>CM046877.1:508249612-508849612 GCA_025667525.1 Glebionis coronaria
TATCGCTGACCTTTTCTTTTAACATGTTTTATCTCAGGCACTTGAAGGTAATTCTCGGGAAGACAACAAGAATTCATGGCCCGCACCTAAACAATAATTCCCATTCAAATTCTTTGTAAAACTTGTATGAAATACAATGACTTGGGACCTATGTAAATTTGATATTTATGAATGGAAATGCTTTATTATTAAACGACACGATTTTTATGCGTTGTCTATGATGTGAGTAATGTGCTATCCCGTAACATCAACGAGTCTTCCGTTGTATTGAGTTGTATAAATTTGGGGGTGTTACAAATTTCTTGTCGAAAAATTCATCTTTTTACCTCAAAATCTCGAAACTGTACTAGTATTCCGATTGGTGTAATCGGAAAAGGGTTTAAAGATTCCGATTGTGATTCCGATCAGTAGCATCGGAAAAGGGTTTTAACATTCCGACCAGCTTTTCCGATCAACATTCCGATTGGACTTCGAATATTCTGACTAGACTTCAGATATTCCGATTTGACATTCCGACAAGGTATTCCGATTTGGCATTCCGACAAGGTATTCCGATTTGCCATTCCGACAAGGTATTCCGATTTGGCATTCCGACAAGGTATTCCGATTTGGCATTCCGATTGCATTTCGATTAGGTCATTCCAATCTCATTCCGACGAAGGGATTCCGATAAGTGATTCTGACGACATTCCGATGATGTGTTTTGCTAATTTTTGTTTGAGTATTTTTTAGACTTAGCCACCATCTAGACTAGTTTTGTAATATCGTTTACACGAAGATAAAAAAAAAAGAAAAAAAAAAGTTTTTTTGCGGGAAAACCCAAGTAAAATTTATTTTTTCTTAGACCATTTTTAGGCCATTTAAGCTTCGATTTCAAATTTTGGCGATGCGAAAATTTTTTTGACCAAAAATTCAAATTTTCGGACCAAAATTCAAATTTCTAGGACATTTTTAGGTTTTATTTTTCGTTAAAATTTTCATTTTTCAAACTTTTTCTCTACTAGTTATTGGCTATTTCTAACTCGTTTTCAAAATTTGGTTATTCAAAATTTTTCGGTTTACCGTTTTAGTCGGACTGAGGAATTTATTGTCGGACTGAGAAAAATTTCAAATTTTCGGAATTTCAACAACAACACAATCACGCTACTTAAGATCCAAAGTCACTTCATCCACAGAGAGAGACGATCATCATGCCAACGAGTAATGCGGTTACTACAAGTTCAGACGTGAAAGACCTTGAAATGGAACGACTACAACAACAGATATGTTTCTTAAGAAAAAATGCCATGGACGGTTTTAGAGTACTTCAAGATTCTTTTCAGAACCTTTCAAAAGTCTTGTTTGACTTACGTGAATCCACTGGCACATTCAGCAAAACATTCACTCATGCCATGGATAAACTTCAAACACAACTTGTCAACGAAAGAATCATTGCTAGTGAATGCAAGATCACTTTCATTGATCTCAAGACATCACTTGAAACGATGTTTACTTCCGACTTCATCAAGTCTTCGCTTACCAACGAGTGCTTCAAACGATATCATGGAATGGATGCTTTATCATACAAAGATCGGATAACCCGCACCATCGACTTCATTGTAACCTATGTGAATCACACAATACAGACGCAACAAACGATTGATGACAGACTTCATACCAGTTGTGGTATCGCATCAGATGTTGAGAATACAAGCTGCAGATATGAGACTCCAACGCATAGTTCAGGGAATGATGACAACAACTCTAGGAAAGACAACAGCAGCTCTGGCAAACAACACATCGACCCTGAGAATGTCATCAACAATACACCTTCCTATGATAATGGTCCTGTTTTCGATTCTGAGCCATTGGAAGAGGTACACTCTGATGAATATAATGTGTTTGGTGATATTCCTGAGCATAGTGATCTACCCAATGCCATTAATGACACGTGTATGATGGAAACGGTTGATAGCAATACCACACCCGATTCATCAGACATGTGCAATAATGAGTCTGAGGATGATCAACATGCAAATGAATATGATGAAGAGGAACGTATTGCGCTTGCTAATTTAATTGCTACTTTACAAAAAGATGTCACTGAAAATAAAAAGAGTCAAAAGCAATTAAAGAAGGCAAACACTACGCTCACTCAAAGCTTTGAAGAATGCGAAGCTGCTCTTATCAAATCTACTGAGATGACTGAAACCTATAGAGATGAGCTCCTTCAGAAAACCAAAGAGCTTGAGGGGTACAAGGGAAGTGCGTTAAAAGGTAAAAAGGACGATTTTGAAAACAAATATAATACAACTCTTGAGTTATTAGCAAAAGAGAAGCGTCAATATAATGTTTTCTTAATGGATGAACGCCAAAAAACGTACCTTGCCAACACCAAAGTTAATGAACTTGAACAAAAGCTCTCTATGACCACTACTGATTCTGCTAAAATTCTCGAGGATAAGAAACAAGAGGTAGATGCGTTAAAACAAGACTTCAAAAGTAGATATGATAAAGAAACTGAAAAGGTCGTGAAATTAGAAGCACAAGTCGAATTTTTGAAGAACGTTGTTTATAAAACGCATGATTCTATTCAATCTGTGAGAATGCTGGCACCTCCTTCGATGTTTAAGGGTCAAGCTAGCTTTGCAAGTCCTGAGTACCTTGCCAAAGCTCAAGCTGCGAACCCGCATCTTTATCTTGATGAGACTGAAAGGACAGATCTTGACTGCATGCCTGTTAGTGCCAATAGTGAAGAGAATGCCCTTTGGGATGCTGATAGTCAACCACTTGTCAATAAGGAGTTTGTGAAACCATATAATTACGCTTATGAGAATAGTCTTTATGGTCTTTTCAACAAACAAACTCAGAAAACTCGTGAGGAAGTGTTTCTAGAATGCAAACAAAAGAGAATTCAATGGAAGAACGCATTTGCCCCTAAGAAATCTAATGTTTACAAATACATAAACTACCTCCCTCTAGATGAATCTAAAAGCAAGAGTAGGAAAACATTAGGTATTCTTAAACACCACATAGATAATGTTAAATCTATTGTTGAAAGAGACTGGGCCAAACGTGAAAATGCTGAGTGGACACGTCCGATTCCTCAAGATATTACCTTGCTTGTGAAAGAACTCTTAATTCCTAACACGGCGTTGATTAAAGAAACTGTTCTTCAACTTGAGGAGTTCATTCAGACTGAAATGTTTGATGATTTAAAATACGTTGAATCTCTTGAGAAACACATTGACGATCTTCAAATGGAGAAGTCTGATTTTTCAGATGAATATGATTTACTCTTCCAAGAATGCGTTTCTAAAGATGTTATGTGTGCTTATTTTACATCTTGTGCTGATATTGATGAATATTCTAAAGTTGCATGCCAATATCTTGATAAGATCAAAGAATGTGAACGTCTTGAAATTGAGCTTTCGAAACGTAAAGAAAATGTTGTCAAAAAGGCTTTTGAGTTACTTCAACACAAAACTGATTTCCTTCAAAAACGTGTGAATGCTGTTCCTCCATTTAGAAAGCACACTGTTGCTAAACCCAACCATGTGAATGCACCTAGCACTTCTAGGACTCCTCCAAAACGTGTGACATTCACGTCCACAAAGGAATCTGTAGGTTCAAATGACCTCGTTCATACCCACAACCTAGAGGATGGGAAACAAAAAGGGAAGATTCAGAAAGACAAACCAGTGTATGAAAAACCTAGTTCACCAAATCCCGCTAGAGTTCTACACACTCCTAATGGTAGTCAACCAAAACCTAGGATCCCTCTTCAGCAATCTAGGAATTGGAAACCATCCATGAATAGTCGTGTTTCAAACACTACGCCTGAACGATTTGGAAAACAAAGGAATACAAGTTTCTTCGTGAATCCAAAATTCCCTGTATGTCCCACTTGCAAAAACGGCATTCACAATGGAAATCATGACCATTGCATTTTGCAATATCTCTATGAGGTCAAATCTCGTTCCTTTGAACGGAGATCGAATACAGAATCCCATAAGACAACAATGAGATACAAACCCGTCGTAAAGAAAAGCAACCACACCAAATCTGAAACGTGGATTCAAAAAGGACATAGTTTCTCTCCAAAAAAGTCTTCCGTTGTGCAAGAGAAAGCTACTCCTAAATCTAGTCTTCAGTGGAAACCAACGGGTCGGATCTTCACAGAAGTTGGTCTTAAGTGGATTCCAATAGAGAAGAGTGATGACACCTGCACCAGCACTAATGCTACTGTTCTACACGCTGAAAAGGAATTTGTTACTCCTAATTCTAGTATTTGTGCAAACTCGTCTTCTGTGATTGCAGGTATAACAGCGGATTCTGAACCCACTTCTCCTTCTTCAAAGGGTTCCAATTCTGTATATTCGATATCACCTTCTTCTGCTGTACAAAAGTCTATTTTGGATTATTTTCGAAAAACTTGAGAAAACAAAAAATATAACAAAACGTAAATATCCATAGAAAAACAAATTAAAAAATGGAAAAACTTTCAAAATACCAAAAATATTCCTCTCGACATGTCTTTCAGTATCGATAATATGGACGTACCTAGAAATGTCGCTCAATAACGACACGGGTGTGTACATAAAGCTCGAATGAAAGTTGTAAATATTTTTCAAAACATGTTGTTTCAATGATTTACAATTACCTCAGATTGTGACTCGTACTTCCAAGAAAGGAAAGTTGATCACGAATAATAACTTATCCTTAACAACGGGAAAATAAATTTTCTCAGTCATGAGCTTTCATTAAAAACATTCAAAGTTTTTAAGCTCATGTAAACGACTTACAGTTAAATGTCAGACTGTAACTCGGACCTCAAATAAAGGAAAGTGTATCTTTAAAGATACCATATCCTAACAAACGGGTAGAGCAATCTATCACGGGTTGAGCTTGTCACAAAACATTCAACGTTTTGAGCTCAACACAATGGCTTGTAATCACTTTCAGATTGCAACCCGGATCTAAATTCACGGGGGAGTGTACGCTTTTGTACTCTTACCCTTAGCAAAAGAAGTTAAATCTTCTTACACTTGAGTGGATTCGTCAAGACATTCAAAGTCTATGAACTCAAGTTTATGCTTTAGAAAAACCTTTTCGTCAAAAAGAATTGATTTTTCAAAAAGCGTTGAACACAATTTTTTCAAGAATTTCTCAATGATATTCAAAATCTTTCAAAAAATTGTGTGTTCAACAACTCCTATCCTCAAAAGTTTAACGTGGATCAAATCCTCTTAATGACAATTCCATTGGATCAATTTTTGAGGGGGAGCAATTCAACTTCATGCAAAAGATTAACACATCTTTCTCCCGAAGATTTTCAAGACTATTTTTCAAAATATATTTTAATCAAATTTGGTATCTCTAATATCAAAAGATTTTATATATTAGAGATAGGGGGAGAAAATGTGATTAAAATGTGATCTATAAGACTCAAGCACTTTAACTCTTACCCACATGTGCGAAACACTTTCGATTATCGATGCACATGTGAAGGGGGAGCTTTTCTGAAACGACAAAACTAGCAAGGTGTTAAATGTTTTTCAAACACTTTGTTAGAATTTAAAGTGGTTTTCATGGTTACGATCAAATACCCACAACATCTTTAATTCACGACGTTATTGGTGTCAAAAGGGTGGTTAGGTTTAAGTCCTATGATCCAACCAGAACCGGAGGGATCTTCCCAGGGACAATCCAATAGATTATTAGAAGTCCTTAGGAAAGATGGAGTAGAATGTGAACGTAGCTGAATGCCGACTAAGTACTGATGATAGCACTAGAACAATCACAACAAGGTGCTATTAACGATGTCTTGGTAAGCATTGAAGGGGTTGAAGAATGAAAAAGAAATGTAAGGATAAAGGGTGTAAAGAAATAAGCCCTCCATACAACTTAGGCAGAAACCGGGTCAACACATCATGAAGACAACGCATCATGAACCCAGTGATGTAATGCACAACCCCTCCCCAGCTGACTCAGGCTTCTCTAAAAAGAAGTTTGTTTTATTGTCACGGAGATCAACACGAATTCTATTGACTTACTCACTCCGAGATAGTTGATATTGAATAGGTGGCATCTACTCTAGTCTCCGACCACTAAAAGTGCACAAATAAAGTCTAGAGCCAAGAGATCAATCAAATCTCGTTAGGACACACGGATGAAGATCAAGAGAGCCCTACGCTATATCCTTGTGATATTGCTAGAACACTCAGAGTGATACTACTTAGTATTCACAATGATGAGTGGAAATCCTTCCAGTGTTAACATCAAACAGCACTGCGGTAGGTCATATGCAAGATTCTTTATGAATTGAACATATGTAAAACTGAAAAGCAACAGTGGTTTGATTCTGAATTGATTCAAACTCGTTTCAGGTTTCTACGCAATATCTTTATGGTCTTGCCAGAACATTCAGAGTGATATTAATTAATATTCACAGTGACGAATGGAAATCCTTCTAGCGTCAACATCAAACAGTGCTACGGTAGGTGACTTGTGAGATTCTTATGAATCAAACTTGTGTCAACTGGAAAGCAACAATGGTAAGATTCTTAATGAATCAAACTTGTTCCAGGAATTTTAATTGACGACTTTAATCAAGCGGATATTTATCCAATTGATTCACTCTTTATGTTCGCAGTCTTGCTTTGAGACGGTCGAGTAAAGAGAACGACTAGTACTGCCGCGAAACCCTGTCAAGGAGATTCTTAATTGAATCTACCTGATCACAGGTACGATATTTTATATCGTATAACGGTCTTCACCGACCGGAGGTAAAACGCTACCGATTTAGGACGAATGTCAAAGCCATTCAGTCCGTGTCTATGTTTTGTCTCGAGAAGGTGGCGTCACGGTGTACTCAGCAAAGTCAAAGATTCACAACCACATATTCATGCCCAAAGACTTATCCAACAATTGATAGTGTGAGCATGTGAATAAAGACACAAGATCGCAAGATGGCAATGACAAGTCAAGGATGATTTGGAGATCTCAAGACTAAAAGACAAAGTCGAAAGACAACGACAAAGGCTCAAAGATCATAGCATGAAGAAACAAAAATATTGTTACACGTTCAAGGCTCATTTATGACGAGATTCGTAATCTCCATTGATCTTCAAATATCAAAAGGGTATGACCTCACATTGGGGGAGATTGTTAGCCTCAAAATATTGAGTCAAACAAGAATGCTCGGTCATAGGTTATTATTGTAACATTAGTTAGAACGTTGTAATAGATAGTTAATTAGTCGTGGTTTATGGGCTTGGATTTAAACTAATTAAAGTCCAAAAAGACAAGCCCGGCCCAATATATAGTCCATTAAATCCCGCATGTGGGTGGACTATATATACTACCCTCCTAGCATGTTAGGAGGGTGCATGGTCATTTGTAACAAATTATTTCTCAAATCTAATCTCACCAAGTTAATCATCTCCTCTCTACTTTCTCTCACTACTTTCTCTCTCTAGGAATTCATCTCTTCTTCATCTATTTTCTTTCTTTCTTCATTGCTTAATCAATCACAAATTGATGGGACAACAAAGTGTATTACTTGATCTAATCTCGTATACATAAAGATAACCGATCTAAGTTTGGGATCAACAAGTGGTATCAGAGCTTGTTGAGGAACTTTTGATCTTAAAGAACACTAGAACCGTAAAAATCACCAAAACCCTCATTTTCTCGAAAACCCTAACAACATCATGTCTGAAGCAATAACCTCCTCCTCCTCAGCCTTACCAAACATCAAGATTCCCATGCTTGATGTAACCAACTTTGACTTGTGGAAGTTCAACTTTGAACAATATCTGGGGATCTATGACTACACACTCTGGGAGATTATTGAATATGGAAACACATTTAATAAGGCTCAAAAGATTGCTAATGCCATTGCTGCAAGAACAGCTGTTGCTGGATGTTCTGAAGAGGATAAGAGAGAAAAACCTGGAGATGGTAGAGCTGTGGCTGCTGATGACATAGCAAAGAAAAGGGTTGACATGAAAGCCCTAAATATTCTGAAAGTCTCTTTGGGACAAGAGAACCAGCATAAATACAGAGGTTATGAATCTGCTAAGGACCTTTGGGCAGCTCTTGAAGTTGCATATGGTGGCAATGTAGACACTAAGGAAGAAAAGAAAAAGCAACTCATGCATGATTATGCTGTCTTCAAAGCTCAACCCAATGAGAAACTGAGTAGTGTGAGAAGCAGATTGCTTGACATTACAAGCAAGTTTTCCTTCATGGGGACACAAGTTGGTGATGTTGACATTAATGCTACCTTTCTTAAAAGTCTTGGTGAGGCATGGAAGATTGAGGCAAGATCTATTCTTACCAACAATACTTACAAGAGCTCCTCGTTTGATGACATCTACAACAAACTAAGGCTGCTGGAAGATGAAACTCTTTTAGAGCATGGAAGCAAGTCTACCACCAGTAACATGGCCTTCTTTTCTCATAGTGAAGGTCAATTCAATCAGAATGACTCTTACATGCATCCAGTTACTGGATCATCATATGCCAGCGCTGGAACAAGTCCTGTCAACGTCTCCTATTCAGACGCTGACACATTCAAGAGTGACTCCCCAAGAGTTAAACCGGCTGGTTTAGATTTAGATATTGTATGTGCTTATATTGCTTCTTTGCCCAATGGTTCAGTGATTACATATGAGGACCTTGAGCAGTTAAGTGATGAGCACTTGGAAGAGATGGACATCAAGTGGAACATGGCTCTTGCTAGTATAAGAGCAAATAGGTGGAACAGAAGGTTTAAAAAGAAGATGACCTTCAATGCTAAAGACACAGCTGGATTTGATAAATCCAAAGTTGAATGCTACAACTGTCATCGTATGGGGCACTTCATGAGGGAGTGCAGATCTCCTAGAAGATCTGATGCTGGTAAACCCTCAAGTTAAGTTGTTAAAGCTCAGGATTCCAAATCCATGGTTGCAGTTCAAGGAATTGATGGTATGGGATGGGATTGGAGCTATCTGGCTAAGAATGGTGAAGAGGATAAAGCTTTGGTTGCTGATATTGAAGAAGAAGAGCATGTTGAATATGCTCTCATGGCACACTCCTCCTCTTCATCTGATAATGAGGTATATGATGACGCTTTTGGTAGCAAAGGCTGTAGGTTAAATACTGAAAGACTTAACAAAGAGGTGTTAAGATTATTAGATGATATGAGCACTAAAAGATGTAAACTGTCTAATTACCAACTAGCTCGCACTGAAACTGAGAAAACCATTTCTGAATACAAGAAAATGGAATTTGACTTAAAAGATAAAATAAACATCTTAAAACATGAGTTAGATGCTAGTATGGATATTAGAAACATCATGGAAAGGGTTAATGGTGAGTTACAGGCTAAGTTAGATGAGGCCATTAAAAATAAAGATAATGTTGGCCTTAAAATTCAAAGATTTGATAGAGCCACCCAAACCCTAGGAGAATGTGTGGGTAAACAAAGGGATCCTAAAGACATGACTGGGATTGGAATGAATGATTACTCTTTGGTTCCACCACCAGCTGGTGACTTCTATGGTGTCCAACAAAAGGACCTATCTTGGACTGGTTTGCCAGAGCTCCAAGAGGAGGAATTCATTCCTCCAACAAGAGTTGTCACTCCAGTTGAAGAGTACCAACAAAAGTTGACTGATCTGAATGAATGGAAGAAAGCTAACCCTACTTTGTTTGTTAAGGGTGGCTTGCTATGTGAAAGTCCCAATGAGTCAACTCCCATTAAGGTTACTAACCCACTCACTGGTAAAGTTTTTGACCTAGGCTCAAACACTGATAGAAAACCTAGCATTAAATATGTAGAGATGTATAGAATACTAGGTCACCCAAGAGCCAAGTTAGCAATCATGGAAAAGGCTTCTTCTCTTCTAGACCTAAGGTTGTGTCTAGGAAAGCCTGTTACACCTGTGGTAGCTTTTCACACTTGGCATACAAGTGTGTCAACGCTCCCAAAGCCAGCGCTGACAGGAACAATTTCAGCGCTGACAGGAACAAAGTCAACGTTGTTGAAAGTCAAACGTTGTCAGACCCAAACCTTGTGTGCAGCAAAGTCCACAAGTGATTAGACCTGCCCCATTCTTTACTAGAGGGTCTAACAATCATGGACAAAGACCATTTCAAAAGACAAACACCTGGTCTAATAGGCAATGGGTTTCGGTAGCAAACCCTAGATTCAACGCTGACAAGGGTAATTTCAGCGTTGACAAGACTAATTCCAACGCTGTCAGAAACGTGACCAGACCTAAATATTTGCAACCACAGGGTAAGAGGTCTAAAGCTTCTTCAAGCTTAACATGGATACCCAAGATAGATCAAAACCCTAATGATAATGGGATTTCAATGACCTGCGATAGATTTAATTACATTTCAAAGGTCATCACAAAACCTATTGGGGTTAACTGGGTGTTTCATCGTAAGAAGGATGAAAATGGGGTTGTTGTGAGAACTAAGTCTGTTCTTATTGAACAACCAGATGAATCCAAGTCTTTTAAGACTTGGGTTACCAAAGAAAACTAATTTGTTTTCTTTATGTGCAGGGCATTCAAAGACAGGTCAATGATTATGGATGATGGTTGGAATTTTCAATTCCTATCTTGACATAAATTTTTATCTTCATGCATATTTTCGGCAACTCATGTATCATAGTTTAAGGGGAGGTTTTAGGAACCTTTAGGATGTTTGGGTATCCATATGATACTCTTATCACAATTCTAGATTGTGTCCACAGGTGAGTATGAGTTAGTTTTACTAAATCATGAGGCACTGTAGCATGCAAAGTTGATATACTATGCATGCTGCCAAGACATTTTTGGCCTAGAATTGGTTGTGGTCTGTTGGGAGACTTGGGAATAATTTTGTTATGGGAATTACCTGGGAGTAACAAGGAATTGTGTAAGGTAACTTAGTTGTTAAGAGTTTTGGTTAGCAAGGGACACTAGAGGACTGTTATGTCTATCTTGCTTAAGCAAGTGTGCATAACTGGACAGTGCTTGCCGCCCTATAATAATTATCAGCTTTTTGGTTATCTTCTCTAGGATAAATTACTTTGTTAAGGTCATTTTTCATTTTTAAACATTTTTATTTTTGGACGCTGACAAGTATATTTCCAAGCGTTGTTGTGACCAATTTGGACGCTGACATGGCTATAGGCAAACGTTGACAAGATTATAGCCGTTGGGCGTTGATAGGTTATTTTTGACCGTTGAAACTCAATGGGACCTACCCAGTTGTTACTTTTTGACATATTTTTAGGCCGTAATTTTGGGAGTTGTTACTTTACATTTAATGCATGAGATAAACTTATAATTTTTCAATATTTTCATGATTACCTTTTAAAAATACTTGCCTATTTTTGGGCCTATCACATGCATTTTCTTCTCCTATAAATTTGGCTTCTATTTTTAAACAGGGTATCTATAATTCTTGTCTAACACAATTTTCTCTTATCAACTTCATCTTATTCACTTAAATTTAACAAGCTTTCATCAATGGCACCAAAGTTTAGACAATCAGAATTGGAATTGGGGTTCAGAAGTCAACATAACATGATCGCGTATCTTGAAGCTGATGATGCTCTGTTTCCCCAATACACACAAATGGTGGCGTATTTGAACGCATCCCCCTTAAGGTATGCTCTTTCTCATGCACCACTCATTCCAGTCACACATATTAAACAGTTTTGGAACACTGTTAGTTCCTCAACAGTTAATAGAGTGACTACATTGACTTCTATTGTTCATGGGAGACCTTGGGTGGTTACCGAGGCTTTGGTACGCCAAGCCTTGCATCTAGATGATGCTGATGGTATAGCCACCCTTCCCATTAATGAAATAGAACAAGGGCTTAGGGCTTTGGGATATCTTTTTCCTGATGAAGGTACCTTAAACAAGTATCATAAGCAGGAATTTCCCCCAGCCTGGAAGTACCTCATACATGTCCTCCTTCAATGTTTGAGTCCCAAATGCACTGCACACAATGAGATTAATTTATCCATTGCAAGTGCTATTGTGTACATTGCAACAGGGCAAAAATTTAATTATTCTAAAATGATTTTTGAGGGCATGTGTAAAAACAAGGGGAACAAAATGACTTTAGCTTATCCCCGTTTTTTACAAATGGTTTTTGATGTCCAAGGTTATTGCTCAAGGGATCATAATGATTTTTATAAGATCCCTGAGCAAAAGAAAGCTATTTTTATGAAGATGAACTCACCACCCCATAGTGACCTACCCTTAAACCAAGCTATGCTTGCTGTTATTGCAGCAGCACAACCCCAACCAGACCCCCAACCACAACTTGACCCAATACCTGAACCCATACCTTCACCTGAACCTATGCAAATTGACCAAGCTTCCTTCAACGCTGACACATTAAATGTTGGCGTTGATGTGCCTATTTCCAACACTGACACACAACCTTCACAAACCCAAACACCTCTTAACCAACCCACATCCACTCATTCTTCCACACCATCTTCCACACCCCCTGAATATAGGTTGATGAAACGCCAAAGGACTACTAGAGTGTTCTCCTCTGGTGGTCCTAGCCATGTAGTAGAGAGAACCACCACTACAAGTGTGGCTGGTGACCTGGATGAGGCTGGGACTATTGGTTCTAGCTTAGATGCTGGCCAAGGCAGTCCCACCATCATTAAGTTCTCATCCTTACCCAATGAATCTGACTTGGGAGGTCAAATCCCCATTTCAGAAGAGGGCAGACTGGAACCAATGACTCTTATGGAATTAATGGCAGTCTACATGAGCTTGCAAAAGCAAAATGCAGACTTAGTACAAGTTGTCAGCTCACAAGGCCTTGAACTCAAGCAATTGAGGGAGAGGATTGTTGTTTTGGAGAGTGCTAGTGCAAGGAGGGGTATGGAGGAATCTTCCAAAGGGGAGGAAGATCCAATAAATCTGAGTGATAAGGGCAGCCATGATGGTCAGTCATTGGATGTTGCTGAGGCCCTTACAACTTTGAAGAAACAAACGGGTTTTGATACGTCCTTAGTTTCTCCTACCAACTTGAATTTCTCATTTACAGCTATGTTGGAAGAAGTTACAAAAGGCGCTGAGGCAGGATATTTGGGCGTTGACAAGGAGAATTTAGACGCTGACAGAAATATTTTGGGCGCTGAAAGAACAAAATTGGGCGTTGACAGACCTGCACATGAGGGTGATGTATCCCAGTCATCATCCATCATCAAGGAGGTTTCTACACAGGTATCACCATCTATCTTACCAACCATTGCACCATCAGATAAGGGTAAGGGTATAATGGTAGAAGAGATTGTTCCAAAGGATGCAGCTCAAGTTGAGTTTGATAGAAGATTAGTTGCACAAATTATGGAACATGATAAAAAGGAGGTGAAAGAGTCACCATTTGTTATGACTTCAGAAGAAGGAAGTGATGGAGCTAGCTCAGACTCAAGTGTGATGATTATAGAACCAGAAAGACTTGAGTATGGTGATGAGTTGGCTAAGGAGAAGCTGAGAGAGTTGAAATTGCAGGTTGACTTTGACATGCCAGAGGTGGTTCAAATGTACAATGCTTGGGAAGAAAGATGTATGGAGAATCCAGACTTGACCATTTCAGATCAAATACGGGGATTGGAGATTCTTCTTAGAGTTCAGAAGGATTGCCAAGTAATTTTGAAACACAAGGTAAGTAATATTCTCTTAGAGTTAAAAAGGGATAGAAGGGAGCTATACTTCATATTGCTCAGATGTCATGGAGTTGGATGGACTTATCAGAAGTTGAGGGCATTGACATTTGATGAGTTGGAATGCAAGGCATATCCCATTTGGGTGAGAGTACAGGAAGCAAACACTCTTAGACTTCTTTCTGATAAAAGAAAGGATGAACTTGCAGAAGAAATGGAGCTCAAGAAAGTTATGTTTGTTCCCAGACCAGTGAAGAAGGGAATTTCTCTTGAGTTTCCCAAGATATGGATCCACTATATCCAAGTGAAGCTGTCATCAGAAAGAGCCTCAAGCTCTCACCTTTATAAGCTTCAGATATGGCGCAAGTGTTACCATTAGATTCCAGGAACCCAATTGTGAGCTATGAAGAAGATGAATGTGGGTTTTGGAAGATTGGCAGATATGGCAAAGAGGTACACACTTTTACCACTCTCATATCTTTGTTTGCAAGTTGTGATAGAGAAGACTTGGTGGATCTTTGGAGGTTGCTGGAGACCAAGTATGAGGCTGAAGCACCAACTTCAGCTAATGGAATAAAACTGTGGTCCACATTCAAAAGAATGTGTGGACCAAAAGATGAGGATCCTCCTGTTTGGAAGGATCTTGAAGATGACCTCAGTGGTCTTCAATGGAGGTTATATTCAGCTGCTGGTGTTTACCATTTGAGTTCTACAAAGTTTGCTGAGTATCTACTTGTGGATGGTCAGTATTTCATATCCAAGGCTATTTTGGAGAAGATGAAGGACACTCAGCTGGAAATAGATTATTCAAGTGACGTGGCAAAAGATTTGATCAGATTTATTCATTATCAATATGAGAAGGTTTGTAAGATTCCTCCTAGTCCTTAATGCTTATTCATAAACTTGATCATAAGAGTGGATATCAAGTTTAGGGGAGGATTGTTGGGAATAAATTAAGGCCAGATCACTTGAGCGCTGACAAGAGTAACACAAGCGTTGACAAGAACAACACAAGCGCTGACAGCTCAAGTGTTGACAAGATAAAGTCAAGTGTTGATACATTGAAGACAAGCACTGATGGGAAGATATACTCTACGCGTTTATTGTATTCTAGATTACTTCTAGTAAAGATAGGAACAACAATGTATTTTCTATATTTATCTTTACCTAGAATAGCTGATACGTAGATTATTGTACAAGGCTTCTTATGTCTATAAAAGAAGACCTTTAGGTTAATGTTTGATATAAGTTTTCATTCGTAAACTACTTTCATTGTAAGCAAGTTTGATATTATTAATCAAAGTGAAAGTTTGTTTAGATCATTGTGTGTTCTTGTTTAAGTGTTAAATTCCGCATAACACTTAGATTCATAAGCATATACAAAGGTTTCTCTAAGTGTATTACTTGATCTAATCTCGTATACATAAAGCTAATTGATCTAAGTTTGGGATCAACAAAATCGACAATGAAAATGAGGTGTTGATTAGTGATGATACTTCTATTCCACCATTGCTTCAAATGATGGAAGTTATGAGTGTTGAACCAAAATCTTCAATCGAGGAACCACCTATCCTTGAATTGAAAGATCTTCCTTCTCACCTTGAATACGCATTCTTGGAAGGTGATGAGAAGTTGCCGGTGATTATTGCAAGAGGTCTTGCTAATGATGAAAAAACCGAGCTCTTGAAAGTTCTTAAAGCTCATAAAGGGGCAATTGCGTGGAAAATTTCCGACATTAAGGGTATTGACCCAAAATTTTGTACTCACAAGATTTTAATGGAGGAGGACTACAAACCCGCAATTCAAAGTCAAAGAAGGGTGAATCCCAAAATTCACGATGTCATTAAAAAGGAAGTGTTAAAACTCCTTGACGCGGGAATGATTTATCCTATTTCCGATAGCCCATGGGTGAGCCCAATCCATTGTGTCCCTAAAAAGGGAGGAATGACCGTTGTGCCTAATGAAAACAACGAGTTAATTCCCACTCGTGTTGTGACCGGTTGGAGGGTGTGTATTGACTACCGAAAGTTAAATGACGCCACTTGTAAAGACCACTTTCCTTTGCCCTTCATGGATCAAATGTTGGAGCGACTCGCGGGAAATGAATTCTATTGCTTTTAGATGGTTTTTCCGGTTACTTTCTGTGACAATCCGTCAATTTATGGTTGATATTTTATTCTCAATATTTATTTAAAAACATTATTTTAATGTTATAATATGAACTCACTTATTTTTGGGAAGAAATTTGGATTTACGTCTTGGAGTAGCATCGACTACGTCTAAACCGGAGGATTCTACGTTACGTGCTTACGTTTACATACACCGTTTTTGGTGACAGTCCGACATTTCAGAAAATAAATTTATCCGTGAATATTATTTTGGAATTTTAAATTTGTGTTGGTTCATAAACTCACAAATTTACGAGAAGAGATTAGGACTTACGATTTTAATTTAACGTCCTTTACGACTAAACCGGAAACCTTAGGATTACGTATTTACGTTTTCAAACTCCGTTTTTGATGAGACAATTTTTATTAGATTCGTTTTATGCCGTTGATTCATAAATTATAAAAACGTTTTTCGTAAAACGACCCGAGGGCACACAAATCGAGGAAACTAGAATCGAGGAGTACCCGTAAATAATTGGGGATGAGACAAAAACAAGTTTTTCCCCACCCCCTACACATGGGACAGATACAAAACAACACCTCAACAACTTGGTGTCAAGTTGTTGACAAGTTACACACTTGTCACTTAAGCTTACACCAAAAACCACTAGCTCAAACCACACATTCATTTTCCTCCATGCAAACAATTTCCATTCTCTCATCTCTCTCTCAAATGTGCCGTCCCATTTCCACCTTAAACCACCATCATTGATTAAAATTAACCATGAAATCTCATGTTATTTACACACATGATGGAGCCCTTTTGAAGCCTTGAAGATTGTAGGTGATTATAACATCCAAGGAGGAGTTTCTATGGTGTCTTGGGGCTGATTTTCCACAAGGTGTTCATGAAGAATGGTGGTCTTGAAGACGGTCTTGGTTATTCACAAGCTTCTCCATCAAAATCCATGTCTTGATCACAACGTACATCATCATGGTGGTATAAAGATTGTTCTCCCCATCCTCTTGTTATTTTGATTATGTAATCATGTATTTTCTTTCCTATTGTATATGTATATGATGATTATATGATGATAAAAATATTGTGCGGGATTTGGTGTTGATAATCATGGGTAAAAAGATGAAAAACTATAAGAAACAAGGCTAAAATCTTGTTTAAATTGTTGGCTGTATAAAAACAGTAACTAACCACATGTTAGACTGATAAAATGATGAAGTATAATCTATTTAGAGTACAAATCTGAGTTCACTGTTTTGGACGATTTTTAGAAAATACTTAGAAGCTGATTCAACAGTAGCTATAGAAGAGTTAAATGGAGCACATATCATGTAGTTTATGTCATAAAAATTTGAGCTTCTATCTCCATATAGAACTCTAGATATGGCAGTTTTGGTGAACATGAAAGTAAAAATCAGATTTTGGAAATTAAAGTATAATAGTATTATATAAGCACTCAAATAAAAATAGTATAAAATGTGAATTAAAACCCACTAACTTATATAATACATTTATATAAATATTAATAAGGATAAATAAATGGACATTTTATAAAAATGGTAGTTTGATAAGTTTTATAAGTTATAAAACAATAAACATGATTTTTACGACTTTTCGGCTATTACTGTAAAATTAACGTTTTTGTCAAATAAAACTTAGACGGTTGGACCCGTCTAATGTAAACATTTATAAACTCATATACTGATATATAAACATATATAACAAGTAAAAACCAATAAAACCCGAACTATATAACATACGGACATTAACGGACTAAGTTAACGTTATTGGACTAATAATACAACAAAATGGGCTAAAATACTTATAAACTTAATTATTGGGCTTAACCCATTTGGGCCCAACATGTAAAGTATAAAGACTGATAATACAAGTATGAAATGGATTAATACAAGTTAAAGAACTTATAATGAGCTTATTGGACTTAAAACATGTAAATAGGTAAAACTAGTAAACTAGTATAAAAGTTATCAACACATAACACTAAAATGAGTAAATGAGAATATGTAAACCCACTTGATCATCATATATATAAAATCATCATATGTATACATATTTGTTATTTTGATAAAGTCATTGGAAAAGAGTCTAAGACGAGTATTATTTGTCTAGGTTTCCGTGATTGAAGCACGTAGCGTACGTCCGAATTGCCGATAACCCGCCTTCCCACATCAACGTGAGTTCATAGCCTCGCACTCTTTTAAATGTTTTTATGAAATGTTTTATAAACCCGCGACGGAGATAACATGTTAGTTTTTATAAAATAGGACACCATTTGTCCCGATTGTTTGTTTATTGATTTGGACCCGAATGATTGTATGACCCGATAAATGATTAAATGACCCGATAGATGAAATTAAATGGATTATTAAAGTTAGGTTATGTCACTAAAAGTCCCATTAGCATGAATTGTGAACTACCGGGATTTGGTAGACGCTTATGCATATAATAGTACTATTTGGGGACGATCACCCCAGTTCGCGCCTTGACGGTTGATCCCCGTCGTGCCACATTGATTGGTAAGCGAATTTATGTATGAGAAGATTTACATAGCGTGAACTTTGTGATGACACGCTAATTTAGATGGGCAAATGAGTTTCGGGCTAGCTACACGTTGTTTGTTGTAGTAAGGTAACAATGTCATGCGACTTATAATAATCCAATTAACGAAATACTGCTATAAGCACCGAATTACGATATATTGCCTGACTAGCAATACGGGGTCATATTATTGATATTATGTTTGTGTTTTGGTTTTATATAACCATATTCATATAACGGCTTTTATTTAACTCTACACGACGTTATAAAACGTATTGTATTATATTTTTACGACATTGGTTTGTATAATGGTTTTGAAGGCGAAAGCCTATATTGTGATTTTGACAAGGATTTGTATAAAATGTTTTTGGCCTATTTCATGGTCTACTATTACAATGATTGTACAAAAATGATTTTCGGTAATAATTTTATACCGATGTTATATTGATGAATTTTATTAAACTCTATGAATTCACTCGGCGTTATCGCTGACCTTTTCTTTTAACATGTTTTGTCTCAGGTACTTGAAGGTAATTCTCGGGAAGACAACAAGAATTCATGGCCCTCACCTAAATAACAATTTCCATTCAAATTCTTTGTAAAACTTTGTATGAAATAATATGACTTGGGACCTATGTAACTTTGATATTTATGAATGGAAATGCTTTATTATTAAACGACGCGATTTTTATGCGTTGTCTATGATGTGAGTAATGTGCTATCCCGTAACACCAACTAGTCTTCCGCTGTATTGAGTTGTATAAATTTGGGGGTGTTACACTTTCAAATCCCTATCGACCCTCGTGATCAAGAGAAGACTACGTTTACGTGTCCTTATGGAACGTTTTCTTATCGTAGGATGCCTTTTGGACTTTGTAATGCACCGGGTACGTTTCAACGGTGTATGATGGCGATTTTTCATGATATGATCGAGAATTCGATGGAAGTGTTTATGTATGACTTTTCGGTATTTGGTAATTCGTTCACATCGTGTTTATTTAATCTCGAGCAAATGTTAAAACATTGTGAAGAAACCAATCTTGTGCTTAATTGCGAAAAATGTCATTTTATGTGTAAACAAGGAATCGTCTTAGGACATAAGGTCTCGAAAGCGGGGATTGAGGTCGATAAAGCTAAGGTAGACGTCATCGCCAAGTTACCTCATCCTAAAACCGTTAAGGGAGTTAGGAGTTTCCTAGGCCACGCGGGCTTTTATCGTCGTTTCATCAAGGACTTTTCGAAAATCTCTCGACCTATGACACACCTTCTCGAGAAGGATGCTCCTTTTAACTTCAATGAGGATTGTGTTAAAGCTTTCGAAACTCTCAAAAGGAATCTTAACGAAGCTCCCATTCTTGTTGCTCATAATTGGGAATTACCCTTTGAAATCATGTGCGATGCAAGTGATTATGCTATAGGGGCCGTCCTAGGCCAACGTTATGACAAGCATTTCCGTCCCATCCATTATGCTAGTATGACGATGACCGAGGCTCAATTAAAGTACACCACAACGGAAAAGGAATTCCTTGCCGTGGTCTATGCTTTTGAGAAATTCCGACCTTATCTCGTCTTAACTAAAAGCATCGTGTATACTGACCATTCGGCTATCAAGTATCTCTTAGCTAAGCAAGATGCTAAGCCGAGATTGCTTCGTTGGATGCTCCTCCTCCAAGAATTTGATGTCACCGTGCTTGACAAAAAAGGAGCCGAGAATCTAGCGGCCGATCATCTCTCTCGTTTAGAAGATCCTCCCAAAGATGTTTTCAAGAACAAGGAAATCACCGAAACATTTCCTCTCGAGACTCTCGATGTAGTGAATTCTAAAGACACCACCCCATGGTTTGCCGACATTGCAAATTACCATGCGGGCAATTTCATAATCATGGGTATGGCGACACAACAAAAGCGAAAATTCTTTCGTGACGTCAAGTTCTATTTTTGGGACGACCCTTATCTCTTTCGGGTGTGTGCGGATCAACTCGTTCGACGTTGTGTTTTTGGTGCCGAAGCTTCTAATATCCTTAGAGCTTGTCACGAGGGACCCACGGGTGGTCACCACGGTCCTAATCTCACGGCTAAGAAAGTGTTCGATGCCAGTTTCTTTTGGTCTTCTATCTTTCGTGATGCACACGCACTTGTGAAGTCGTGTGATTCGTGCCAACGTCAAGGAAAATCGTCTCAACGTGATGAAATGCCGCAAAACATAATTCAAGTGTGTGAGATTTTCGACATATGGGGTATAGACTTTATGGGGCCGTTCCCATCGTCTCATGGTAACATGTATATCCTCGTCGCGGTGGACTACCTTTCTAAGTGGGTGGAAGCTAAGGCTTTACCAACTAATGATGCTCGTGTGGTAGTGAAGTTTTTGAAGAAACTATTCTCTCGGTTCGGAACCCCTCGTGCTATTATAAGCGATCGTGGAACCCATTTTTGTATTGACCAATTCGAGAAGGTCTTAAAGAAATATGTAGTTACTCATCGTCTTTGTACGGCTTATCACCCGCAAACGAGTGGGCAAGTCGAGGTTTCGAACCGAGCTTTGAAGAGGATTTTAGAAAGGTTGATTGGAGAAAACCGTGCTTCATGGTCCGACAAACTCGATGACGCTTTATGGGCCTTTAGGACCGCTTATAAGACACCTATCGGTTGCACTCCTTATAAGTTAGTCTATGGGAAGAATTGTCATTTGCCCATTGAATTGGAGCACAAGGCATATTGGGCCCTTAAGCATGCAAACTTTGACATGAAGACCGCGGGAGATCACCGGGAAATACAATTGAATGAATTGGATGAATTAAGAGACAATGCTTATGAAAATTCATTAATTTTCAAAGAAAGGACTAAAAAGTTTCATGATTCAATGATTAAAAACTGGGTTTTTAACGTTGGTGATCAAGTGTTACTTTTTAACTCTAGACTTAAGATATTTTCTGGGAAATTGAAATCTCGTTGGTCGGGTCCTTTCACCGTTACACAAGTGTTTCCTTATGGGACCATCGAGCTAGCTAAAAATGATGGACGTAACTTCAAGGTGAATGGACATAGGCTTAAGCACTACTTTGGTGGGGAAATTCCTTCAATGGTTGACCTCGACCAAGTCACCTTCCCCAATGATAATTAGCATTGAGGGGATCGAGTCGAGCTCATGACTCGGTAATCAAAAACGAGGTGCCTCGTGGGGGAGATCCCATGCTTATCTTTTTATGCTTGCTAACCACTAATGAGGGGACTTGTACCCTTCAAACTCGTTGTCTCGTGGTTGTTTGTGATTGTGTTATCTAGATCAACATCATCATCATCATCTATGATTGAAGACTCTCGTGTTCGTTTACGTGAGCCTCCATCGTTTGCTTGAAGAACTTTTTCACGAATCCATTGACATATCCTTTATTATTCTAACAATTATCTTTTAGCATACTTAATAAAAGGCTTTAGATATATTGTTGATGACCCTTTCCATGCCAGATCCTAAGCATTCGATTCTTCGTCTCTAGTATGGGGGTGCTCCACCTTTAGACTCGAAACATTGAGGACAATGTTTACTTTTAGTATGGGAGGTGAATAGGTACTTGCTTTGCTACGCCCTCACGCTTTCCAACTTTCAATGTTTTGTTTTTGTTGCTAATAACGCTAAAAATGGCCAAATTTTAAAAATTTTCTTAGTTTTCATAAGTGTTTTTAAGACACGAATGTATATTTTCCGATGGGTAGAATAAGAGCTAATTTTTGACTTGATGGGCATTTGGAGCCATTTACATTCCTTAACCCGCTCAATTCAAGTTTTGCTAGACTTTTATATAGGGAGCTTTAAAACGCGAAAATCTTAGCTCATTCGGGTTAAGAACAAGAACTTTCGCAAGTTCCTATAATTGATCCTAGAAAGTCACTTATCAAGGGAACTATAAAATGCATTCTCTAAACTTGAAAAAGTCCAAGAAAGTGCAAGATCCTATAGGTGGCTTGAAAACCCAAAAACTTTGATTTGATATAGTCTTAATGAAAGCTAATCCAAATTTGGTTTAATTTTGACTTGCATGGCTAAGTATTCACGAGTCTCTTTAATTAGAGGTCTTTATATAGTGAAGAACGAGAGATGATAGAGTTAGACAAGTGATCATGCTAAACGTAGAACATGAAAATGTTCTTTCAAAAACTCATATGTTTTTAATTGTGGCTTTTTCTTCCCATAAGATCAATGCATTAGGAACAATAATAATTGTAATAAGTAAGGTCATACGATTTGAAAGGTTACATAGCCTCTAGCGCAAGATCGTTTAATAGTTGCTCGGGGTTGAATAGAGTTCATAGCCAAGGCATAACTTATTGAAGCGGGACGCGAAGATTGGCAATCATCCAAAAAGGCCCTAACAAGGCATGAGGAGCTCTATTTTTGCTAAAGATCCAAGATGATGTGAAGTATCATTATTCCAAAATCAATATAAAGGATCAAGACACACGACGAAAAGCAATTACTCCCCTAAAGATCATGGAGAAAGTCTATCCAAAAAGACCCTTACAAGTTATGAGGATAAATATATCCAAGTCCGAAAAGGAGGCGTATCGTTGTATATCAAAATCCAAAGTAGAGATTGAAGAAAAATGATGAAGTCGTGGTCCAAATATGAAGAATCTCTAAAAACGTCAAGTGAAGAAATTTCTAATATATGAAGAGAAGACCATAATTTCTAGAACGTCTTCCCGATATTTGAAGTATGAAGTACATGCCAAATATCGGTCCGAGAAAGGTCTCAAATCGTGAAACGAGTTATGCCAAGATATGAACTTAAGGAGATACACGGGAAGCCGTTTTAAAAGATTTTGTCCTTCGGCTAACTATCGATTAAATCGTGCTACTTTGCTTTCGGACTAATAACTACTCAAATAAGTCAATATGAATCACTTGTGATCCATGACAAATAGTTAAAAAATGCTAGTAACCCATTTCCTTTTATAATAACTAGGATTGCGGGGAGAAAAAGTATTACACAATTTGGACGTATGAGTAGTGTTAGCATTGTGACTTGTACCAACAATGATCTCGTTTTTGCACTTAGCATGGAATGTATGACAATCAAGGATGACGAAGTTTAATCTAAGGGACATTTACTTGTTTCTATTCTTTGACCCTAAAAGTCACATTTGTGATGAAAATCATACATTATGTCTTTACACATCTTCGTAGTATTTTTGCAAGTCTTTTACTCTTCAATAAAGGTTAATAAAATTGAACTTTGGTGATGCTTAGATACTTTTTTCTAGCATTGCGTGAGGGCACGACAATGGCTTAGTATGGGGGAGTGATGAGATGGTATTTATACATGATCTCATCGTTCTTTTCAGGCTTTAAATGCATAAAATGTCATAAAATACCATATATATGCTTGTGTTTGTTTACTTGTGTATTTTAGATATGGATATCGTGAAAAAGACAAAAGATCACAAGAAACAAGGAAAAACGGACACGAGAAACAAAGCCGTACAAAGAACCGGGACCTAGATCATGATTTATCCAACATTTACCCTTGGAGTCCTGAAGATATGCAAGATTGATCCTCAATAAATGAAGAAATGACACTTAAAACCCTTGTGAAATCATAATTACAAGTTTGGTCCCTTAAGTTTGTCAAAATTACACAAATGGTCCATCAACTTTGAAGAATTGGCAAGATTAGTCCCTCATCAAATCTAATTTGTCAATTATGGTCCCTCATGAAGTCAAAGATACATTGAAGACCTTTGAAGATCAACAAAGTCCAAAACCAGCCCTTGAAATATGAAAAATGGCAAAAACAACCCTTGAAACACTTTTGCCAAACTTTTGGGGCAAAAGTGTGAAAACCATAACTTCTATAACAAAGGAATGCGTTTGTTTGGATTGAAATACTTGCTATACAACTTTTCCCAAAAACAAAGGACCAAAAGTGACAAGCTGAAAGTTTGAATTCCTAATAACGCGGGTAACACTTACTGTTTGGATTTTACCATGAAGAACACCCCTTTTTACCCAGGATTAAAAAGAGGAAAACAAAGGGGAAATTAAAATTGGTTGTTCCCAAGTGTAATTCACATCAAGATAATCACATCCCACACCAAAAACCTTAATCCCCACTACCAGAATGATACCCCCACTCCCACTCACATGACGACACCTGGCATTTGATCATGACATGGCAAGATCAACGAACCAAAACTTTTCCTTTGTCACCAAGCACTAAACAAACGTCCATGATTCACCCAAACCAGCTGGCAACACGCCTAGAAGATTCTGCAAGAACAAATGGGGAAATTCACTTCTAGGGTTTATGAACAGTGATTAGCTAGCATTTGCCTATAAAAAGACTCCTCAACATGTGAGAGAGCTTTTGTTCCAGTTTTAGGCTATCAATCTTTGTAATCCCTTTTTAAGTTAATAAAATTTGATTTTCAGAAATTTATGAAATCTTGTTCTTGTTTATTAAAAGTTGGTGTTAGAATAGCCTAATTATGAGTTCCATTTTCATGTTTGAAGGTTTTTGAGGCAAGGTTTTAAGTAATAAAACTTGGGTTTCAAAAATCAGAAAAGTGCTTGTTTATTGTTCATCACTTTTGTTTGTTGATCTTAGTAGGTACTTGGAAGCTAGTACTTGTTTTGCTAGTACCTCAGCTCAAACAATCCAAGGCCTGGATGTAGGTCTTGGAGGTTTGCACCTTCTCCCTTTTCAATTTTTCTCTCTTATTTTCTGAATTTTGGTGATTATGCATGATTGTTCTTGAATCTGTGTTTTTATGGTTGATTATTGTTTATCTGTTCTTGTTTGATGTTATTGAGTGGTTGTTAACTTGATTTGTGGGTTAAATCTGGATAAACCTTTGGAAATTTGTCAAAAAAGGTTTTTAAGGGGTGTTTGGGTTAACTGCATAAGCAGGTTTTGAGGCTTGTTGAGTGGTTGTTTGTTGTTGCTATTTGTTGGTACTTGTTTATCTGATATACTTGGTCATTTGTATGCAAGTTTTGTGGATTGAAACACCTAGATTCATAAAAAGGCTATAAAATCTTGTTTACTTGATATTTTTGGCTGTGGTTTAAGGGACACCTAGATCTAATCATAGACTAGGGTTAACAAGTGATTAAACTAGGTTAATAACATCAGGGAAAGAGATTTGAAGCATTGAAATTGGATTTAGTGTCAATTAGATCAGCAAAGTTTCTGCATATTCACTTTGTTTCTTATCAGTAACTGTATCTGCTTTGATCTTGTTATTCACTTTGATTCTGTAACACCCCATTTTGATAATGGAATTTCACGCGTAATTATGGCGTGTCATCAAAGCATACAAGGATAAATGTATAAAACATTACATGACCATAGGGATAACCAGAATCAAACATCAGTTCCCAAACATAAGCCCAAAACATAATAAAGCAAAAGAAATGAATGAAAGACTAAACAAGCATAAGTATATGAAGTCAAAAAGGAAAAGAAGTCTCTAGCAACTTCCATCCTATGCACGTCCTCCAAATGCTCGAGTCTTTCCTAGGGTACCTGCCGTTTTGGGACATGGGAAGGAAAGTAACGGCGGAGCAAAACACTTAGTGCACGGATATAGACATAGTATGAATGACTAAGCATAATAAAGACTTAATAGCAGCGGAAATGAATAAGCCCTAGAAAACCTGGAACATGTTCATAAAACTGGTTTTATAGTTTGAAAAGCCTTATGTTTATCATATGAAAACTGTTTAACATATTTTACCATTAGCCAATATAGGTCATGAAAATCCATCGTGCATGAATACTTGGAGGGGTGACCTCATCATGCAAATTAGAGGGGTTGCCTCTAATTTAATATACTGGTTTTTGGGTAGGAGGGATCAGCTCCTTGTGAAGGATGCAAGGCACACACCACATTCACCATGAAATCTTGACTGAAAACATGTAACTAGGATGCGCCCATACGCCCCACATGATAAATATAATATAAATGGCCAAAAGCTGAAGGGACGCCACGAGCAATCACTCCGCCGTAGTGAAGTCATAACATCAGTGCCTCTAATGTTATGGTTATGGTACCTCCATAACTAGGTGAAACTAGTCATGCATGTATATGGCTATAGGTAATCTTAATTAAACATAAGCAATCAAACACGTAACTTATACTACGGGAAAACATTTGGCTGCATACGGGGAATCCTAATAAGGAAAGAATGTCCATACTGAAAGGACGGGAATCCGTACCTTATGTCCAGTGAACGAAGAAGATGAACTGAGCGGAATCCTACTTCCGTATCACTAGTGCTACATAAATACATACATGAATAAGTATATGCTTACTAAATACGTAGCTGGTTTCGTGTCATGTCTTAGCTTATTTTATGTGTTCTTACCATGTTTTATTATATTAAAGCCTTAAACTGTGTTTATCTTATATTTTGTTTAATCTAATTAAGTATTTCTGGTATTTCATGTATTATTATACTTACTGTGTAATAATAAGTAACTTTTCAAAAATAGCAGGTTTCCTAAAATAGAAAGTTTCCAAAAATAGAATGTTACCAAAAATAGAAAGTTTTCAAAAATAGAAAGTTTCCAAAAATAGAAAGTTTCCAAAAATAGAAAGTTTCCAAAAATTGAAAGTTTCCAAAAATAGAATTACTGCTTAAAATAGATAAGTTTCTAAAAATAGAAAGTTTCCATAAATAGATCAACTGCCTTAATTAAATAAGTTTCCATAAATAGATTAGCTGCCTGAAATAAATAAGTTTCTAAAAATAGAAGGTTTCCATAAATAGATTAGCTGCCTTATTTAATTAAGTTTCTAAAAATAGAAAGTTTCCATAATTAGCAATAAGCTGGTTAAATAAGCTAAGTATATAAGCCTAAGTGTTTTCATGATTATTTTCTAAGTCATATGATATAATGTATAGTTTAATAATTATTTCATGTAATTAAATTAAACTATAGGTTAAAATATTTAATTAAAGTATAACATGTTTTTAATTAAATAAAGTTAAATACTTAGGTTAAAACATGTATTATTATTTATTAATAATATAACCTAAGTCATGTTAATTAATTAATTATAACCATGGTTTTTATATAATTAATTAATTATAAGTCTAAAATATAAAAATACTTAGGTTAAATAATTTCATGATTATTAATAATTAAAATAACCTAAGTCATGTAATTAAATTAATCATGTCATATTATTAATTTAATTTTAACATAAGATCATAAAAAAAATAAAAACTAAACATACACCATGAACCGGATCTAGACTAAAAACCATGAACCGGACATGAAATCGACACCGTACCCCGAACCAACTAGGTGTACCCCGTGTTTTACTGCTGCCGTGGGACCCACACGCACCAACCAAGACCGTATGGTCTTGGTGGTGGTCGGCTTGGCCAAACCGAGACCCCTTCGGGTTCGGTGCAGCCTGCGGCCAAAACAAACACCCCTTAAAACACCCTTTTGATTTTATTTAACACCAAATCATGTTAGATCCATGTTTAATTATTAGGTTTTTTGTAAAAACATCACATGTTCTTGATTTATAAAAAGATTAAATCAAAAGAAAAGGTTTAAAAAGGATTTACTGAATTCGTGGATCAAAAGGAAGAAGAACCAACACGATCAATCACTAAAACTTCAAGATCCAAGATCACAAACCACCTCTTGTGGTGGTTGTAGGGTGGCGGCACAAAGGATACAAGGGAGGAGGGTTTTTATGTTTTTCTTAAAAATCTTCTGTAAAATTTTATGAGTAGTGAAAATCCCCTTATTCCCTTTTAGTAAATTTGACAAATGGGCTTGGCCCATTTGCCCTTGTGGCCGCGGGTAGGGGCCCCACTTGGGGTACCCGTACCTTTTTCCGTGTCTCGTTGTTAAGTTAAACGTTTGCGATTATTTGTGTTCGTGTTTTAAATGTTCTCGTTACATAAATACCGTGATCTAATATATTTAATTACGCTCGTAATAAATATATATACGTAGTTAATAATAGTTCGTGTTTTAATTACGTTCATGATTTCATGATCGCATGTTCGTGATTAATTATTGTCAAATAATTATTGCGTGCTCATGCGTAGTAAAAAATTTTTCGTGTTCTAACACGTACGTAATACGTAAAATCCTAACACGTAATCGTAATCATGCTATATTAGGAAAGTTTAATCTAGTACGTACGATCTTAAGGGTGCTATTCATGGTAAAAGCATGCGGGTTTTACGACTCTTCCCCCCTAAAAAGAATAATTCGTCCCCGAATTATAGATAACGTAACTGAAAGAGAAACATACCCGAATCAAACTGAAAGGGTATGTAAGATTAATGAACGTGCGGGTTTCCTGGCAGAAGAAACGCGGAACGTGACATGTCTTGGAAGGACATGGAACGTGACGTGACTAAAAGGACATATCTAATTGATGAGAGAAAACGGATAAAAGTCCGGATGAACTTGTCCATTTCCATGTGGCCTCCCTCTTGGAACGGTTCCTTCAGAAGATCTTGACTCTAATGATAAATCTTGGTCCTCCTGACCTTGACTTGGAATACGAAGAAATTCTTGGTTATCAACGGAAGGTAGATCCCCTAAATTCGATCGAGGAAAATAAGAGTTAACGTGCTAGGGTAACTGAAACGTTACGATGCAAGACAATCTGACTTAACTGATAATTAGAAACGATGCGCGAGACATAAAGAAACGTAGTACGTGAAAAATTTTGAACGTGCTACGTGGAGATATGGCGAGTGTAGTATGAGTAAACGTATCGTGATCCATGATATGTGTAACATATCTTGATCATGATATGAGGAACATGGAATGAGCATGACTTGTGAAACATATCGTGATCATAGAATATAATGGCGGTAACGCCAAACGCTACAAGGTGAGACGTGGAATATGACGTGAAACGTCTATCTGATGATGGAGAGTTATACTAAACTTGGGTCTGGTCTCTCAAGTTCTTGCAAAACTTCCCAGAACGAAATGAACGTAACATCATAAGTCGTGATACCATCATGAATGTGAATGGTGTCATGAACGCGAGCGCGAAAACAAGTCGTGAAAATAGAACAAGGACGTGGACGTAAACAAGGAGCACAAATGCGAATCTTTGCCTGTCCTTATAACTGAGGGATTACCAAGTGATCGGATGAGCCTTGGCGTGGAATGTGTCCGATCAATCCGTTGTTTCTGAAATCCGTACGGATGTAAGGATTTTGCAGACTTGATCAAACTGTTGGCAATAACACAGATAGCATCTTGCTTCTTCTGAGTTTGCTTTAATCTGGTAACCAAAATCCGTGGAGATCTTGTCCCATTTCAATTCACAATTTTAGATGATGAAAACATCACAGTTTGTTGGTGTCCTATCTTAACCTGTTGGTATGTCAGGTATTTAGATATGAACATAACTGTATCTTGCTTCGTAGAACTTGATACCTAGGAGTTTGCGAAACTCTGAGTCTCTAAATCTAGACTTCTCCTAGCGTAGAATTTTCTAGAACACCTAATGTAGTGTAGGGTTCTCTCCATTACGCATAAGCTAAGTCATGGTAAGATTAACCATAGAAACCCATGTGATTTAGTGTGTCACTGTAATCAAACAGAATTGATATTGGAAAAAAATTTCCAGGGTAGAATTTCTCTTGTCATAGAATTTGCAACATAGTGTAGATATGGTCTTCCTGTTCTTCTCTAGGCTTAGAGGAAATCAGGTTATCCTCAATGAAAACGCTGATGAATTTGTTTAGGAGTTCATGGAAACTCAATTTATTAAGTCCATAATGCTGTTGGAGCATTGATGAGACTAATTCAAAATCATAAATCTAGCATGACCGAGTCGTGTACGAATAGCAGTCATGGACATGTCCTGCTTTTTCACTCGTCACTGTTGGCAGCATGAGTTCGATCTTGGAAAAGTGATTAACACTATACGGTTGATTGGACACGTCGTCAATACGTGGAGGAGAATAACGGTCATGAATGGTGATTTGTTTAAAATCGACGGTAGTCGACACATAATCTTATGTTACCGTCCTTCTCCTTGAAGGTTCTTCTGGAGTGTAAGGAACAATTTTGGAATAATCCGTTGGTTATGCGTAAAAGGACTTTAGTAGTCGTGTCTTACTGACAGCTAGAAAATTTTAGCGACCATGGCTAACAACGCACATGCTTGTAAGCATAGATAATTTGTACAGATTTTCCCGATGGAAAATCAAGCTGAATGTATTCAGGAGCCTGAACATTACTGTACATAATTATGAATCGTAGCATGGTGTGCTGTTTATAGTACATAATTAGGATAAAATTCATCTCGTGTCTGTCCGAGGAAATGCGTTAGCAGCTTGGATATCATCGTTAAACTGAAGGAAAACCTTCGTATGCGTGGGAATACGAAAGGCGTCCTTCATGGTCATGAATATATGAACTATGGTGAAAGAAATGAAAGTGACATCGGCAACGTGACAGTTCTCACTGATGCGCCGATAATGGTATTGAAATTCTTATGGCCTGATTAATACATGGCACAACAAAATAGATATACCCTTGGAGGGTACCCTGAATTTCTTAGAAATGTTCCATAGTTGGACGTGAGTCATGTGTCTTGACTCGTTTCTTGGAACCATAAGCATGACATATGTCTTGACTGGTGTCTTGACATGTGTCTTCAGGAGGTATACGTGAGACATGTGTCTTGACTGATGTCTTGACATGTGTCTTCAGAAAGTATACGTGAGACATGTGTCTTGACTGATGTCTTGACATGTGTCTCGAGATGTGAAACAAGTATAACCACAATATAAGGTTACTATGCCAGAATTGGCGGATTGGTTGGACTACTAATCCTTGTATTTCTGATCACGTCCGTGGCCAGAGTTTTGGTTGCGATTTCTAGGATAGTTGCCGTCATAGTAGTGGTTACTATCGTCCTGTCTATCAGTTCCATGATGGTCATTCTCATGACCGTGATTCATGTAACTATTTAGCTGAGTGGCCGGCTGGTACCGGTTTGCACTCATATGGCTGAAATGACAACCGAATGACGTGTGACATGTAACTAAGAATTAGGGACAATGATTGATGGATATTGTCTGATGGTGAAGCATCTTCTCGTCCAATTGCTTTGCTCCGACGCCTTTGTCTTGGTCTAGTAGGATCTCCAGGTTGTGCACAGCATCCGCATCTCGTAGCGTCTCCAAACGTCAGCAGCATCAACCTTTAGTAACATCTCCAAGTTATGAGCGGCATCAACAATTTGTAGAGTATCAGCAAGTGGAAATATGCACGTGGGATAAGGTACATGGAGTACACATGGAATGTACATGAAATGATCGGTATGGGGGTCGATCATTTGTCATGATTTAAGGAAAGTAAATCGGTTAAATGGTTAGGAAAACCATCATGATAACCTAGCAGTATTATCATAGACATCATTCTGGTTATAACTGAAACGTTAAAGTGTGGTTACATAAAATTCAACGATGATTTGCCTGACAGCATGATCAATGAAAACCAACCATGACTATCATGAAAGCATAATTCAATGAAATCTAACAATGTCTTGCAGGACAACGTAAATAACAAAAGAGGCATAAAACATTATCAACATGAAGACGAAATTATCATGAAGAAACATGAAACCATCTATCATGAAAAAGTGTATAACATAATCAGCATGAAACTGAAGTTAACCATGACAGTATGAAAACATACTTGACATAAAACATAATAACTTATGAGGGGACATGAAAATTTTTTTAATGCCAATTTAAATCATGAGAAAAAAAAAATTTATGCATGAAAAACAGTGCATGAATGCGTAATGTAGTTTATAAAACCTTTATATGTGCGAGGGGACGCTGATGGGTCGGTCCCAAAACAAAAGACATAGCGAGGGGATGCCTATGGGTCGGTCCCAAAGTGAAAAGTTTCGATAAAAGCACATGCGACTAAATAGGGCCAGTCCTGTACCAACCATTACTTAGTCATAATCCCTGCAACAATGATACATGAAACATAAATAAATGAAACTCATCTGTTAAAACTTATTGGAAACAAATTTATGTGACTAATTATGAACTATTGAGGTTCAGTCCACATAGTCACAGTTCACGAGGAACGTCATGCATGAAATAATGACACGTAACTAAATATGAATGACGGTTGTCCATCCATATTAGTACAACAATATCGATGAAAACATAAAGGTTAAACCCTCAAGGTGCTGAAAACATCATGGTTAAAGCAACAATGCGCTGAAAACATCAATACGTAGAATAACAAACGTTGGCTTAGGAAGCTCCTGGTGACTACCCACTAGTCACAGGTCGAGTTTTAGAGCCTACAGGTCGAAGCCTTTGCTCTGATACCATAATTGTAACACCCCAGTTTGATAATGGAATGTCACGCGTAATTATGGCGTGTCATCAAAGCATACTAGGATAAATGTATAAAACATTACATGACCATAGGGATAACCGGAATCAAACATCGGTTCCCAAACATAAGCCCAAAACATAATAAAGCAAAAGAAATAAATGAAAGACTAAACAAGCATAAGTATATGAAGTCGAAAAGGAAAAGAAGTCTCTAGCAGCTTCCATCCTATGCACGTCCTCCAAATGCTCGAATCTTTCCTAGGGTACCTGCCATTTTGGGACATGGAAAGGAAAGTAACGGCTGAGCAAAACGCTCAGTGCATGCATATAGACATAGTATGAATGACTAAGGATAATAAAGACTTAATAGCAGCGGAAATGAATAAGTCCTAGAAAACCTGGAACATGTTCATAAAACTGGTTTTATAGTTTGAAAAGCCTTATGTTTATCATATGAAAACCGTTTAACATATTTTACCATTAGCCAATATAGGTCATGAAAATCCACCGTGCATGAATACTTGGAGGGGTGACCTCATCATGTAAATTAGCGGGGCTGCCTCTAATTTAATATACTGGTTTTTGGGTAGAAGGGATCAGCTCCTTGTGAAGGATGCAAGGCACACACCACATTCACCATGAAATACTGACTGAAAACATGTAACTAGGATGCACCCATACGCCCCACATGATAAATATAATATAAATGGCCAAAAGCTGAAGGGATGCCACGAGCAATCACACCGCCGTGGTGAAGTCATAACATCAGTGCCTCTAATGTTATGGTTATGGTACCTCCATAACTAGGTGAAACTGGTCATGCATGTATATGGCTATAGGTAATCTTAATTAAACATAAGCAATCAAACACGTAACTTATACTACGGGAAAACATTTGGCTGCATACGGGGAATCCTAATAAGGAAAGAATGTCCATACTGAAAGGACGGGAATCCGTACCTTATGTCCAGTTAACGAAGAAGATGAACTGAGCGGAATCCTACTTCCGTATCACTAGTGCTACATAAATACATACATGAATAAGTATATGCTTACTAAATACGTAGCTAGTTTCGTGTCATGTCTTAGCTTATTTTATGTGTTCTTACCATGTCTTACTATTTTAAAGGCTTAAACTGTGTTTATCTTATATTATGTTTAATCTAATTAAGTATTTCTGATATTTCATGTATTATTATACTTACTGTGTAATAATAAGTAACTTTCCAAAAATAGCAGGTTTCCCATAATAGAAAGTTTCCAAAAATAGAATGTTACCAAAAATAGAAAGTATCCAAAAATAGAAAGTTTCCAAAAATAGAAAGTTTCCAAAAATAGAAAGTTTCCAAAAATAGAAAGTTTCCAAAAATAGAAAGTTTCCAAAAATAGAAAGTTTTCAAAAATAGAAAGTTTCCAAAAATAGAATTACTGCTTAAAATAGATAAGTTTCTAAAAATAGAAAGTTTCCATAAATAGATCAGCTCCCTTAATTAAATAAGTTTCCATAAATAGATTAGCTGCCTGAAATAAATTAGTTTCTAAATATAGAAGGTTTCCATAAATAGATTAGCTGCCTTATTTAATTAAGTTTCTAAAAATAGAAAGTTTCCATAATTAGCAATAAGCTGGTTAAATAAGCTAAGTATATAAGCCTAAGTGTTTTCATGATTATTTTCTAAGTCATATGATATAATGTGTAGTTTAATAATTATTTCATGTAATTAAATTAAACTATAGGTTAAAATATTTAATTAAAGTATAAGATGTTTTTAATTAAATAAAGTTAAATACTTAGGTTAAAACATGTATTATTATTTATTAATATTATAACCTAAGTCATGTAAATTAATTAATTATAACCATGGTTTTTATATAATTAATTAATTATAAGTCTAAAATATAAAAATACTTAGGTTAAATAATTTCATGATTATTAATAATTAAAATAACCTGAGTCATGTAATTAAATTAATCATGTCATATTATTAATTTAATTTTAACATAAGATCATAAAAAAAATAAAAACTAAACATACACCATGAACCGGATCTAGACAAAAAACCATGAACCGGACATGAAATCGACACCATACCCCGAACCAACTCGGGGTACCCCGTGTTTTACTGCTGTCGTGGGATCCACACGCACCAACCAAGACCGTATGGTCTTGGTGGTGGTCGGCTTGGCCGAACCGAGACCCCTTCGGGTTTGATGCAGCCTGCGGCCAAAACAAACACCCCTTAAAACACCCTTTTGATTTTATTTAACACCAAATCATTTTAGATCCATGTTTAATTATTAGGTTTTTTGTAAAAACATCACATGTTCTTGATTTATAAAAAGATTAAATCAAAAGAAAAGGTTTAAAAAGATTTTACCGAATTCGTGGATCAAAAGGACGAAGAACCAACACGATAAATCACTAAAACTTCAAGATCCAAGATCACAAACCACCTCTTGTGGTGGTTGTAGGGTGGCGGCACAAAGGAGACAAGGGAGGAGGGTTTTTAGGTTTTTCTTAAAAATCTTCTGTAAAATTTTATGAGTAGCGAAAATCCCCTTATTCCCTTTTAGTAAATTTGACAAATGGGCTTGGCCCATTTGCCCTTGTGGCCGCGGGTAGGGGCCCCACTTGGGGTACCCGTACCTTTTTCCGTGTCTCGTTGTTAAGTTAAACGTTTGTGATTATTTGTGTTCGTGTTTTAAATGTTTTCGTTACCTAAATACCGTGATCTAATATATTTAATTACGCTCGTAATAAATAGATATATGTAATTAATAATAGTTCGTGTTTTAATTACGTTCATGATTTCATGATCGCATGTTCATGATTAATTATTGTCAAATAATTATTGCGTGCTCATGCGTAGTAAAATATTTATCGTGTTCTAACACGTACGTAATACGTAAAATCCTAACACGTAATCGTAATCATGCTATATTAGGAAAGTTTTAATCTAGTACGTACGATCTTAAGGGTACTATTCATGGTAAAAGCATGCGGGTTTTACAGATTCAGTGTTTGATTTAAGTTTGTTTATGCTTATTCATAGTTTATATAGCTTATGTATGCATCCTGTTGAATTTGGTTGGCTTGTTCATGCTATATCTGCTTATTTGTGCATAACTGCTTATTTCCCATGTCTGAGCAATATCTGGTGACTGTTTGCTTGATTTGAGCTTATTTTGTGAACCAAATTGCGACTTTCTTGTTGATATTGACTCCTTGTGATTCATTGATCACAAGGGTGCCCTTGTTTCCAATTGAATCCAACTAAATCTCTCTAAAAAGCTTGGTCAAATAGTCAAAGCAATGGGAACTCCTTTTCCCTGCTGCTAGCCACTGCTAGTGTTAATTGGGTGTCAGCTTATCAATAAGCTATAATAGCTTATTTTAACCAGCAACAACTTGGATTTTGTAATAGGTGCTCATTATTTGACCCATTTGTTCATACTAGAGCATTTGGTGGGTTGACTTTAGGGTTTGACTAGAAAACCAACTTAATTGACTTTTTCATAAGTGCTTATTGGTTCATTCTGGCTTATTGGTTTTGCTTATTGGAATTTTGTTGATTGATTTGGCTTATTGAGTTCATTTGTGACATTTTGCAAGTTGAATCAAGTTCTGAGGTGCCCTATATCTCAAACCCGACTATTTTGTCTTTTAATGAAATTGTACTTTGCTTATTTCTGGCTTATTGAGTGTGATTTTTCAAACTTTCTTTTTACAGATCTCTTAAGCATCCCAAAATAAGGTTGTTTGTCAAATTAGAGCTTATGGCATTAGCTTATTGCTTAATGGGCTAAAAAGCCCAATAAGGATAAGCTGTTTGCTTAATAAGCTGTGATAAGCCCACTTTCAGCTTTTGGGCCTTTAGAGTTTTGTCTTTAGAATCAAAGTTTGAGTCAGATTGGGCTTTTCCAAGTCAATTGGGCCAAGTTTGACTTTTTGGGCTAAAAAGCCTATTTAAGTGGACTGTTTTTTGTTTTGGCCCATTTGAGGGCCCAATAGGGGTATTCTGGTCATTTCACTTTCATTTTCTGTTTATTTAGGCTAAAATAAACTAGTTTGCAAGTTTTTAGAATTTTTTAGAATTTTTGGATTTTTAATATTATTTTAATATTATTTTATTATTATTTTTCAAATTTCACACTTTTCAACTTTTCACATTTTTCATAGCTTAAATACATTGAAATAGGATTTTTGCAACTTTTAGAATAATTTTATCACTTTTAGATTAATTTTTATAGTTATTTTAAGTTTTAATAGTTTTTAAATCATTTTAAATAGTTTTTATTAGTTTAAGAATTTCTAAAAATAGTTTTTAATCTTTTTAGGTCATTTTAGAGGTTTACCAATTGAAAAATCTTTATTTGGGCTTTTTGATAATTTATTTGATTTTTAGGGCTTTAATTAGCATTTAAAAATTGAATATTTAATTAATTAAAAGGTTTGAAAAAGTTTTGATCATTGGTAAACTCTTAGTTTATTATTTTGATTTTTGGTGAATTTTTTGTAATTTTAGAATTTATTTTTATTTTAGCTTATTTTACGGTTTTACGTTTTGTCGTCGTAGTAATTGATTTCACGTCTTCGTCATCCTCTTTTCTCATCCCCTTCTAAACCAATATTAATCTCAATTCATTTACATCTTAGTCACACACATATACCTCCTTGGGAAACGAACTTTCATATCATCAGGGTCATTAACACTTGATTTTTCCTAAACTCATTTGTTTAATACTTTCCGCTTTTACGCTCCTTTTCCTAAAGGTCGTATTTTACCACAATCAACCAGAAACCAGGTCTAGAAGTTATCCATTGAAGCTCTTGAAGATTTGATAGCAAGTTGTGCTCATAGGAAGCCATTAGGAACCATTTTTTAGGATCCTAGGTAATTTCTATGTTAGCTATGCTTTAATCTTATTATAATGAACTATTAGAGTTTAATAATGCCAAAATAATGTTATAAAAATAATCTAAAAGAAACTAAGTCATTTGATCATTTTAAATGAAAGTTATAAGTTAAAGATATCTTAAAACCATAGTTTTTTAATTTACATGAAATAATAACCAAAAACCCATTTCAAAAGCTATAATTATGGTAAAATGTTTTTATTATGGTTATAAATATGTTTTGAAACTATGTTTTAAAATCGTAGATCATTTTGTCCATTTTTGAAGTTGTTATATGATTTTTACAAGTATAGGGACTAAAACTGTAATTTTTAAAACTATTCAACATTTTGGGCCAAATGTGTCATTTTGTTAAATTTAAATATATAAGAATAAATATTGGAGAGGTTTAGGTCCTAAGGTTAAATATCGAGGGTTTAAAATGCAAATACTAAAGCTATATACTTAAGGGTTAAAAGTGTAATTATACCAAAGCATAACAAAAAGGGCTATTTTTGCCAATTTTGAAACTAAAGAATATTAATTATAAATATGTGGAAGGAATGAAAGTATCATGTTAGTAGAGAGCTTTGTACAAAGATATTCCATGTCGATATTACATTTTGACTGAGTGGTTGTGTTTACGATTTAAAGTACCCTCACTCCTGAAACGTTTATAGAATGACTTCTGAGTATGATGGCCCGAACAATGGTACTAGAATTACAACCAAATATTAATAAAAAATATAACCTACACTTAACAAGATTAAACAAAGGATCAAAACACTTGATACTATACACAATGTATTAATCCAGGTTGGTGTGAGATCAAGCTGTTTTTTATGAAACCAAGTTATGGTTTGTATGATCAAGATGTTTATCTGTGAATGAAATATATCTTGTTATAGCTCGGATTCTATGGACATAAGGTGAGTTCATAGCCTCATTTTTAAATGCTTTCTAAATGATTTCAAAACCCGTAAGGGAGATATATGCTAAAATTAGAATACTTGTGTTTTTAAACTGTATGCTCTTACTGAAATATGTTATTACATGGAGTGCCCAAACTGTTACATGCTACCCGGATTTCATGAGTCATTAAACACTTATGTGTGCGCTAATAAGGTGAATAGATCTATTAGAAGTAACGAATCATGTTTGTGTTACATGTACGTGAGGTAATCGATCACACTATATAATAACTATCCTCGTTGAACACTTTATGTGTGCACTAATATGGTGAATAGAACTATTGGGTTTAATAAATCCTGTATGTGTTACCTGTACATGGGGTAATCAGGCATACTTTATTAGAACTAATAGGTACCGTTCCTGCAGATTATTTGTCATGACAATATGTCATGATAGCCACTTCGGTAAATTCCGTTAGTTCTGATGTCATGAACTTAGTATAACAAAACATAGCTCTATGTGAACAAATAGTAACGTAGCTCAAAGTGGTAGACGTTATTCAAAACTGTTATTACAAACCTATGAATTCACTCAACCATTGTGTTGACTTGTAAGCATATATTTCAGGAAATTGTGGCTGATAGCATGGAGCAGCATACGGATGGCATGAAGAGGCACAAGATTGAATTTATTATTTTACATTTTGGGAACCTCATATTGTAAAACTGTGAATTTTTAATGATATATAAAGAAAGTTGATTTTGTCACACTTTTGAGTTGTTTTCAATCATTATGACTTGCTTTCTATGAAGTAATACCCCAGTTTAATGTTCCGCTGCATAAAGGTAAAATGGAGGTGTTACAGATTGGTACTCAGAGCTATGGTTATATAGAAAAAGAATTAAAATCTTGACTATAATTACTTTTAAAATAATTTCAAGAATGTCCCCCATGCCAATGCCAGTGCTGCTACAAGAATGAGGTAATACTATACCAATACTAGTACTGCTACCCTCTAGAACAATACCATGATAAAGTATAAGTATAAATATACTTATAAGTACATATGGTTAAGTATATGTGATATAATATGAGTAATATAAATAACTTAATATTTATTGATGTCTCCAAAAATATGTATTCATATCTTCCTCCTATTATCATCTTATCGGATTCTCAAGATGAGCGTTCTTCAAGTATTCCTGATGATTTCCCAATGTATATTTCTAATCTCCCGATGGATAACCCATATGATCCTTCAAAAAGTTCACCCAAAGATCAGAAAATCCCAAAAGTCGTTTTACCTTTTGATGATGACCCCTATATGCAAGTTATACGAGCATATAATGAATAAATAGATTTTAAACCTCGACACCAAAATTTTCCACCACCTTACCCTATTAATGTGCCATCACCTATATCTGAAAACATACCCAAGTATACCTATGAACAACAAATTAAAGATATCCTACCCTATATGAAAGAATTTCCTCCCGAGCGTATTGAAGACCTTGAAGATAAAGTTGAAGGACTTAGGAAAGGCCGAAGAATTATACAACGAGATTTTGAGAAGTTAGAAGAAGATTTTGAAGAAGTTAAGGCTATGTTCTAGAGAAGACAAATGATACAAGATGAAGAAATTGTTCAAGCTCGACTGAAGATTTCTACTCTAGAGTTAGTCATTGAGGAAATTCAAATTAGACATGGAGCCGATATACGAAGTCTTTTTGATTCCATCAAAGAACTCAAGAAGGAGAAATAAAGACATTAGACTATTAAGTTGTAAATACTTTCAACTTTATATCTTTACTTTTATGTTAACGGTGAAGCTTGTCTTGTAAGTTTAAACAGACAAGTTAATAAATAAAAGTTGTGTTTCTCATCTTGTCGTTTCATATTTATTTTTGAGGAGTAAGAAACCCCTATTTCTTGGTTTTCTCACAAATGATTATGAATGAAATTACGTTAATTCTAAGAAAAGCATATACTTGATATAGTATATATTTTTGGAATTTCTTTTATCTTATACGATGGTGATAATTATCAAGTTGAATATAACCCGCAAGTTTATAGAAAGAGTAAGGAAACTTCCCAAGTTTTCTAGAAATATTTTATTCTCGGCTCTTGTCCACCAAAAGTTTCTTTTGTGGAATATATGATATGTAAAAGAGAAGCTTGTTTTATAAGACGAGTTTTTACATTTTTTGTTATATTCCTCTATTCCATATCATGAAAAAAATTATGTTACGATTATGTATGAGTCATATCTTTATAAATCTGTGGTAAACTTTGAAATTTTATTTCATAGTTGGATTTATCATCCTTAGCTATGAATAATAATCAACATAGTAAATTTCCTATAAACCTAAAAGATATACCTTGTGATCGATAAGCATTTATATGTATCCCTATACATATGTGACAATTGTTTTCTGATATGAGTATACCTTGGATTCTGAATAATTTCTATTCTTTCCCTTCATTCTAAACCCTAAAAGTATTTAAAAAATAAATAACGAGCTGCAATCCTACAAGTGCAAATTGTCAATAAGAAGTATTATCCGGAACAAGACTCGATGACTAGTTATTTTTTGATATCCAAGGAAGAAAAGATGCTATCAGTGTCACCCGTTAGATTGAAAGAGCCAATTCAGTTTCCTATCGTATAAATCGTATTTGAAATCATAAAGTGAAGCTTGCTATAAGAAGATAGCACTTGTCAGTTATCTAGGTAAATTCTTTATGCTCAACCTATTGAGATAAGAGAAATACATAAGATCACTTGATTAAATTTCAAATGTTTCTTATCGAGAAAACGAAAGAAGAGCTCCACTATCTAATGATAAAATAAATTAACCTCAAGACATACACGAGGTAATTTCAAGGTTTAGTAGAGTTAGATCCTATTCCATAGAAATGATAAAAGATTTCATCAGAAGATTTTATCATGGAATTTTGTCAGGGAATCTTATCTTAAATTTTATTAAGGAGACTCCATTAGAAGATTTTGTTAAAAAATTTATTGAGGAATTTCATTGAAGAGTTTGAAGAGAGATTACCACTTCCAGAATCCCAATATATTGGAAAAAGTCATTAACCTTTACCCAAAGAGTTGATGAACAAGGTAATTAAGCATAATCCTGTGCAAAAATCGGAAAAATCTTAAGCATAAATTCAGCAAGGCAAAAAGGTCCGTGAATTATAATGAACAAGAAACTACCATAACTTGAATTACTAATCCAATCTATAGTGAATATGATGGAAATATTCTTCTGTGTAAGAAATGCACCCTGTATCACACATAAATTTGCACCATCTGGTGTCAGATTTTCAACATAGTGGATCATTGGACCAGGATTTGTAAGGGCAAGTGGCCTTATAAATCATATGTTTGGTAGGATTATTATGTATTTTAAAGGGAATAAAATATCATCTTCTATTTTAACATTGTTTGTCTCTAGATAAATATATTCCCAGATATTATATATAAGACGTCTTGCATACGCAACGTAAAAAGGAAACTTAAGTGTATAATAAATATATTAAATACTAGAATATTTGTTTATGTTCGTGTTATGTCGAAAATTTCTAAGTCAGTGATTTACATTCTGTTTATTTGATTGAATTAGGACGCTTATTTAGTCAAATGAATAAATCAAAATCACCTAATTTATGATTTCTTCCTTGCATAAAGTTGGACGCATCTTTTTCTTAGTAAGAATTTATAAATGGACTTAAGAATATTCGATATAAGACAAGTATAGACCTGATAAAACGTTAGAATACTAAATGAGAGAAAACGTATATTACTATATAATATATTGAAAAAGCTAGGATTTTGCTCATCTCTGTTTTACAACATCACCCTTTATCTAAATTTCTGGAAGAGATTTCTTTAAGGGGAGAAAATGTGACAATCCTCAAAGTTCACTTATGTGCCATGTGTTATGATTGTATTAATATGAAAATTTGACCAAAAATTTTTGCTTTTATACCTTACTTGGTAAGATGAATTGCTTCTCACAACCTGAATTGCCGCTTAAACATATTCCTATATGTTGGAAATACAATGTATATATAAAGTATAAGTTATAAAATTAATCTAATAAGTACATTATGAATATGAACATCTCAAATGTAACTATGATGCCCTAAATTCCCTTAGAAACCCTAGAATCCCTATAAATGAGTTGTAAACACAAGAATGGTAAACTATGAATCGAGAATACATATGAATAAGTACTTATGAATTATAAACAAGTTATAAACTATACTTTGAAGACATAATAATACCTAAGAATGTCAAGAACAAACTATACAAAGCTAAGTAGAAATAAATATACATAATAGTTTAGATCATCACCTAGAAATCCTTGGTAAACAATGTTTCAAGCAATATAAATACTAATATCTATGTAATACTATTAAAAACAATATACTAATTATAATCTATAATATAAAGGAAATTTAATTGATCACAAAATACTAATATTCACTAATCCAAAGCTAATTACAACTTAAGACCTCGTAACCAAGATTAGCATATAAAATCCATTATACATTGAATTAGAGTCTAATCTTTTGCCAATAGTTATAAAACTCAACTATGTATCATATTAAGATTATACATTTACTTCAAGTTAAATTACAAGTTAATAAAGTATAAGGTACAAGTTATCAAAGCATAACATCTTAAGCTCCCATAATTATCCCTAGAATATGATCAACCTAAACAAACCCTTAAACTAAGAATGTAGAATCCCTAGAAGTCATAAACATACTATATAAGCCCTAGAATAAGTGTTTATAATGGTACAAACACTAATTACCCAAGATAGAAAGTCATTAGGATTAATGACCTAAAAACTCTTATATTAAGAAATCTACATAGAATCACTACCTAGTCTTTTTGAACAAATATACAAACGTCCTTAGCATTTCATTAAGGTTATAAGATTATATTAAGACAATGTACAAGTACCCTAATGCATAAGTTACAAGATTTCAATGCATGGCTTATAAATTAGGTCAAAAAGATTATTTTCACCCTTTAGACATGTTTACTTAGAATAACATATTAAAACCGTTGTCCCATATTTTAGTGATGATTAAACAAGAAAAATAAATAGAAGATAGATGACTTCTAGAGAGAGAAAGTAGAGAGAGAAAAGAGAGAGAATGGTTGGAAACTTAGGGAGGATTAGATTAGAGAGAGAGAAAATGAACCAACCACCTCCTAACATGCTAGGAGGTGAGTATCTATAGTCCACCCACATGTGGGCTTGTTTAGGCTATATATTAATGGGTCGGGCGTTACTTTTAGGCTTAGTTAGGTATGAATGAACTTTAGCTTAAAGTTAAGCCCGTAAAACGCGACTAAGGTACTACCTATTACAACATTCTAAAACACGATACATAATAAACTTATGACCGAACATTCTTGTTTGACTCAATATTTTGAGGCTAACAATCTCTCCCAGTCAGAGGTCATTACCCTTTGTCATTTGGAGATTTTATAGATTTCTAATCTCGCCATAAATGAGTCTTGAACGTGTAATAGTAGTCTTGTTCCTTCATGTTGTGATCTTTGAGCCTTTGTCGTTGTCTTTCGACTTTGTCTTTAATCTTGAGATCTTAAAATCATCCTTGACTTGTCTTTTCCATCTTACGATCTTGTGTCTTCGTCCACATGCTCACACTATTAATTGTTGATGTTGTCTTAGGCATGAGTATGTGGTTTTGAATCTTTGACTTTGCTGGGTACACCGTAACGTCACCTTCTTGAGACAAACATAGACACAGACTAAATGGCTTTGATATTCGTCCTAAATCCGTTTTACCTCCTTGATAGGGTTTTGCGGCTGTACCAGCTATTCTCTTTACTCTACCGTCTCAAAACAAGACTGTGAACATAAAGAGTGAATCAACTAGATAAATATCCGCTTGATTAAAGTTGTCAATTCAAATTCTTGGAACAAGTTTGATTCATAAAGAATCTTACCATTGTTTCTTTCCAGTTGACACAAGTTTGATTCATGAGAATCTTGCAAGTCACCTACCGTAGCGCTGTTTGAGGTTGACGCTAGAAGGATGTCCATTCGTTACTATGAATATTAATGAATATCACTCTGAATGTTCTGGCAAGACCATAAAGATATTGCGTAGAAACCTAAAACAGGTTTGAATCAATTCAGAATCAAAATACTGTGGCTTTTTAGTTATATATATGTTTAATTCATAAAGAATCTTACATATAACCTACCACAGTGCTGTTTGATGTTAACACTGGAAGGATTTCAACTCATCATTGTGAATATTAGGTAGTATCACTCTGAGTGTTCTAGCAATATCACAAGGATATAGCGTAGGACTCTCTTTAGCGTCATTCTGTGTGTCCTAACGAGATTTGATTGATCTCTAGGCTCTAGACTCTATTTGTGCACTTTTAGTGGTCAAAGGCTGGAGTAGATGCCACCTATTCAATATCAACTATCTTGGAGTGAGAAAGTCAATAGAAATCGTGTTGATCTCCGTGACAATAAAACAAACTTCTTTTGAGAGAATCCTGAGTAGCTAGGTAAGGGTTGTACATTACATCACTGTGTCCATGATGTGTAGTCTTCATGATGAGTTAACCCGGTTTCTACCTAAGTTGTATGGAGGGCTGATTCTTTTCACCCTTTATCCTAACATTTATTTTTCATTCTTCAACCCCGTCAATGCTTACCAAGACATCATTACTAGCACCTTGTTGTGATTGTTCCAGTGCTAGCTTCAGTAATTAGTCTACATTCAACTACGTTCACATTCTACTCCATCTTTCCTAATGACTTCTAATAATCTATTGGATTGTCCTTGGGAAGATCCCTCCAGTTCTGGTTGGATCATAGGACTTTAACCTAACCACCCTTTTGACACCAATAACGTCATGGATTAAAGATGTTGTGGGTATGAGATCATAACCGTAAAACCACTTCAAAAAGTCAAACAAAGTGTTTGAAAAACTTTTAACACCTTGATAGTTTTATTATTTCAGAAATGCTCCCCCTTCACATGTGCATCAATAATCAAAAGTGTTTCGCACATGTAGGTAAGAGTTCAAGTGCTTGAGTCTTGCAAAATAAATCACATTTTAATCACATCTTTTCCCCCTATCTCTAATATATAAAACTGTTTGATATTAGATATACCAAATTTGATTAAAATATATTGTAAAAAATAGTCTTGAAAATCTTCGGGAGAAAAATGTGTCTAACCTAGCATGAATTTTGAAAGCTCCCCCTCAAAAAGTGATACAATTGAATTGTCATTACGAGGATGTGATTCACATTAAACTTTTGAGGATAGGAGTTGTTGAACACACAATTTTATTAAGATTTTGAATACTCACTGAAAAAACTCTTGAAAAAATTGTGTTCAATGCTTTTCTAAAACTCACAAAATTCCAAATTAATGAAGAAATGGTTTTCCAAAAGCATAAACTTGAGTTCATAGACTTTGAATGTCTTAACAAATACACTCAAGTGTAAGAAGATTTATCTTCTTTTGCTGAGTGTAAGGGCATTAAATCATACACTCCCCCATGAATATAGATTTGGCATGCAATCTGAAAGTGATTACAAGCCATTGTGTTGAGCTCAAAACGCTGAGTGTTTTGTGACAAGCTCAACCTGTGATAGATTGCTCTACCCGGTGTTAGGATAAGTTATCTTTAAAGATACACTTTCCTTTATTTTAAGTTCGAGTTACAGTCTGCCATTTAACTGTAAGTCGTTTACATGAGCTTAAAAACTTGGAATGTTTTTCTTGAAAGCTCATAACCGAGAAATTTAATTTTCTCGTTGCTGAGGATAAGTTATCAATCGTGATCAACTTTCCTTTCTTTAATGTACGAGTCACAACCTAACGTAATTGTAAATCATTGAAATGACATGTTTTGAAAAACATTTACAACTTTCATTCGATCTTTATGTACACACCCGTGTCGTTATTGAGTGACATTTCCAGGTGCGTCCATATTATCGATACTGAAAGACACGTTGAGAAGAATATTTTTGGCATTTTCAAAGATTTTTTTTGTTTTTCTATGATATTTACGTTTTATTCTATTTTTGTATTTTCTCAAGTTTTTCGAAAATAATCCAAAATAGACCATTGTACAGCAGAAGAAGGTGATATCGTATGTACAGAATTGGAAACCTTTGAAAAAGAAGAAGTGGGTTCAGAATCCGTTGTTGTACCTGCAATGACAGAAGAAGAGTTTGCACAAATAACATTGTTATAAGTAACATATTCCTTTCGCGCATGCAAAACAGTAGCATTAGTGCTAGCGTAGGTTTCATCACTTTTCTCTTTTGGAATCCACTTAAGACCAACTTTCTTGTAGATCCTACCTGTTGGTTTCAACTGAAGACTAGATTTAGGAGTTGTTTTCTCTTGCACAGCAGAAGACTTCTTTGGAGAGAAACTATGTCCTTTTTGAATCCACGTTTCAGATTTGGTGTGATTGCTTTTCTTTGCGACGACTTTGTACCTCCTTGTTGTCTTATGGGATTCTGCATTCTTTCTATGTGCAAAGGCACGAGATTTAACCTTATAGAGGTATTGCTGAATGCAATGATCATGATTTCCATTGTGAATGCCCTTTTTGCAAGTGAGTCATACAGGGAATTTGGGATTCACGAAAGTCCTTGTATTCCTAGGTCTTCTAAATCATTCGGGCGTAGTGTTCGAAACATGACTATTCATGGATGGTTTCCAATTCCTAGATTGTTGTTGAGGGATCCTAGGTTTTGGTTGACTATCATTAGGAGTCTGTTGAACTCTAGCGGGATTTGGTGAACTAGGTTTTGAATACATGGGTTTGTATTTCTGAATCTTTCCTTTTTGCTTAGCATCCTCTAGGTTGTTGGTATGAACTAGGTCATTTGAACCTACAGATTCCTTTGCGGACGCGAATGTCACACGTTTTGGAGGAGTATTCCTAAAAGTGCTATGTGCATTCACATGATCTGATTTAACAAAATTGGGTTTTCTAAATGGAGGAGGAACATAGGGTGAAGCAGCTGGTTTTGGAACACTTGGTTGCACATCAGTCTTAGGAGGTAAACTAGATTTCACATGAGAAAATTTTTAGAAAGGAGTCGGTTTTCCTAAGATAGCTGACTTTGGAACCTTGTACGCATTGGGTTGTCGAACAACAAGTTTCACAACTTTAGGTTCCATAATTTTCCCACTCTGCTTAACAACGTGTTTCTTCAACTCTTATATCGCTATATCCTTTTCTTGCAACTGAGCTTTCAAGTCTATAATTTCCATACTCTTCTTGTTCATTTCTCGACACAATGCGGAAAGTTTTACTTGCAAGTTATTATCATTTGGGCCTTTTCCGACTTTGTATTGCAAAGAAATTTCAAGAGTATGACAGTGTTTTTGAAGGAAATCAGTTTTGTGTTGAAGTAACTCAAAAGCCTTTTTATCAACATTTTCTTTACATTTCAAAAGTTCAGTTTCAAGTTGTTCACACTCTTTGATCTTATCAAGATATTTGCATGTAACATCGGAATATTCATCGATATTAGCACAAGATTGAAGAGTAACACACAAAATATCTTTGGAGAGTAATTTTTCTAAGAGGAGATTATATTCGTTCGAGAACTAAAAATTTTTCGCCTGAAGTTCATCAATTTCTTTTTCAAGGACTAGACGTATTTCAAATCATCAAACATTTCAGACCGAATTAATTTTTCAAACTTAAGAACATTTTCTTTGATTATCGTCGTATTTGGGATTAAAAGTTCTTTCACAAGCACAGTTATATCGTGAGGAATCTCTTTCTCCACTTATCATTTTCACGTTTTTGCCAATCGCTTTCAACAATTGATTGAACATTATCAATGTGATGTTTAAGAATACCAAGTGTTTTTCTACTTTTTCTTTTAGAAACATCAAGAGGCAAATAGTTAATATATTTAAAAACATTTGATTTCTTAGTGGCAAACATCTTCTTCCATTGAATTCTTCTTTGTTTGCTTTCGAAAAACAATTGCTCACGAGACTTCTGTTTTTGTGGAGTGAAAAGACCATAAAGACTGTTTTCATAAGCATAATTATATGGTTTCACAAACTCTTTATTGACCGGTGATCTACTCTTCTCTTCCTAAAGGAATGTCTCTTCATTATCAAGCCTAACAAGAGGACAATCAGGATCGGTCCATTCGGACTCATCCAGATGAAGCCACGGGTTCTCGGCTTAAGCTTGGTCGATGTAGTTAGGACTAGCAAAACTAGCTTTACCCTTAAAAACGATCGAGGTGCTATCATTCTTTTGGTTTGAATAGAGTCATGCGTTTTGTAAACAACTTTCTTCTTAAATTCGACTTGTTCTTCTAGTTCCGTAAATTTTTCAGTATCTTTTTCATGTCGACTTTTGAAATCTTGTTTTAACGTTTCAACCTCTTGTTTCTTAACATCAAGAATTTTAACAGAATCGGTGTTATTCATTGAAATCCTATGTTCAAGTTCGTTAACATTTGTTGTGGAAAGGTACGTTTTTTGACGTTCATTCATTAATAAAACATTAAATTGACGTTTTTCTTTAGTTAACAAAGCAAGAGTAATACAAGGAGTTTGCCTTGTAAGAAAACGTTATCGTCCGAATCCTTTTGAATTGACTAATGGTTCAAAGTGCGACTCAATTGTTCTTGGTGGAAATGAAAATGGTTTGGTTGATGATCTATTTTAAACTAATAACAAATAATGAAAATGTCGTTGAGTAAAATTAAAGTTTTAAAGATTAAACTAAATTAACGAGTTAAAAATAAATGCTTGAAAACTTGAAGAAAAGATTAGGAAAATTACGTGAACACTTAATAAATCTAACACTTGAAAACTTTGTAAAAACAAGAAACTAAAACAAACCCTAATCGGAATATTGGTAAAAGACACTAATCGGAATATGCAAACTACACCCGTCGGAATGTGTGGTCGGAATAAGGCAATCGGAATAACAAAAACAACCTTGGTCGGAATATGGCTGCAATCGGAATGTTAAGGAAGCCACTAATCGGAATGTACAAACGAGATTCCGATCGGAATGTTTAGAAACAAACCCCAATCGGAATATCCACAATAATCACTCAATCGGAATGTTTAACAAAAAATCCAAATCGGAATGTCACAAAAACCCCACCGTCGGAATATCAAAACCCTAATCCGATCATTACGATCGGAATACTGGAGATGGTGCTAGTCGGAATGCCTGATCGGAAAGGGGTTTACCCTTTCCGATTACTCTTTTGATCCGAGAAAAAAGCAAAGGCAATAAGCTACTTTGATAAGCTTATCACCAAAACTAAAACGAATCTAAACTGAAATATACTAAATAAGCACAATCAACAACTTATCCAAACAGAAAATAAGCAAACCTTTAAATCAAATCATAAAAAGATGAACTTTTTAAGAAAACTTTTAAAAGTAAATAAGCTAAAAGAAACTAATAAGCCAATAAGCACAAGGAACTCAAAGCTCAATCGAATGAAAGCTTATGTAGGAACAAAAAGATTAACTTTTTAAGAACGAAATCATTAAGAACAACACGGATCATATGAAATTCGCACCAAAATTAATCTAAACATCAAAGAAAGGTAGAAGGAGATGAAAGATTAAAAGCTTAAACTTAACTTGATTAATGAAATCAACAATACACAAATGTTTAATCTTGAAAGATTAAAAGAAAGATAGATGAAATCTTAGTGAGAGAAAGTAGAGAACTTTCTCTCTCTAAAACTAGAAAGAAAAGTGAAAAAATGAAAACTAAAACTAAAAACTAACCACCCTCCTAATGTGTATTAGGAGGGTATTTATAGGGAAAATGGAAGGAGTGCATGTGTTGCATCTTCTTTCTTTCTTTACGTCTTCTCGACTCGATTTAATTCTTTGTCTTTTCTCGACGTCGTCTCGGGATTTGAACTTGTCTTGATAATTTTCTTCTTTAATTTAGACTTGAGTTCTTCGACTTCATTAAACTTCCGTCTTTAGACTTTTTCTTTGATAAATCTTCAGAATAGGCCTTGGACTTCCGTTCTTTTTGCACTCTTGATCTTTTGACGTCGTCTTTTCCCGTTTTCTTCGATAAAAGCCCGTGAAAGCCCGTGTTTTCTTCATTTTTCATCTTTTGGTCCTAAAACACAATAAAAACACAAACCACGCATAATTCCGACTTTTACGACATAAATCACACGTTTTGGTCTTGTTATTATTGGAAATAAGTGGTAAAAGGATAAGTGTTTTCACACTTATTAAATCCCCTACACTTGACCATTTCAATGCCCTCATGCAATGTATTAATTTTAAAGCACGGTTTACATTTTCCATCATAACTAACCCACCTTGGCCTTTATTAAATACAAAACATAAAAAGATAAAAACAAGTAAAGAAATTAAAGACTTACATTGAGTTTTGGCAACCATGGACGTTTATCATCCTCAAGTTTCACGTTCCCCATACCAAGCTTAAAAACGAGATCATTGTTATTATAAGTTAGTAAACTAACACGAACTCATGTGGGCCAACTATTCACTTAGACTCCCTTATTCCTAGGTGTATCTCTTATATTTTATTTTTGTCTTGAATGATCACGAGGATGCATTGTTTGACTTATTTCGATAGTTATTTAGGCCAAAAATAAGGTGAACGATTTAATCAATAGTTAGCTAAAGGATAAAATCTTTTAAAACTGCTTCTCGGGACCTTATAAAGTTCATATCTTGGCATAACTCGCTCCGCGATTTGAGACCTTTCTCGGACCGATATTTGGCAGCGAATTTATACTTCAAATCTTGAGAGACGTTCTTGAAATTATGGTCTTCTCTTCATAATAGGAATTTCTTCACTTGAAATTTTGAGAGATTCTTCATATTTGGACCACGACTTCTTCATTTTTCTCCAATCTTTATTTTGGACTTTGATATACAACGATCCGTCTCCTTTTAGGACTTGGATCTATTTATCCTCATACCTTGTTAGGGCCTTTTTGGATAGACTTCTCCATGATCTTTAGGGGAGTATTTGCTTTTCGTCGTATGTCTCGATCCTTCATATTGATTTTCGATAAATGATTCTTCACATCACTTTTGGATCTTTAGCAACAAAATGTAGCCCTCATGCCTTGTTAGGGCCTTTTCGGACTCGCCAATCTTCGCATCCCGCTTCAATAAGTTATGCATTGGCTATGAACTCTAATCCGTGCCGAGCAACTTTTAAACGATCTTGGGCTAGAAGCTAAGTAACCTTTTAAATCGTACAACCTTATTTATTGGAGATAAATTTATTAACAAGCGAAGGGAGAATAGGCTTATAATTAACTCACGTAAATTCACGAAATAATTGACTCTATCATCTCTCGTTCTCCACAGTTTAAAATCTCAAGGAATGAGACTCGCGGATGCTTAGCCTATTAAATCAAAGTTTTGGGTTTTCGAGTCATCTATAGGATCTTGCAAATTCTTAGACTTTTTCAAGTTTAGAAATCGCATTTTAGAGTTCCCTTGATAAACGACTCTCTAGGATAAATTATAGGAACTTGCGAAAAGTTCTTGTTCTTAACCCGTGAGAGTTAAGACTTTCGCGTTTTATAGCTCCCTATATAAAAGCCTAGCAAAACTTGACTTAAACACGTTAAGGATACTAGCTAGAGTAAACTTAGATAAGTAAACTCAGGTTGAGTCAAAATGTTCACGACTAAGAAAAATTTAAAACCACTTTACTGAAAATTTATTCTAGCAATGGAAAGGAAATAAACATAATAAAGGAAAATACAACTATTCAACTAGGCCAAAATAGATTAAAAATTTTGAAAAATGTCGAAAAATCAAATTTTCTGGTTAAAATGAGGGCAAATTCATGGAAAAGACCACTTACTTCGATAGATATCCCCCCTACACTTGAGATAAACATTGTCCTGAATGTTTAAGCATGTGGGAGTAAACTCCCCTAAACTTAGGACATTGTGCACTTTGTTTAAATCTTGCTAAGGAAAGGACAACTAAAGTGAACTCAATGTGAACATATAAAATATGAAATATTGAATCACAAGAGTTTGGGATAGAACGGGGAAGATGGGAACACGGTATCACGGTTCGTCAAAAGTAATCAAGATGCTCTTTGAAGCTTGAATCCCTACACAAGATAAGAAACAAGACAACAAACACATACGGGGCTCCCCCTACACTAATTATGAAAGAAGTAAAGGATAGATCACGGGTTGCCCCCCGAGAAGCGCTTGTTTTTGTTCACCGAGTCAAGAGCCTGACTCGACCCAATTTAGTTCATGGGAAACGTGGTGAGGGATGGAATCATCTCATGAGAGATATCCTAACCAAAGTACAGCTTCAAACGCTGGCCATTCACCTTGAAATTGGGCCCATTTGGCTGAGAAAGCTCAATGGTCCCATATGGAAAGAATTTGGCGACGGTGAATGGACCAGACCAGCGGCTCTTCAACTTGCCCGAGAAGATCTTCAACCGAGAGTTAAAAAGTAAGACTTGATCACCAACATGGAACTCTTGGTTCTTAATTCTAGCATCGTGGATGATCTTGGTCTTCTCCTTGTAGATCAGCGAGTTCTCATAAGCTTCATTCCTCAGTTCATTTAGCTCGTTTAGTTGAATCTTGCGAGGATCACCGGCTTTGTTGATGTCGAAGTTGGCCCACTTCAAGGCCTAGTATGCCTTGTGTTCCAGCTCGATAGGGAGGTGGCATGCTTTCCCGTACACAAGACGATAAGGTGTACAACCGATCGGGGTCTTGTAAGCAGTACGGAAAGCCCATAGAGCATCATCTAACTTATCAGCCCACGCGGCACGATGGTCTCCCACAGTACGCTCCAAAATTCTCTTTAGCCCGCGGTTGGAAATCTCGGCTTGACCGTTGGTTTGGGGATGATAAGTGGTGGAAAGACGGTGATTGACACCGTACTTAGCCATGACTCTTGCAAATTGATCATTGCAAAAATGAGTCCCGCGGTCACTGATAATAGCACGAGGAACGCCGAATCGAGAAAAGAGCTGCTTCAAAAAGTTCACAACCACCCTCGCATCGTTCGTTGGGAGAGCCTTAGCTTCAACCCATTTAGAAACGTAGTCAACTGCGACGATGATGTACTTATTCCCTTTAGATGATGGAAATGGCCCCATAAAGTCGATGCCCCATACATCAAAGATTTCACATTCTTGTATGAAATTTTGAGGCATCTCATCTTTATGTGTGATCTTGCCTTGTCTTTGGCAAGCATCACAATGTTTAACCATATCGTGAGCGTCACGATAGATGGGGGGACAATAGAATCCAGAGTCGAATACTTTCTTCGCGGTGTAATTAGGACCAAAGTGACCACCGGTGGGTCCTTTATGGCAAGCGTCAAGCATTTGTACCGCTGCCGGCCCATCAACACATCGACGAATAATCAGATCCATACATTGTTTGAAAAGGTAGGGGTCGTCCCAGAAATAATGTTCAATATCCTTAAAGAAATTTTTCTTTTGTTGGGACGTGAGCCCTTCCTTGAGAATCCCACCCGCTAAGTAGTTTGCAATGTCCGCAAACCACGGGGTGTCATCGAGATTAGAATTGATAGACATTAAGGCCTCAAGGGGAAAAGAGTCATTGATCTCTTTGTTCGGATGATCCCCTTGAGAAGGATCCTCAAGTCTACTGAGATGATCCGCGGCTAGGTTTTTGGCTCCCTTCTTGTCACGAATTTCAATGTTGAATTCTTGAAGGAGCAAAACCCAACGAAGAAGTCTTGGCTTAGAATCTTGCTTAGTCATCAAGCACTTCAACGCGGAATGATCGGTATACACGATGGTTGTAGAAAGGACAAGATAGGGCGAAATTTTTCAAAAGCATAGACAACAGATAAAAGCTCTTTTTCGGTTGTCGTATAATGCAATTGAGCCCCTGTCATTGTCTTGCTAGCATAGTGGATTGGTTGGAAGTGTTTGTTCACTCTTTGGCCCAAAACCGCTCCAATAGCAAAGTCGCTAGCATCACACATCAACTCAAAAGGTAGCTCCCAATTAGGGGTAACCAAGACCGGTGCCTTAGTTAGCTTATCCTTAAGAAGATTGAAGGATTCAAGACACTCTTTGGAAAAGATGAAAGGAGTATCTTTTTCCAAGAGGTGGGTCATCGGGCGAGCGATTTTAGAAAAATCTTGGATGAATCGACGATAGAATCCCGCATGACCGAGGAAACTTCTCACACCCTTCACGGTTGAAGGTGGAGGCAATTTAGCAATAACATCGACCTTAGCACGGTCCACTTCAAGACCGGCTTTGGAGATTTTGTGTCCTAACACGATGCCCTCTTTTACCATGTGATGAGACTGCTTTTATACATGGTCTCATCGTCCAAATCGGGCTTAAAATGCATAAAATATCATTAAATCTGCCAAATATATGCTCGTGTTTGTTACTTGTGTATTTTAGGTACGGATATTGAGGAAAAGACAAAAGATCACAAGAATCATTCAAAAACGAACACGGGAAACGAAGCCGCACAATGAACCGGGCCCAAGTTTTTAATTTCCAAAAAAATACCCTTGAAGAATTGAAGATTGGCGAGTTTGGTCCCTCAACTTTTGAAGATTAACACTTTATACCCCTCAAATATTCATAATTATGAATAGGGTCCCTAAAGTTTGAGGATATTACAAGATCAGTCCTTGAAGAATGAAGAATTGGCATGAGAAGTCCTTGTTTCAAGATTAATAAATAGATGTGCCAAAAATGACAAGATATCAAACTTGTTTTCAAAGGGAAAAGAGTTGTTGCTGATTTATTACAAAGTGAAGTAAACAATAGACCTTGGGGGCCTTTTCTGCCAAACAACCAAACCCTCACCACCACTCAGAAGTTGACACCTCACCATACCCACCCATTTACCCATTTACCCTACCCGTCCAACCCATTTACCCAAACCCAAAACCCAAGTTTATTAAATAAACTCAGTCAATAAACCTGGTCAAACCTTCCAACTTTCCCACCAAACACAAATTTTAAAAACTTTTATCCCCAAATCATATTAAACACACCCACTAATTACCCATAAACCTTAAACCATTCCAAGACCCAATTGATTTCAAATCAAAGGGGTTTTCCCCCTAACTATCCAGAAACATGATTGGGGTCACACTCATCCTATCCCAACTCACCAAACAAACTAATGTGACTCCTATGGCCCACCCCGTACCTCCCCTGCTGCGTCACTTTCCACAAAACCCTAGGAGGGGACACATCCAACGTCCCACAAGCTCTACTTGGTCCCCAAGGACTTATAAACGTCCAAGATCATAACAAGACCAGCTGGACATCACAACAAGCTCACATGTGCCATCTTTGACTGAAATTCAAGAAGAAGACCAAGGGCATTATAGGACTTTCATGATTAGGGTTTTAGCACCTAGAACAATCTGTTTAGTAGTATAAATAGGGGTCGACATGTGACCTCTATTCTTGTTCCAGATTTTGGCTTTCTCATTGGTATTTCCTTTTTAATGATATAAAAGTTTGATGTTTGTTGAAGCAATTGTAATTCCTTTTTATAATTATTAAAAGTTGTATGTGTGTTGAAAGCCAATCTGAGTTCCATTTTTAAATTGTGTAACACTTTGTGTGTTTAAGTTTCAAAAAGGTTTTTCAAAGGTTTTCAATTGGGTTCAAATTTCAGAAATCAAAAGCTCCAAAGAAGTGAAAGTGGATTTGGAGGTTTGGATTTGTGAATTTGAACTTGTTTAAAACGTGTTTAAGTTTCAAGGTTATTTGGTTTAAAGGATTTAAAAGTTTCAGAAAATCAGAAGTTGGCATATTGTGTGTTCATTTGTTCTTTGTAGGAAAGTTTGTGAAGCTTCTTTGTTGTCCAAGGTTCAGCATAGGCCCCAGCCTATTTGGAGGTGGTTAAGCAACCACTAAGGGACCTAGATGTAGGTCCCTTAAGGTAGTTCCTTGTTTCCCATTTCAATTTTCAGTTTTCTGAAAATTATGTGCTTTATGTGATTTGCATGATAGTTGTTTGAATGCTTGTTTACTGGTTTGTTTATGCTCTTTAGTGCTTATTATGCATGATTAAGGTAGTAGGAATCAGATTGGTTGAGTTTGGTTTTGATTTGCTTTGAAAAATTATTTTCAGAAAATATTAAGGGGTGTTTGGATTAAGGTTTAAAATGGTTTAAATAGTTTGAACTTTGCTTGTAAACCTGTTAAACACACTCTTTGGGTAGTTGTAGGATATATGTTAGTCTTAGGTTCAAGTTTGGTAAGGTTTAAAAGCATTTGCATGTGAAAAATATTGAAAACATAGCATTAATCAGAAACACTGCTTATTGTGCCTATTTTTGTATGATTTTGACCTTCAATCTTGTAATCTGTTAGGAGATAGGATATTTGAGGTTTGTGAATTGCTTATATGCTGTTTGGTGAACTTGTGTGCAAGATATGGGCTTTTAAATCTCACTTTTTGTGTCAATTGCATCAGAAAACACCCCAGACTTGTGCAAACCATATCAGAAACATTGTGTGCTAGGTTTTTGTGATTTTTGGTTATTGACTTGCTTGTTTTTTGTGTTTGTATTGACTCCCTACACTCCAACTGAGTGTAGGGGTGCCCATTTATCCATCAATCACCAAAAAAAGCCAAAGACAAGCCCTCTTGTCAAGTCTTCACAAGTGAAGATATCCTTTGCTGTTCATCAGAAACACAAGTTTATCTGAGCACGTTTTTTTGGTTCCAGTTTGTAATTCTTGCCTTTTGGTTATAAGATTTGAGTTTTTAAGTGATTAAAGTGTTATCAGTTTGAGTTTTTAAAAGTTTAAAAAGAAAAAAAAATAAAAAAAGGCAAAAAGGACTGGCCAGGACTCGAACCTGCGCCATCCTCCTCACAACACACACTCACTACCATTACGCACTTGGGTCTTTTACTGACCAAGGTTGGTTTCAAAAGTTACTTAAGGGGTTGTTGTTTGGGCTTTTCAAATATAAGCCGTAGCTAAATAAGCCATTCCAGGCTTATTGGCTTAGCTTATTAGCTTGTTAACATTTTTCCTAGGATTAGTATTAGGTTAGGTATTTTTCTAGCCTAAGTTTGCATTTTTCCCTTTCTTTATTTATTTTTTATTAATTTTTAATTACCCTATTTAGTTAATTAGTTTAAAAATAGTAAAAGTAATTTTAAAAATCTAAAAAAGTAGTTTTTAGGTTTTATTAAAGTAATTTGAGGGTTACATCACAAAACGTTTTCAAAAAGTCTCATTTTTGATTTTATAGGATTTTAGGGTTTTAAACAAACTTTAAAATTGAATATAAAAATATTAAATAGGTTTTAGGAACTTTTAATTTCATTTTTGTTTTAGTTACAATATTTTAGATTTTTGGTAATTTTTTAGAATTTTTTAGTGAAATTTGAATTTTTTTGATTATTTTATTATTATATTATTATTAAAAATTGAAAGTTTGTTTTTTCTACTTTTTTCATTTTTCCTAGATTTTAAACACTTAATTAGGAGTTTTGTAACTTCCCAAATCTTTTTAGGGCTTTTCAATTATTTTCTAGAATTAATTTAAGTTTTAATTGATTTTAATAGTTTTTAAGTTTTTAAAAATATTTTTATTTTGTTTTAAAATTTTAAAAAATACTTTTTAGCTTAATTAGGTCATTTTTGAGGTTTACAAACTATAAAATCTTGTTTAGGGCTTTTTAATGATTAATTGTGATTTTTAGGGCTTTAATTAGCATTAAAAAGTCATTATTTAATTAATTAAAAGGTTTTAGCAAGTTTGGATTTTTTGTAAACTCTTAGAATATTATTGGGGATTTTTAGTAATTTTTAAGAATTTTTAGGTTAAAATTTTAATTTTTGTAGTTTTTACGGTTTCACGTGAACGCGGTTTTGTCTTAGCTCGATCCGTCTTCGTAACCGTCTTTTCTTTCTTCTTTCTTATTTTCTCTTTTCTTAACAATAAAATCAAACATTAATCAACTCATTACACAACACACTAGCCTCCTCGAGAACGAACTCACTCTTATTTGGGTCATAACTTGTGGTTTTCCTAAACCGCTCGTTAATACTTACCCTAACTTTGCCTCTCTTTTCCTAAAGGGTTGCAAAAACATTACATCAATTTTTGGCGCCGCTGCCGGGGAGGCGTGTTGTGTTTTGATTGAACCATTGTTTTTTTATATAGCCATAGTTATTATTTGTATTAGTAGCACTCTACTAATACGTATTATCGTTTTTCGGTTTTTGTATGAATATTATTAATATATTGTATACGTAGAACAATAAATTCACAAGTACTCCAAATACGTGAGAAATCACAACCTTAACTTGGGAGGTCATTACCCAATCATTGTATTCGAATCTCAAACCAAAGAAAAAAGGCAAAAATAGATAAATACTTTCGTGAAACTCGATTTTGAAAAATACAAACTATAAGGTGGGTATAAGACGGTTGTATTTCACGACCTAAAGGAAAAAGGCTCTTAAGTGCTTCGCGCCGCCTCGTTTCCTCCGCTTGCTTGTGCGTATTTTATTTTGAGAGCTAATCGAGGGTTTTGCCGCCCAAAGTATTATTACATATCATATATATTTTCTTGGTTTCATTTGATTAAACCCTCTTGAACGATTTGGTGTTCCACGATCGTTCTAAAGTCATCGAAGGCGTTCACTTCACGTGATCGTTTTCATTCCTTGAGGCTTCTTTAATCGAGAGATTTGATTAAGGAGGAGATTTGTAGATTTTTGTCTACTTAATACATTTCACCAATTTCCAAAAAGTTAATACCATCAAAAACCACAAAAAAATTGAAAAAGTAAAAACACCAAAAAGAATCTTCTTTGCTCGTCTCCTTGTTGTACGTGACGTTTATGCTAACTCATAATCAAGCAAAACGTGCACGTAGACGAAAGAACAAAACTCCCACTCCAACTCATTCTAGTGAGGAGTCTCCTATTGACGAACCCATTGTACGAGAAGCACCAACCATGGCGAATCACACTATGATGGAGTTACTTCAAGCACCCACCGAGGGTTATGGAGAAGCTATTGTGATTCCCGCTATCCTTGCGGAGAATTTTGAGGTGAAAACGGGTTTGTTGTCGATGATCCAAAACAACAAATTCCGCGGTGATGAGAAGGACAATCCCCACAACCATATCCGCCAATTCAATCGTCTTACCGCCACGTGAAAATTTAAGGATGTCTCGAATGACTCGATTAAGATGATGCTTTTTCCGTATTCCTTAGCGGGGCCCACAAAAATTTGGTTAGAGAAAGAGCCACCCAATTCTATATTGACGTGGAAGGATCTCGTTTCGAAGTTCGTGAACCAATTTTTTCCGCCCTCTAAGACTACGCATTTGAAAAATGAGATTTCTAAATTTTCACAAGAATCAAATGAAAGTTTTTCTACGGCTTGGAATAGGTTTAAGGAGATGTTACATGAATGTCCTCATCACGGTTTCTCTGACTTACACCAAATCGACACATTTTACAATGGACTTAATGATCATGAAAGAGATTATTTAAATGCCGCCGCGGGTGGTAATTTTTTGTGTAAAACGGTTGAGGAAGCTTTGGTCATAATTGAGAATAGGTCTAAGGTTTATAGCCCTCGTAACACACCGAGTGTTGCCAAAATGGGCTCATCATCGTCTCGTAGTATCAATGCCTTACATGATGAAGCTAATGAGGAAAATCAATTTTTTGATAGATTTGCTAGCCTTATGTCCCATTGGAAAGCTCAAGAAGCTTCGAATTCCGCTTCGGTTAAAGCGGTTGCTAAGAGTTGTATTTCGTGTGGTGGAGCTCCTGATCTTTCCGAGTGCATTACCGCGGATGGTAACACTTCGAGTGCTTATGTAGCCACGGGAACTTATAACCAAAACGGTCAAGGTTCCCGCCAAAATCAAGCTCCACCAAATCAAAATGCTAATAATTATCGCAACAACAACCAAGGAAATTACCAAGGAAATCAAAGGAATTACAACAAGGGTAATTATCAAAGTGGAAATGGGCAAATTTCTAACCAAAACCAAAACCGTGATCTTCAAACTTCTACTCAAGGTTTTCAAAATGATCACACCAAAAATCTTCAAGGAGAATTTTTGAATTATGCTAAGGCTAATGATGCTAAGTTTGACAACATGCAACGTGAAATGGTTAGCTTAAGGTCCGAGTTGAAAAACGAGCTTAAAAACGAACTTGCTAATGAATTGAAAACTCATGCTAATAAAATGGAACGAAATGTCACACGACTCCAACAAAATCAACAAAAAATGGAGCAAGGTCAACATGAGATTAAGCAAGAATTGTTAAAAGCGGATGCTAGGCAATCTAAGTTTGAAGACCGTATGGCTAAAATGTTTGAAGCTATCATGTGTAAGCCCTCTTCTTCGGGTGGTCTTCCTAGTGATACCATCGTGAACCCGAAAGGAGAATTGAAGGTTATTACCACTCGTAGTGGTAAAACTTTCAAAGAACCCATTTCTCGTCCAAGTACTTCTATGGAGAAGGAAAAAGAGAAAGAACCCGAGGTGTTGGTTGAAAAGGAGCACATTACAAGCCCACGAAGTACCGCTCAAACCACACCTACGGTTGAACCCACACCAATCATGGAACCCGAGATTCCAAGGCCGATGCCTATGCCTATGCCCCAACCCACACCACCTTTACCCTACCCTTCAAGACGAGACAAGGAAAAGGCACAAGAACGAAATAATTATCAATTTGAACTCTTTATGGAAATGTTTCGTGACTTGCATTTTAATATAAGTTTTGCCGACGCCTTAGTCATGATGCCTCGATTTGCCGCGAACTTCAAAAGTATGTTTAATCACAAAGAGAAATTGCAAAAATCGTCTAGTTGTTCATCGGTTTTTCTAAGCCGCATACCTCAAAAAGTCGGTGATCCTGGAAAGTTTTTAATCCCATGTGCTATACAAGACATGGAAGAATGCTACGCCTTGGCCGATCTTGGTGCTAGTATTAATTTGATGCCTCTTGAGATTTTTAAATCACTCAATCTTCCAAATCTCACTCCTTCAAGAATGTCAATCGAAATGGCCGATCATTCTACGATTCTAGCTTGTGGAGTAGCCGAGGACGTCTTCGTGAAAGTTGGAAAGTTCTACTATCGTGTAGACTTTATTGTTGTTGACATTCCTATCGATCCTAAAGTTCCGTTAATTTTAGGTCGATCTTTTTTAGATACCTCGAGAGCACTTATCGATGTGCATGCAAGAAAAATCACTCTTCGTTTCAATGAGGAAGAACTCGTCATTAATGCAACCCAAAACTCCACTCTTTCTCATGTGTATTCTATCGCGTCTTTGTACAATGTCAATTTCATCAAAAACATTTGCAAAAAGATTTCAAATAGAGTTTTAGGAGTTGTTGATAAAAATGAAGTTCCGTCCCCTCCGCCGGTGGTGGTTAAGAGTGTTAAGCCTACGAATCCAATCTCGAGTGATTCTTCGGATGATGAATACGTTGATCCCGATGGGGAAGTTTTCTTTGTTGACAAACGTTTTGAGAACTTGCCACCACCTATACCAAAACGGTTTCAAAATGTGAGAATTTTTAGTGTGACTAACATTGCTTTAGAAACGCCAAATATTTTCGACATAATTAAATCGGGTTTTCACAAGGAGAGTGTAAAAGATGAAAAAGGAAAAGATTTTGAATTTAATTTAAAAGAGTTTTCTACAACTCTAACTCCGTCATCACCACGTGTCTTGAGTACTACAAGATCGTCTTCTCCTTTTGACGATGCTTTGTGTGGACTTAGTGTGGGGGAATCCCCTTATGTTCCCTCCCCTTTCTCCACCGAGGACGAGATATTTGATCCTAGAATTTCTTATAAAGGGAAATCTCGGTCTTCCACCGATGCAATAAATGGAAAATCTTTTCATTTGATTGGTGCGAGTCTACCTCGAGTAGCTCAATGTTTCTATGACTTACCCATTGTCCCACCCTTCTATTTCTTCTCGTCTATTTTCTTGAAACCCTTTGGGTTTATGTTGGCACACGATGAAGTGGCGTTGATTTGTTTTTCCAATGAAAATGAGAACACCATCTTCGATCCCGGTATTTTGCACCATCAAAGGACTTAGTCCTTAATACCGGTTGTTTTTTGGCCTTGTTTATCATGTAAGCCCCACCAAAAATTGACCACACCATGATTATCCCTAAATGATCACATTTATGGGGATTCGAGTCGAGCTTTTGACTCGTTTATCAAAAACAAGGTACCTCGTGGCGGAGACCCATGCTTATCCATATTATTGCTTTCTAATTAGTTTAATGTGAGGGGATTTGTGCCCTTCCAACCTTTGTTCAGTGGTTGTTTGTGCATTGTGGTTTTTAGATCATGATCTTCACGATTGGAGCCTCTCGTGTTCGTTTTATGGGAGCACTCGATCGTTTGCTTTAGAGACATTTCTCAATATCCAAATGATATATCCTTTTATGTTCTAACCTTAGGTTTATAGCACACTTCATAAACGGCTATTAATTTATCGGTTACACCCTTTCCATGCTAGATTAGGCATTCAACTACGTCTCTAGTATGGGGGTGTTTGCACCCCTAGACTCGAAACATTGAGGACAATGTTTAACTTTAGTATGGGGGGTGAATAGATACTTGCCTTGCCAAATCTTCACGCTTTCCAAAGTTTATCCTTTTGTTTATCGTTTTGTTGCAAAATAAGGCTAAAAATGGCCAAATTTTAATTTTTTTTCTCATATTCATAAGTGTTTAAGACACGAATGTAGGTTTTCCGATGGCGCGAATAAGAGTAATTTTTGACTCGACCGTGCGTGTTGAGCACTTAGCTTTGGTTCCTTAACTACACATTAGGCTAAGTCTCTTAAATGAGGACGAGAAATGATAGGGTTAATTATAAGTTACTATGCTAAACGTAGAGTACTCGTATTCTTTCAAAAACTCATGTGTTCTCGTTGTTTGCTTATTCTCCCTTCGCTTGTAAATATTTTTTTGCTTAATAAATATTGACTTAGCGGTTTAGTTAGGATTGTTGGGTTTCTAGTCTTTTCTAGTAGCTTCCGTGTAATTAAGATGGGGAGACTACTAGAAAAGACTAGAAACCCAACAATCCTAACTAAACCGCTAAGTCAATAAAGTGAATAAAAATGAATTTTGGAGATGCTACGATTCTAGCATTGCGTGAGGGCACGGCAATGGTTTAGTATGGGGGAGTGATGAGACTGCTTTTATACATGGTCTCATCGTCCAAATCGGGCTTAAAATGCATAAAATATCATTAAATCTGCCAAATATATGCTCGTGTTTGTTACTTGTGTATTTTAGGTACGGATATTGAGGAAAAGACAAAAGATCACAAGAATCATTCAAAAACGAACACGGGAAACGAAGCCGCACAATGAACCGGGCCCAAGTTTTGAATTTCCAAAAAAATACCCTTGAAGAATTGAAGATTGGCAAGTTTGGTCCCTCAACTTTTGAAGATTAACACTTTATACCCCTCAAATATTCATAATTATGAATAGGGTCCCTAAAGTTTGAGGATATTACAAGATCAGTCCTTGAAGAATGAAGAATTGGCATGAGAAGTCCTTGTTTCAAGATTAATAAATAGATGTGCCAAAAATGACAAGATACCAAACTTGTTTTCAAAGGGAAAAGAGTTGTTGCTGATTTATTACAAAGTGAAGTAAACAATAGACCTTGGGGGCCTTTTCTCCCAAACAACCAAACCCTCACCACCACTCAGAAGTTGACACCTCACCATACCCACCCATTTACCCATTTACCCTACCCGTCCAACCCATTTAACCAAACCCAAAACCCAAGTTTATTAAATAAACTCAGTCAATAAACCTTGTCAAACCTTCAAACTTTCCCACCAAACACAAATTTTAAAAACTTTTATCCCCAAATCATATTAAACACACCCACTAATTACCCATAAACCCTAAACCAATCCCAGACCCAATTGATTTCAAATCAAAGGGGTTTTGCCCCTAACTATCCAGAAACATGATTGGGGTCACACTCATCCTATCCCAACTCACCAAACAAACGCATGTGACTCCTACGGCCCACCCCGTACCTCCCCTGCTGCGTCACTTTCCACAAAACTCTAGGAGGGGACACATCCAACGTCCCACAAGCTCTACTTGGTCCCCAAGGACTTATAAACGTCCAAGATCATAACAAGACCAGCTGGACATCACAGCAAGCTCACATGTGCCATCTTTGACTGAAATTCAAGAAGAAGACCAAGGGCATTATAGGACTTTCATGATTAGGGTTTTAGCACCTAGAACAATCTGTTTAGTAGTATAAATAGGGGTCGACATGTGACCTCTATTCTTGTTCAGATTTTGGCTTTCTCATTTTTAATTCCTTTTTAATGATATAAAAGTTTGGTGTTTGTTGAAGCAATTGTAATTCCTTTTTATAATTATTAAAAGTTGTGTGTGTGTTGAAAGCCAATCTGAGTTCCATTTTTAAATTGTGTAACACTTTGTGTGTTTAAGTTTCAAAAAGGTTTTTCAAAGGTTTTCAATTGGGTTCAAATTTCAGAAATCAAAAGCTCCAAAGAAGTGAAAGTGGATTTGGAGGTTTGGATTTGTGAATTTGAACTTGTTTAAAACGTGTTTAAGTTTCAAGGTTATTTGGTTTAAAGGATTTAAAAGTTTCAGAAAATCAGAAGTTGGCATATTGTGTGTTCATTTGTTCTTTGCAGGAAAGTTTGTGAAGCTTCCTTGTTGTCCAAGGTTCAGCATAGGCCCCAGCCTATTTGGAGGTGGTTAAGCAACCACTAAGGGACCTGGATGTAGGTCCCTTAAGGTAGTTCCTTGTTTCCCATTTCAATTTTCAGTTTTCTGAAAATTATGTGCTTTATGTGATTTGCATGATAGTTGTTTGAATGCTTGTTTACTGGTTTGTTTATGCTCTTTAGTGCTTATTATGCATGATTAAGGTAGTAGGAATCAGATTGGTTGAGTTTGGTTTTGATTTGCTTTGAAAAATTATTTTCAGAAAATATTAAGGGGTGTTTGGATTAAGGTTTAAAATGGTTTAAATAGTTTGAACTTTGCTTGTAAACCTGTTAAACACACTCTTTGGGTAGTTGTAGGATATATGTTAGTCTTAGGTTCAAGGTTGGTAAGGTTTAAAAGCATTTGCATGTGAAAAATATTGAAACAATAGCATTAATCAGAAACACTGCCTATTGTGCCTATTTTTGTATGATTTTGACCTTCAATCTTGTAATCTGTTAGGAGATAGGATATTTGAGGTTTGTGAATTGCTTATATGCTGTTTGGTGAACTTGTGTGCAAGATATGGGCTTTTAAATCTCACTTTTTGTGTCAATTGCATCAGAAAACACCCCAGACTTGTGCAAACCATATCAGAAACATTGTGTGCTAGGTTTTTGTGATTTTTGGTTATTGACTTGCTTGTTTTTTGTGTTTGTATTGACTCCCTACACTCCAATAGAGTGTAGGGGTGCCCATTTATCCATCAATCACCACAAAAAGCCAAAGACAAGCCCTCTTGTCAAGTCTTCACAAGTGAAGATATCCTTTGCTGTTCATCAGAAACACAAGTTTATCTGAGCACGTTTTTTGGTTCCAGTTTGTAATTCTTGCCTTTTGGTTATAAGATTTGAGTTTTTAAGTGATTAAAGTGTTATCAGTTTGAGTTTTTAAAAGTTTAAAAAGAAAAAAAAAAGGCAAAAAGGAATGGCCAGGACTCGAACCTGCGCCATCCTCCTCACAACACACACTCACTACCATTGCGCCCTTGGGTCTTTTACTGACCAAGGTTGGTTTCAAAAGTTACTTAAGGAGTTGTTGTTTGGGCTTTTCAAATATAAGCCGTAGCTAAATAAGCCATTCCAGGCTTATTGGCTTAGCTTATTAGCTTGTTAACATTTTTCCTAGGATTAGTATTAGGTTAGGGATTTTTCTAGCCTAAGTTTGCATTTTTCCCTTTTTTATTTATTTTTTATTAATTTTTAATTACCCATATTTAGTTAATTAATTTAAAAATAGTAAAAGTAATTTTAAAAATCTAAAAATATAGTTTTTAGGTTTTATTAAAGTAATTTGAGGTTTACATCACAAAAAGTTTTCAAAAAGTCTCATTTTTTATTTTATAGGATTGTAGGGTTTTAAACCAACTTTAAAATTGAATATAAAATTATTAAATAGGTTTTAGGAACTTTTAATTTCATTTTTGTTTTAGTTACAATATTTTAGATTTTTGGTAATTTTTTAGAATTTTTTAGTGAACTTTGAATTTTTTTTGATTATTTTATTATTACTTTATTATTAAAAATTGAAAGTTTGTTTTTCGACTTTTTTCATTTTTCCTTGATTGTAAACACTTAATTAGGAGTTTTGTAACTTCCCAAATCTTTTTAGGGCTTTTCAGTTATTTTCTAGAATTAATTTAAGTTTTAATTGATTTTAATAGTTTTTAAGTGTTTAAAAATTGTTTTATTTGGTTTTAAAATTTTAAAAAAATACTTTTTACTTTAATTAGGTCATTTTTGAGGTTTACAAACTATAAAATCTTGTTTAGGGCTTTTTAATGATTAATTGTGATTTTTAGGGCTTTAATTAGCATTAAAAAGTCATTATTTAATTAATTAAAAGGTTTTAGCAAGTTTGGATTTTTTGTAAACTCTTAGAATATTATTGTGGATTTTTAGTAATTTTTAGGAATTTTTAGTTTAAAATTTTAATATTTGTAGTTTTTACGGTTACACGTGAACGCGTTTTCGTCTTAGCTCGATCCGTCTTCGTAACCGTCTTTTATTTCTTCTTTCTTATTTTCTCTTTTCTTAACAATAAAATCAAACATTAATCAACTCATTACACAACACACTAGCCTCCTCGAGAACGAAATCACTCTTATTTGGGTCATAACTTGTGGTTTTCCTAAACCGCTCGTTAATACTTACCCTAATTTACCTTCCTTTTCCTAAAGGGTAATTTTACAACTATCACCATGAAATGGCATTTTTCCCAATTTAGAACAAGGCGAGTGTATTCACACCGCTTAAGCATACGTTCTAAATTGGCAAGGCAAGCGGAGAAAGAATCGCCATAAACCGAGAAATCATCCATGAAGACTTCCATAGTTTCTTTAACCATGTCATGGAAGATAGCCATCATACACCTTTGGAATGTCCCAGGAGCATTGCATAAACCGAAAGGCATGCGTTTGTAAGCAAATGTTCCGTAGGGACAAGTGAATGTGGTTTTCTCTTGGTCTTTGGGATCGATGGGAATTTGGAAATACCCAGAGAAACCGTCTAAGAAGCAGTAATAGTCATTACCCGCTAGACGTTCAAGCATTTGGTCCATGAAAGGAAGGGGAAAATGATCCTTTCTCGTAGCATCATTGAGTTTACGGTAGTATATACAAACTCTCCACCCTGTAACGAGACGAGTAGGAATCAACTCGTTGTTTTCATTGGGAACAACGGTGATTCTGCCCTTCTTAGGCACACAATGGACGGGACTAACCCACGGTGAATCCGAGATTGGATAGATTATTCCCGCATCAAGAAGTTTGATAACCTCTTTTTTGATTACGTCATGGATCTTAGGATTCACCCTTCTTTGGCTTTGAATAGTGGGTTTGAAGTCGTCCTCCATGAGAATTTTGTGTGTGCAGAAGTGAGGATCAATTCCACGAATATCGGAGATCTTCCAAGCAATCGCTTTCTTGTGATTCTTCAACACGGCGATAAGTCGAGATTTTTCTTCATCTTTCAGGTCCTTTGCGATGATGACCAGTAACGTCTTGTTGTCTTCAAGGAAAACGTACTCGAGATGAGACGGAAGATCCTTAAGCTCTAAATCCGGAGGGTTTTCGATGGACGGCGTAGTCAAGTTCGGCTCATTGGTAGAGATATCCTTAGGAGATGGTGTAGAAGTTTGGTCCTCATTGAGAAGTTTCTCAATGGTACGAATGTCTTCATCCCAATCGGTGGGAGAACCATCATACTTAAGATCGAGAGGACCCAAGCTAGCTTCAAAATCATCCAAGTCACTTTCTCCAAAAGGAGTCAATGATGGAGCAATTGAGGCAACGGTCTCAACATTGGGTAGAGAAGAAGAACCACTTTTACAAGCGTCTTTGAAATGTTCTTCACAAGCCTCATCAAGAACATCAATGAAATTAATACTCTCGTTTTCCGAAGGCTGCTTAGAAATTTTACCCATGTTGAAGACGATTTTATCGTCACCAACTCTCATGATTAATTCGCCAGCGGCTACATCAATGAGAGTGCGATTGGTCCTCAGGAATGGACGTCCAACGATTAATGGAACACGGGGATCCATCTCGTAGTCAACGACAACAAAATCCGCCGGGAAGGTGAATTTGTCGACACCAACGAAGACGTCTTCGGCTATCCCCACTGGATAAGCAACCGTACGGTTAGCTAATTCCAAAGTCATTCGTGTGGGGACTAGCTCGGGGAGAGATAATTGCTTCCAAACACTTAATGGCATTAAGCTAATACTGGCACCTAGATCGGCTAGGGCCATGCAATTCTCTACTCCCGGGAAGTTGCAAGGAATCAAGAAACGACTCGGATCACCAAGTTTGGTGTGCAATTTCCTTAAGAGCACTGCGGAGCAGTTCTCATAAAGTTGGGTCTGAGCAATATCGAGAAGTTTCTCCTTATCACTGAGAAGATCTTTAAACATTTTAGCGTATTTGGGCATGTGAGCGAGAGCCTCAGCAAAGGAGATATTGAAATTCAGTTGTTTGAACATTTTAAGGAAGTTCGAAACCTGGATATCATCCTTGCTCTTGAATTTCTCTTTCCTCAACCTCGAAGGATAAGGTATATTGGGTTGAGATGAAGGCTTTGGGATAGATTTATCACTCACATCCTTGGGTGGAGGAGGGGTAGAAGTAGAAGGTGGTGGAATAGGAGATGTAGAAGTTGGAGGAATAGAAGATGGAGGATTCGGAGAAGGAGACTCGATTTCCTTTGTCACAATCACCAGTGTAGGTGTAGGAAGCTCGGGTTCCTTTAAACCTTTTCCACTACGAGTGGTGATTGCTTTCATCTCCCCTCTTGGATTTGCAACGGTGTTACTCGGAAGAGAACCCGATCTAGAGGTTTGATTACTAGGGAAGAAACTAGCCATCATATTCCTCAAGTCATTCGTTTGACTTGCCAAAGTGTTTCGTATATCAGCTCGAAGATCGTTTCCTTGCTTAACCATATCTGCTTTCATGTTGGCCATTTCTCGCTGAAGGTTTTGCACGATTACATCATTAGTCCTCATGTAGGTTTCAACATCTTGGTGTAAGGCTGTTTGTTGGTTGAGAGGAGGAGCATGGTAGGCGGGTGGTTGATAAGCAGGTTGTTGGTAAACTTGGTTGTTTCTTTGAGGTGGATATGGGTTTCTATGGTTTTGATATTGATTTGGAGTTGGAGCACGTGGTTGGTTTTGATTGTTGCGATTGAGGTTGTTTGGGTTTTGTGGGGGAAAACCAGGTGGTGAAAGATAGTTGTTGGAGCGATAGCTGAGCAAGTTGTGGTCACCTTGAGGACGTGCTTGATAGCTTCCTGTAGCATAGGTACCGTTGGCGGCATACACATTTTCCAGATTGTCGTGAGTCGAAGGACAATCGGTGTATGAGTGAGATCCCCCGCATATATCACAAGAATGGCTCAAAACATTAGCTTGGGCATTGAATTGTTTGGCATTGTTGGCAGTTTGTAAAGCAAGTGATTCCACAAGCGAAGTAAGCTTATCTATTCTTTTGTCGGCATCACTAGTACTAGCACTTGCTACATTAGTTCTAACACTCTTGGTTTAAACTCTAGATTTGTTCTCAATAATATCCCAAGCAGCATTAGAAGACTTAACCAAAATATTACCCCCCGAAGCACTGTTTAGTGAATCTTGGTCGTTAATGCTTAAACCATTGTAAAAAGTATTGATTTGATGTACTTTTGTTAAACCATGTTGTGGACACTTTCTTAAAAGTTCCTTAAAACGGTCCCAAGATTCACTAAAAGACTCACCGTACTTTTGTTCAAAGGTAATAATTTCATTCCGCAAAGAGGTAGTACGTGAGGGTGGGAAAAAGCAGTTGATAAACTTGGTCTCTAAATCCGTCCACGTAAGAATACTTTGTGGCGGTTCCTTATCAAGCCAATTACGGGCTTGTCCCTCTAAGGAGAAAGGAAAAAGTTGCAAGCGAATCACTTCTTGTGATACCCCATTGTACTTAACCGTATTGGTAAGCTGAAGAAACCTTTTAATGCGGTCATGAGGATCATCAAGTGAGCGGCCCAAGAAGGGTTGAGCAGAGACCATTTGTATAAAGCCAGATTTGAGTTCAAAGTTGTTGGCTCCAATCTCAGGGATAACAACTGCATCGGTGTTGCCTTCTACGTGCGATTGCAAAAGCTTGATCATTGGTTGATTGTCCATGGTGACAATTGGTTGAGTAATGACTTCGGCTTGAGCTACTCTCTTCTTACGAGCACGAGTACGCATGCACACCTACAAAAGGATTAGAAAAATAGAAAGGAAATATTTTTGGTTTTTATGGTTTTTTAATTTTTTGTATTTTTGAAGATTTTATATTTTTTTAGGATTTTTGAAATTTTAAAGCAAGGAAAATAACGTTCAAAGAAGAACGGATCCGAAAATCCAATGCGTCTCTCACTAAAAACCTTTAATCTTAACGAAAAGAGCCGGCAGCGGCGCCATTTAATACAAGGAGTTTTCCTTGTAAGAAAACGTTATCGTCCGAATCCTTTCGAATTGACTATTGGTTCAAAGTGCGACTCAATTGTTCTTGGTGGAAATGAAAATGGTTTGGTTGATGATCTATTTTAATCTAATAACAAATAATGTAAATGTCGTTGAGTAAAATTAAAGTTTTAAAGATTAAACTAAATTAACGAGTTAAAAATAAATGCTTGAAAACTTAAAGAAAAGATTAGGAAAATTACGTGAACACTTAATAAATCTAACACTTGAAAACTTTGTAAAAACAAGAAACTAAAACAAACCCTAATCGGAATATTGGTAAAAGACACTAATCGGAATATGCAAACTACACCCGTCGGAATGTGTGGTCGGAATAAGGCAATCGGAATAACAAAAACAATCTTGGTCGGAATATGGCTGCAATCGGAATGTTAAGGAAGCCACTAATCGGAATGTACAAAAGATATTCCGATCGGAATGTTTAGAAACAAACCCCAATCGGAATATCCACAATAATCACTCAATCGGAATGTTTAACAAAAAATCCAAATCGGAATGTCACAAAAACCCCACCGTCGGAATATCTAAACCCTAATCCGATCAATACGATCGGAATACTGGAGATGGTGCTGGTCGGAATGCCTGATCGGAAAGGGGTTTACCCTTTCCGATTACTCTTTTGATCCGAGAAAAAAGCAAAGGCAATAAGCTACTTTGATAAGCTTATCACCAAAACTAAAACGAATCTAAACTGAAATATACTAAATAAGCACAATCAACAACTTATCCAAACTTAAAATAAGCAAACCTTTAAATCAAATCATAAAAAGATGAACTTTTTAAGAAAACTTTTAAAAGTAAATAAGCTAAAAGAAACGAATAAGCCAATAAGCACAAGGAACTCAAAGCTCAATCGAATGAAAGCTTATGTAGGAACAAAAAGATTAACTTTTTAAGCACGAAATCATTAAGAACAACACGGATCATATGAAATTCGCACCAAAATTAATCTAAATATCAAAGAAAGGTAGAAGGAGATGAAAGATTAAAAGCTTAAACTTAACTTGATTAATGAAATCAACAATACACAAATGTTTAATCTTGAAAGATTAAAAGAAAGATAGATGAAATCTTAGTGAGAGAAAGTAGAGAACTTTCTCTCTCTAAAACTATAAAGAAAAGTGAAAAAATGAAAACTAAAACTAAAAACTAACCACACTCCTAATGTGTATTAGGAGGGTATTTATAGGGAAAATGGAAGGAGTGCATGTGTTGCATCTTCTTTCTTTCTTTACGTCTTCTCGACTCGATTTAATTCTTTGTCTTTTCTCGACGTCGTCTCGGGATTTGAACTTGTCTTGATAATTTTCTTCTTTAATTTAGACTTGAGTTCTTCGACTTCATTAAACTTCCGTCTTTAGACTTTTTCTTCGATAAATATTCAGAATAGGCCTTGGACTTCCGTTCTTTTTGCACTCTTGATCTTTTGACTTCGTCTTTTCCCGTTTTCTTCGATAAAAGCCCGTGAAAGCCCGTGTTTTCTTCATTTTTCATCTTTTGGTCCTAAAACACAATAAAAACACAAACCACGCATAATTCCGACTTTTACGATATAAATCACACGTTTTGGTCTTGTAATTATTGGAAATAAGTGGTAAAAGGATAAGTGTTTTCACACTTATTAAAGAGCTTCGTTGTATTTATTTTCAAATATGTTCTTTTTAACGTTAATTAAACGACCTTTGTACCCCTCAAGCTCTTTGGTCTTTTGAAGAAGCTCATCTCTCTAACTATCAATGGTCTCACTAGATTTAATTACAGAAGTTTTGCATTCTTCAAAGTTTTGAGTAAGCGTTGCGTTTGCCTTCTTTAATTGCTTTTGACTCTTTCTAATTGACATCTTTTTGTAAACTAGCAATTAAATTAGCAAGAGCGACACGCTCCTCATCATCATACTCATTTTCATGTTAATCATCCTCAAACTCATTATTGCACATGTCTTATGAATCGGGTGTGGTATTGCTATCAACCATTTATGTCATGCATGTGTCAATAAGGGTTGTTGTTTGATCACTATGCTCATGCGTATTGGCAATGGCAAACACATTAAATTCAACACTGTGTACCTCTTCCAATGGCTCAGAATCGAAAACAGGACCATTATCATAGGAAGGTGTATTGTTGATGTCATTATCAGAGTCGATGCTTTGTTTGCCAGAGTTGTTGCTTTCTTTGCCAGAGCTGTTGTTATCATTCTTTGAATTATGCGTTGGAGTCTCATATCTGTAGCTTGTATTCTCAATATCTGAGGCTGTTCCACAACTTTCATTGAGCCTTTCATCGATCTTTTATTGCGTTTGTATGGTGAGGTTCACATATGTTATAATGAAGTCGGTGTTGCGGGTTATCATATCTTTATATGATAAGGCATCCATTACATTATTTCCCTTGAAGCAGTCCTTTATACATGAGTATTTGATGAATTCAGAAGTAAATGTCTTTTCAAGTGTCGTCTTGAGATCAGTGAAAGTGATCTTGCATTCACTAGCACTGATTCTTTTGTTGATAAGTTGTGCTTCAAGTTTATCCATAGCATTTCTGAATGTTTTTCTGAATGTACCAGTGGATTCACCTAATTCGATCAAGACTCTTGAAAGGTCCTTAAAAGACTCATGAAGTATTCTAAAACCATCCATCGAGTTTTTTCTCAAGATACATAGCCGATGTTGTAGTCGTTCCATCTCTACGCCAGTTACGTCTGAACACTCATTGCTCTTTTCCATGATGATGATGTCTCGGTTGACGAAGTGACTTCGGATCTTAAGTAGACATGGTGTGATTGGGTTTTGGTTGAAATTCTAAAAATTGCGATTTTTCTTCAGTCCGACAATAAATTCCCCAGTCTGATATAACGGTATATAAAAAAAATTTGAAATCGCCAAAATTTAAAATCGAGCTAGAAATAGCCTAAACCTAGTATGGAAAAATTTTGAATTTACTTGACGGGAAAATTTTAACTCTTTTTTTTTTGGTAAACGATATTCCGAAACTAGTCTAGATACTAACTAAGTCTAAAAATGCTTCGGTCAAAAATTGGTGATTTCACAATGTTGAACATGCAATCTTCACAATGTTTGAAAATGCAATCTTCACAATACCTGTCGTAATGTAGCTTCGCAATACATGTCGCAATGTAGCTTCGCAATACATGTCACAATGCCTGTCGCAATGTAGCTTCGCAATATCTGTCACAATGTTTCTTCGCAATACCTATCGCAATGTAGCTTTGCAATACCTGTCGCAATGTAGCTTCGTAATACTTGTCGCAATGTAGCTTCGCAATATCTGTCGCAATGTAGCTTCGCAGTACATGTCGCAATGTAGCTTCGCAATATCTGTGTCAATGTAACTTCGTAATACATGTCGCAATGTATAAATCCTCGTGTATTGCGATGGAAATGAAAGCACATGTGTCGCAATATGTCTACTGTTCTGAAATGTTTGGAAGAAAGATGAGATTTTTCGTAGAAATCCATGATTTTAACCAAACCAAAGCACCCAAATCCCTACCACAACTATGTAGGAGATTTATATCAAGATTTAGAGCACGAAAAACGCAAAAAAAATATTCAATTCGAGATTATTTATGGATTAAATCATGTGAATCAAATACAATAACAACAACCAATCACTAATCTACCCCATGGCAATTGATACCAATTATTGTCCCATATTTTAGTGATGATTTAACAAGAAAAATAGATAGAAGATAGATGAATTCTAGAGAGAGAAAGTAGAGAGAGAAAAGAGAGAGAATGGTTAAAAACTTAGGGAGGATTATATTAGAGAGAGAAAAAATAAACCAACCACCTCCTAACATGCTAGGAGGTGAGTATGTATAGTCCACCCACATGCGGGCTTGTTTAGGCATTATATTAATAGGTCGGGCTTTCCTTTTAGGCTTTAGTTACTTATGAATGAAACTTAGCTTAAAGTTAAGCCCGTAAAACACGACTAACCTACTACCTATTACAACGTTCTAAAATACGATACATAATAAACTTATGACCGAACATTCTTGTTTGACTCAATATTTTCAGGCTAACAAAAACCAATGTAGGGACTTCATGAACACATTAAGGACAATGTAGGATGTATAAAGTGAGTTTAAATCAATAGCTATTTGAAGGATAACCTCATTTACTAAGATTAAATCCTAAATCATTAGAAAATCCTAATCTACAAAAGTATATTTCCCTTTTTCACATCAAACCTTTGTTAAAATTCAAACCAAGGACCCAAATATCTTAAATAGAATTACTAAACCCTAATTAAGCCTTAATCATTCACTAAATCACTTTCCTAAGTCCCTAATCACCAAAAACACAAATCATAAGTTACAAGCCCTAGATTTATGACCCGGTTTTGTAATTTCCCTCCAAAATCATTTTAAACCATTTCCCTCCATTCCAAGTTTGAAGACCAGATATTTATTGTGACAATCCGTCAATTTGAGGTCATTATTTTATTCTCAAGTATTATTTAAAATCATTATTTTATTGTTAGTATATGAACTCACTTACTTTTGGGAAGAAATTAGGGTTTACGTCTAAAATTTGCATCGTCTACGTCTAAACCAGAGAGCTCTACGTTACGCGTTTACGTTTACATACTCCGTTTTTGTGACAGTCCGACATTTTTAGGTAGTAAATTTATTCTCGTATATTATTTTGAATTTTATTTTTATGTTGGTTCATGAACCTACATATTCACGAGATGAAATTAGGGCTTACGTGCATAATTTAACGTGTTTTACGTTTAAACCAGAAACCCTAGGTATACGTATTTACGATTTTGTGCTCCATTTTTTATGAGACAATTTTTATTAGAATCGTTTTGTGCCGTAGTTTCATAATTTGCAAAAACGTTCTTCGTAAATCTACCCGAGGGCACGTAAATCAAAGAAACTAGAATCGAGGAGTACTCGTAAAATATTAGGGATGAGATAAGTTTAACACTTGTCCCACCCCTAATAGGGGCGGATTCCACAAGGTTGCAACACCCATTGGTGTTAAGTTTATATCTAATACTTGAGGCACATGTCTCATAAGCTACCAAGGTACATAAAGCCTAAAAATCTCTCTCACACACACATACTTGCATGTGAAAACTAGAAAACATCATCAATCTCTCCTCTCTCCCTTTTTGGCCGTCCACCACCATCACCATCTCACCATTTTCAACAAATTTTAACTTACAACATTAAACTATAATCAACCTATGATGATAACTACTTAAAAGAAGGATGATTGGAGGTGATTACCACTTGTGAAGTTAAAGTTGTCTTGTAAAGTTAAAGATTTGGTTACAAGATCAAGCCTTGTTCATCCAAAATCTCATCTTTTCCATCACCTGAAGATCTCTAAAAGTTGTCTTGCAAAGTTAAATATTTGGTTACAAGATCAAGCCTTGTTCATCCAAAATCTCATCTTTTCCATCACTTTGGTTGGTATAAAGATTTTTTTCTTTCTATCATCCTATTAATTTTGTAAATGTATTTATCTATTTACTTCAAAATTTATATGTATGATGGTGATGAATGATGATCAAATGTTGTCCCATTAATTCGTGATGATTATACACGAATAAAGAAGAAAGAAAGGTAGATAAAAGATGGAAGGTTTCTTTAGAGAGAAAGTAGTGAGAGAAAGTAGAGAGAAGTGTGTAAAACTATAGGAGGATTAGATTAAGAGAAAATGAATCAACCAACTGTAACACCCCCAAATTTACTCAATTCAATACAGCGGAAGACTCGTTGGTGTTACGGGATAGCACATTACTCACATCATAGACAACGTATAAAAATCGCGTCGTTTAATAATAAAGCATTTCCATTCATATATATCAAATTTACATAGGTCGCAATTCATTGTATTTCATACAAGTTTTACAAAGCATTTGAATGGAAATTATTATTTAAGTGCGGGCCTTGAATTCTTGTCGTCTTCCCGAGAATTACCTTCAAGTACGTTAGATAAAACATGTTAAAAGAAAAGGTCAGCGATAACGCCGAGTGAAATCATAGAGTTTATTAAAATCTATCAATATAACATCGGTATAAGATTATTACCGAAAATCATTTTGTACAAATCTTTGTAATAGGCCATAAAATAGCCAAAGTCATTTTATACAAATCTTTATCAAAAATCATGATATAGGCTTTTGCCTTCAAAATCATTATACGAACCATTGTCGTAAAAACATCATACAATACGTTTTATAACGTTGTATAAAGTTAAATAAAAACCGTTATATGATTATGGTTATATAAAACCAAAACACAAACATAACATCAGTAATAAGACCCCGTATTGCTAGTCAGGCAATACATCGTAATTCAATGCGTATATCAATATTTCGTTATTTGGATTATTACAAGCCTCATGACATTGTTACCTTACTATCACAACAACGGGTAGCTAACCCGATACTCAATTTGCCCATCTAAGTTAGCGTGTCGTCACAATAATCACGCTATGGAAATCTTCTCATATATAAATTCGCTTACCAATCAATGTGGCACGACGGGGATCAACCGTCAAGGCGCGAACTGGGGTGATCGTCCCCAAATAGTACTATTATATACATAAGCGTCTACCAAATCCCGGTAGTTCACAATTCATGATAATAGGAATTTTAGTGACATAACCTAACTTTAATAAACCATTTTATTTCATACATCGGGTCATATAATCATTCATCAGGTCACACAATCATTCGGGTCCAAATCAATAAACATACAATCGGGACAACTGGTGTCCTATTTCATAAAAACTAACATGTTATCTCCCTCGCGGGTTTATAAAACATTTCATAAAACCATTTAAAAGAGTGTGTGGCTATGAACTCACGTTGATGTGGGAAAGCGGGTTATCGGCAATTCGGATGTACGGTACGTGCTTCAATCACAGAAACCTAGACAAATAATACTCGTCTTAGACTTTTGTCCAATGACTTTATCAAAATAACAATTATGTATACATATGATGATTTTATATATATGATGATCAAGTGGGTTTATACATTCTCATTTACCCATTTTAGTGTTATGTATTGGTAACTTTTATAATAGTTTACTAGTTTTACTTATTTACATGTTTTAGGCCCAATAAGCCTATTATAAGCCCAATACTTTAAATTAGTCTATTTTACACTTTTATTATCAGTATTATACTTTACATGTTGGGCCCAACTGGGTTAAGCCCAATAAGTAAATTTATAAGTGTTTAGCCCATTTAATTGGATTAATAGTCCAATAATGCTAACTTAGCCCGTTAATGTCCATATGTTATTTAGTTCGGGTTTTATCGGTTTTACTTGTATTAAGTACTTATATATCAGTATATGACTTTTAAAAAGTTTACATTAGACAGGTCCGATCGTCTAAGTTTTAATTGACGAAAAATGTTAATTTTACGGTACTAGCCGAAAAGACGTAAAAATCATGTTTATAGTTTTTATAACTTATATAACTTACCAAACTACCATTTTTATATAATGTCCATTTATTTATCCTTATACATATTTATATAAATGAAATATATAAGTTAGTGGGTTTTAATTTCATATTTTATACTATATTATTTTGAGTGCTTATATAATACTATTAAACTTTAATTTCACAAAATCTGATTTTTAGTTTTATTTTCACCATTTTTGTCATATCTTAAGTTTTATAAGGAGATAGAAGCTCATTTTTGGATGACATAAACTTCATATTATGTGCTACAAATAACTTAGTTATAGCTACTGATCAATCCATGTCTAAGTATCCTTAACAGTCCCTACAAAACAGACTATTCAGATTGGTATACTAATTTTATTTTGATCATATCTCACTCATTTTGATGATTCCATTGCATGGCCAACTCTCACATGTGTATGACATCTAATACTTACTGTAAATTGATTCCACCATGCCATTTTATCAGTTTATCATTTGGTTACTTACTGTTTTTATACAGCCATCATATTTAGCAAGATTTTAACCTTGTTACCTATGGTTTTCCATCTTTTTAACCATATTTATCAAATCTATCAACACCAAATCCCCACATAATATTTTTAATCATCATTCATCATCATATACATATACATAAATAAAGAAATTACAAGATTACATAATCAAAATAACAAGAGGATGGGAAGAACAATCTTTATACCACCAAGGTTGTGTAGGTTATGATCAAGGCTTAGATTTTTGATGGCAAAACTTATGATAGATCAATACTAATCTTCAATACCACCAATACTTGTAAACTTCTTGTAGAAATCAGCCTTATGACACCAACAAATCTTCTCCTTATTTTAGAGAGAGGAGAGAGTTTGGTGAGTGGTTTGCATGAGTGAAATGTGCAAATGGTAAGTGTGTAGTGGTTTTGTAGTTTTGGGTGGAAAGTTAGCTTAATTGTTAAGCTTTGCTTAACAAATGTAAGCAACTAGCTACAACTTGGACACATCACATGTTGTGGTGTCATGTTTTGGCCATCCCATATGAGTGGGGTGGGATAAACATGTTTTGTCCCATCCCGCTAATTTACGGGTATTTCTCGATTCTAGTTTCCTCGATTTGCGTGCCCTCGGGTCGTTTTACGAAAAACGTTTTTATAAATTATGAATCAACGGCACAAAACGAATCTAATAAAAATTGTCTCATCAAAACGGAGTTCAAAAACGTAAATACGTAATCCTAAGGTTTCCGGTTTAGTCGTAAATGACGTTAAATTATTCACGTAAGTCCTAATCTCTTCTCGTAAATTTGTGAGTTTATGAACCAACACAAATTTAAAACTCCAAAATAATATTCACGGATAAATTTATTTTCTGAAGTATCGGACTGTCACCAAAACGGTATATGTAAACGTAAGCACGTAATCGTAGAATCCTCTGGTTTAGACGTAGTCGATGCTACTTCAAGACGTAAATCCAAATTTCGTCTCAAAAATGAGTGAGCTCATAATATAACATTAAAATAATGTTTTTAAATTATACTTCAGAATAAAATATCAACCATAAATTGACGGATTGTCACAGCATTTACCCCTAAACAGGATCTTTGTCCTCAAAGATCATCTTATCTTACTACTCGCTTCTTATAGAGTTAAAGCCATGTGGTTATTTCCTCCACATTCGGTCTTTTCTCACAAGTGTAATCCATTACAATACCCGAGTTTCATCAAACATAACTACGGAAATAAGATCAGGATTAATGTTGACTTACTTTCTCTATCCATGATGTTCACGGGTTTTTGATGAATGCAACTTTTCGCCGATCTAAACTTCATCAAGAAGAATTCAGATTTGCACTTGATAGACATTTATCAAGTTCGATATACGAAACATTATTCACGCAGTCCTTGAAGTCCTAGGGTAGATCCAACTTATATGCCTTTCAAACCAACTCATTATATTATCTCAATGGTCCCATACAACAGGGACTTATATCCCATGATCTTTCAGATCATCAATTCATTTTTCATGGTTAAATTTTTTGGCATAACTTCGCTACCCATCTGGCACTTCAAGATCTACATTTCATATTCACATAACCTCCTCCCCACTACCGACAGTCAATAATTAGATCCTAATTTCAACAATCATTTCAGGTCTCGCGGGTCGAGTATTTTGTAAGGTTAGGTTCGCCATCATAGGAAACCTTAAACCTAAAAGACATGTCCAACTCACAATGGGTGTATGTCGGGTGTCTTCCTCCCAACTCCTGCTTACAGATGCTCTCACATTTAGATCCTCACAAGATTCGGTCTCGATCCTAATACGATAATTATCAATGATAATCTCTCCAAAGGAAACGATTATACGGTTCATTACCAAAGGTCAATCATTCAAACATAAAACAGCACTTCTAGTATTTTGTATCGTTACTTAACCTCGTCCCTTCGATTGGGGTGGTAAATAGTACTCTCATCAAGGTTCGTTCCCAATGACTTCTGAGAAAATCTCTAGAAATTCGATGCGAAGCGAGGATCTTGATAGAGATGATTGATACGGCACACTATGTTTACACAACTCTTTTAAACACAAAGAGTAAATTTCTTCATCGAGAATCTATCATTAATAGGAATGATATTAGCAGATTTGGTCAGTCTGTCGACGATGACCCAAATCGAATCAAATTCAGATGACGACCTTTGCAATAGGTAGACGTTTACTAATTTATGAGGCGGTGTTTGCCTTCATAATTTGCCATCAGTACAACTTCTTCAGATAAAGATACATTTAGTCAGAAATGTCATGAATAGAATACTTATACTTACGAGATTCCAACATGACTACATCTCAAAATCTCCACATTTAGGCAACCACAAGTGGCCTTTAAAACATTTAACGCCATCGGCTTCTCAATTCTAATGGTTCACATTAGCCACGAACCCCTTTTATTATCTATATTATCCTTTTTACAAGCATCAGCTATTTTTAAATTGTTCGGCAATTTATTTTGCACAGTCATTACTAAGGACTAAATCCTAATTGATTATTTATCCTTTCTATATTATGTGTCAGTATCTCCATTCACCTTTCCTGGTGAAATAATTATCATGTCCGCAATTCGTTCAGAATTTATTTCTTCATATTTTCTAAGTTATTGTTTCGTCTCAACTATTATTTTTATCAGTTTTTCTCAATCCAACGTTTAAAGCGTCGATAAATATTACAAGTAATTAAATAATAAATATTAAATTTTTATGAAATGAAAACGTAAAAATTTTAAATTTCTTAGTTCGACCAATTATATAAAAAAATGTTCAAAATAAATTTGAATTTAATCAACACGACTTTTGTTGATTTACCAAAAATAACTAATAAGATTCGTAAACGTTCGAAAAATCTTTGGTTATACTTTGATCAAAATTTTCTTAGTTGAAAAGCAAAAAATGGCCGTTTTAAATTTCAAGTCATGGTTTAAATGGTTTCCTCAATCCTTCTTAGGTTGTCTTGAGGTATACACAACCATTTACCACTAAACAGGAGTTTAGTTAAATGTTCTGGGTATAAGGGAATAATCCCTCAAAAGTTACTTTTGATAAAACATTTGTCAAAACATATTTTCACTTTCTTTTTTGTAAAACCCAAAGTCTCAAATGGCTCAAATTTTTGAAAAGTCATTATAGATTCCATTATCTTATTAATCACACGGTCAAATAATGTAAAGGATTTAGTCTTAAATCTCATGTTAATTATCCAAGGTACAGGTATTCATTGTTCGTCCAATTCAGGGCAATCTATAAATAATTCTTAAGTCCTTCTCATTCTTATAAACAAACAAATGGTCCTTAATGATCACAAGCATGAATTTATCAAATTACAGCCTACACACATGATTCACCAAATTTATGAATGCTACATGTGCATTGGTCAATTCAAACAACATCACGTGAAACTCATAATGTTCATTACAAGTTCTGGATGTAGTGATTGGAATAGATAATCTTTTTCGCGGACGCGAAGTTGATAATAACCATGTCGTGGATCAAATCTTTAGAACATACGCTATAACCTTGTAAATGATCGAACAATCTATCATCTTGGGTAGTGGATATAGATTTTAATCGTCAATTTACTTAGTTCACGGTAATCAATAAACATAAGGAATGATAATTGATAACTAGATTTTACCTAGCTAAAAATATCGTTGAACCAATCTCTTCGAATTGAAAAATGGATTAACTATGTGACTCAGCTGTCTTTGGTGAAACAAAAGTTGTGTCGTTGTAGTAATTAAAAGTGCAAAACAATTAAAGTAAATGACTTAAAGGTAAATCTAAGTCTAATTTAAAATAAATGGCGAGTATTTAAAAGCGTGACTAAAATTAAAAGGCACTTGAAGTAAATAACGCAAACTTAAATCTATCTAAGGCAAACTTAAAACGCAACTAAAACTTAAACTAAGGCAAGGCTAAAATAAATCTAAGGCAAATAATCTTAAAGTGCAACTAAGTAAAAAGGCGGGAAAAGTAAAGCTTGAAAATAAAAAAACAAAAACTTAAAAACTGAAATTAAAGGAACTTGAAAAATAGCTCATCCGGAATAATACCCTCATTCGGAATAAACATTCATCCGGAATGTCACCTTCGTTCGGAATGTTCTTCTTTACTCGGAATATTAACCAAAGCCCTTGATCCGGAATAAATCCTTTATCCGGAATATGTCACTTATCCGGAATAAAGTCTTGATTCGGAATACTTGTCTTGATTCGGAATGTTGCTGATCCGGAATGTTATTCCGAATAAACTCCTTGATCCGGAATGTTTTAATATTCCGAATAAAGCACCTTGATCAGGAATAATAAATTATTCCGGATGAACTTGCTGACCCGGGATATAATCTGATTCGGAATGAGAGGTTGATCCGGAATATTCCCTTGATCCGGAATAATTGATTATTCCGGATGAAGAACCTTGATGCGGAATAACAACTCTGAATGAACTCAATTGATCCGGAATAAACTTGCACAACTCCTTCACTCGGAATAACTGGCTTGATCCGGAATACTACCTGGGAATACAGTAACAGACAGGCGAAGAACAAGGAGAGAACAATATACACGAATCTAATAAAAACTAATCAAAATCAAACATAAGATTAAATCAAACTAATCAATAAACATCTAGTAATCATAAACAAACAATCCAAAACAACAAAACTAACAATAATGATCAAAATAATCAAAACCCACTTTAATCAATAAAAACTCAAAACATAAACATGAACATAACCATAAAGATAAAAAATTAAAGAAAGGTAGATAAGAGATGAACAATAAAAATAAAGATTGACAAGAATTAAAAGAAAACTTACTTGAAACTAAAGGAATTTAAGGTGCAAGACAAGTATTTAAATTGGACACGAAATTAAATGACATGTATTTAAATGTGCAAGGTAATGAAAATGGAAGAAATAGTTTGTCAAGCTATCCAACAAAATGAAAATGAATCTAGTCTAATCTATATATAGGGGAGATTAAGGAATGCTTAGGAAGCTTCCTCCCCCTTTCATCTTTTCTTAATTGCACACTTAAGTCCTTATCTTCTTAATCTTTTGTTAATCTTGGACTTTAATGACTTTGTCTTGGGATTTCTTTGAACTCGTCTTGACATTTCTTCATAAATAAGACTTGAGTTCTTCGGCTTTTAGTAAACTTCCATCTTTTGACTTTTTCTTCGATAAATCTTCAGAATTGGTCTTGGACTTCCGTTCCTTTGCACTTTTGACTTCTTGACTTCGTCTTTCATCTTTTTCTCCGATAAAAGCCCGTGAATGCCCGTGTTTTCTCCACTTTTCACCTTTTCGTCCTAACTCACAAAAAAAACACAAACCACGCATAATTCTGACGTAAATGACATAAAATACACGTTTTGGCTCGGTTATTATTGTAATTAAATGGTAAAAAGGATGGGTGTTTACACACCTATCAATAACACCATAGCTCTTCATGATGACGAGCTTGGTAGTATAAAAGCTTTCTCCGACAACTCTCTCAGTTGCACGGTAATTCTTTCGATTCAGATGGTGCTGATGTGCAGTGCATATGCCACATGTGCAGCACCGGGAATATAATCGATACCAAATTCAACTTGCCTTAATGGTGAAAGTCTAGGTAATTCACCACAAATACCTCCTAAAATTTCAGATAACAGAAACATCTTTTAATAAATTCATATTAGGTTCTTTCTAAATTATAATATATATGACTAATTCACAATCATTCACGGTATAATTTCAAGTCTAAATGCGGGATATGGTCATCCATCAAGAATTATTTAGATCACTTTTGATAATCAACATCTTATCTTTTAGGGGAAATCTACTCGAGTTCCCATCAATTAAGACAATGTCGTCATGTCATAATCAATCAATCCATTCTACTGACACTATCAACTTTCCAGTTTCATTACCGTTGATAAGATGTGAACTTCTCAAAAGACTAATAATAACTCATAATCCTTCACAAATCCAAGGATATCTGGAGACACAACTACCATTAAAAGAGTAAGGTCAACGCATAATCTACGCGAGAGAATTTCTAATCAGATACAGACGAAAACATATAATGAATATGAATATATCCCATGTTTTCATAATTTGAGTACGCATTCGAAAGCTCTTCGGATCGTTACCCAGGTCATTCAAATGAAATGAAATCAAAAGAAATGATAAGAACGTCGATACATCCAGTCGGGTATCAACACTCGATAATCAGATACTTTTCCAAAGAATCTCACCACGGGAGAATTGGACAAGAAGGGGATATCAATTGTCAATTAAGACAATTTCCATAGATGAGTAAATTCGACTCAGATGAATAAATAGTACGGGCACATATGTAGGTGTCCCTATCAATATGTCCCTATTTTTCACTTCTTGCAGATCTCATAAAATTTAATCTTTCACAATCATCAAAGAAAATGTAATGTTTAGTAACAATTTTATGGTGACTACTAATCACCCTTGCATGGTCCCTTCCAAATTGTATGTAGGCGCGCAACTATATACAATTTCAAGATTAACGATGCAATACTCAGTTCGTCAAAATTTTGTCATCATGTTTATAATAAAAACATTTTCATGCTCAATTCTTAAATAAGAATCAAAAATAAATTTACAAAGATTTTCTTTATTATGAAAACAATTAAGTTTTCCAAGGGGTTTTATAAACAACTTCATTTCGATAATGATCACTTATAAATATCACTTTGAATAATCCTTATAGTGATGAAAATTCAATTTTTCTCAAGGGATACTGTTTTATCTTATAAAACAATGAGTGATCTGCAAAAGAGTGATGAAGACTTTTTCACCAAGAACTAACTACAATCTAATAGGAAATGAGCTTAGCCAAATAATCATGAGGTTCATGACCTTGCTGGCGCTCGAAAAGAATAATCCACAACGTAACTCAAATCGAGATGAGTACTTGTTCAGTGGTTGCATCACTAATGCGAGCATTAGGATGAAGCAATAAAAGATAGATAACATCAATACATGTAGGATTTAGCAATCAAAGGTAGTCTTTTCATTAATCACAAACAAGTCAAAATTGTACCGTAACACATTACGTGTCACTATGTCATAAAATTCCAAGAACTCATCCTACCAACTGATGTCTCAGTTAAGTTAGGGATTTTTAAAAGATACCACAATGAATACTAATCTACAAGAGTCATTAGGTGTTCCACATGTCCTGAAAGATCCATCGGTCCCAATTTATTTATTGGACACTGGGCATCCTCATCATTGGACAATGGCCTAGGAACAACACTTAACACGAACCAACAATCATTTAGAACCTTATAATTCAATCACAGGACTTAACTACTTCCTCTTAACAATCTCAGATTCCATACGAGTTAAATTTTACTTTATTCCAGTTTCAACCACCTTATACTCAATGTAATATCTTACCTCATTCTCCAATACTTTCAACCTTATTCTTAGACCTTAAAAGGGCAATAAAAACTCAATATGAACAACACTTAATTTCCAATCCTATAGCTCTTACAACAATAGTTATCAAATGAGTCACTAGTATGAAATGACTCACACATTCAATTAGACTTCTCAGAAAGGTACTAGTGGCATGAATCTTTTGGGTAATGGTTCCAATGACAGCCTCAAGTCCAACATTCACCCTTTCGATTTCAAATTTAAGAATTGGGTGACAACGAATCAGATGACACCTTTCCAGGTGGTAACGTTTTGTCAAACTCCACTCTATAAGGAAAGATCATCATGACATCGATATCAGATTTAATCTCGCCAATTCTTCTTTAATATCGTAATCAACTAATATCAACATTTCTACGAATATCAACCATTTGTTGGGATCATAAATATCCACAACTTGGTTTAGATCTAGGATAGCTAGAATTCCTACGAGAATAGCTTCGATTAATTTACTAGGGGATTTAGGGTTCCTTGTGACAATCTACATCGTATAAATACCTCGTATAAATATCAAAATAATCATCAAACAATCATGTAATAAAATTACATCATATATATATATATATATATATATATATATATATATATATATATATATATATATATATATATATATATATATATATATATATATATATATATATATATATATATATATATATATATATATATATATATATATATATATATAAAATCCAAGTTATATATATATATATATATATTAAAATAACACTTCTCAGTTTGGCCTTGTCGGTAACTCGGGAATTCTTCGGCACCGTTATAATCATAAGATTTTTAGACATTTTGTGGAAAATGTTTATAGTTAAAAGATTTTGAAATGTTTTATTCAAAACCTTGGTTTTAAAAATCTTTCGTTCTCTATAACGAGAGCTCTGGTACCAAACTGTAACACCCCCAAATTTATTCAATTCAATACAGCGGAAGACTCGTTGGTGTTACGGGATAGCACATTACTCACATCATAGACAACTCATAAAAATCACATCGTTTAATAATAAAGCATTTCCATTCATAGATATCAAATTTACATAGGTCCCAAGTCATTGTATTTCATACAGGTTTTACAAAGCATTTGAATGGAAATTATTATTTAAGTGCGGGCCATGAATTCTTGTCGTCTTCCCGAGAATTACCTTCAAGTACCTGAGATAAAACATGTTAAAAGAAAAGGTCAGTGATAACACCGAGTGAATTCTAGAGTTTAATAAAATCCATCAATATAACATCGGTATAAAATTATTACCAAAAATCATTTTGTGCAAATCTTTGTAATAGGCCATAAAATAGCCAAAGTCATTTTATACGAATCTTTATCAAAAATCATGATATAGGCTTTTGCCTTCAAAATCATTATACGAACCATTGTCGTAAAAACATCATACAATAAAGTTAAATAAAAACCGTTATATGAATATGGTTATATAAAACCAAAACACAAACATAACATCAGTAATAATACCCCGTATTGCTAGTCAGGCAATACATTGTAATTCAATGCGTATATCAGTATTTTTGTTATTTGGATTATTACAAGCCGCATGACATTGTTACCTTACTATCACAACAACGGGTAGCTAACCCAATACTCAATTTACCCATCTAAGTTAGCGTGTCGTCACAATAATCACGCTATGAAAATCTTCTCATACATAAATTCGCTTACCAATCAATGTGGCACGACGGGGATCAACCATCAAGGCGCGAACTGGGGTGATCGTCCCCAAATAGAACTATTATATGCATAAGCGTCTACCAAATCCCGGTAGTTCACAATTCATGTTAATGGGACTTTTAGTGACATAACCTAACTTTAATAATCCATTTTATTTCATATATCGGGTCATATAATCATTCATCAGGTCATACAATCATTCGGGTCCAAATCAATAAACACACAATCGGGACAACTGGTGTCCTATTTCATAAAAACTAACATGTTATCTCCCTCGCGGGTTTATAAAACATTTCATAAAAACACTTAACAGAGCGCGAGGCTATGAACTCACGTTGATGTGGGAAAGCGGGTTATCGGCAATTCAGATGTACGGTACGTGCTTCAATCACGGAAACCTAGACAAATAATACTCGTGTTAGACTTTTGTCCAATAACTTTATCAAAATAACAATTATGTATACATATGATGATTTTATATATATGATGATCAAGTGGGTTTACACATTCTCATTTACTCATTTTAGTGTTATGTATTGGTAACTTTTATACTAGTTTACTAGTTTTACTTATTTACATGTTTTAGGCCCAATAAGCCTATTATAAGCCCAATACTTTAAATTAGTCCATTTTACACTTTTATTATCGGTATTATACTTTACATGTTGGGCCCAACTGGGTTAAGCCCAATAAGTAAATTTATAAGTGTTTAGCCCATTTAGTTGGATTAATAGTCCAATAATGCTAACTTAGCCCGTTAATGTCCATATGTTATTTAGTTCGGGTTTTATCGGTTTTTACTTGTATTAAGTACTTATATATCATTATATGACTTTTAAAAAGTTTACATTAGACGGGTCCGATCGTCTAAGTTTTAATTGACGAAAAATGTTAATTTTACTGTACTAGCCGAAAAGACGTAAAAATCATGTTTATAGTTTTTATAACTTATATAACTTACCAAACTACCATTTTTATATAATGTCCATTTATTTATCCTAATACATATTTATATAAATGAAATATATAAGTTAGTGGGTTTTAATTTCACATTTCATACTATATTATTTTGAGTGCTTATATAATACTATTAAACTTTAATTTCACAAAATCCGATTTTTAGTTTCACATTTTAATCACATTTTCTCCCCCTATCTCTAATATATAAAATCTTTTGATGTTAGAGATACCAAATTTGATTAAAATATATTTTGAAAAATAGTCTTGAAAATCTTTGGGAGAAAGATGTGTCAATCTTTGCATGAAGTTGTAGTGCTCCCCCTCAAAAAGTGATCCAATTGAATTGTCATTGTGAGGATGTGATCCACATTTTGCTTTTTGAGGATGGGAGTTGTTGAACACACAATTTTTGAAAGATTTTGAATAATCATTGAAAAATTCTTGAAAAAATTATGTTCAACGCTTTTTTAAAAATCCTATTTCTTTTTGGCGAAGAGGTTTTTCTAAAGCAGAAACTTGAGTTCATAGACTTTGAATGTCTTGACGAATCCACTCAAGTGTAAGAAGATTTCTCTTCTTTTGCTGAGGGTAAGCGCACTAAATCGTACACTCCCCTATGAATATTGATCCGGGTTGCAATCTGAAAGTGATTACAAGCCATTGTGTTGAGCTCAAAACGTTAAATGTTTTGTGACAAGCTCAACCCAAGATAGATTGCTCTACCCTTTGTTGGAAAAATTGTCCAAAATAGACATTTTCCTTTATTAAAAGTAGAAATGACATGTTTTTAAAAATATTTACAACTTTCATTCGAGCTTTATGTACACACCCGTGTCGTTATTGAGCGACATTTCTAGGTACGTCCATTTTATCGATACTGAAAGACATGTCGAGAAGAATCTTTTTGGTTTTAAAAAGATTTTTACTTTTGTGTTTTACTTTTATGTGTTTTTTATTTTTTTATTTTGCTTTTTCAAAAATATTTACAAGTAGATGTTTGATAGGTGAATCAAGCATGCTTCTTTTCCAGAATCTCTAGTTCTGCAAGAGTCAAACATCTCATACCAATTTGCCTAACTAGATACGCAAACCTCTCTTTTGAAAGAGCTATTGTAAACAGGTCAGCTAATTGGTAATCAGTTCCAACAAAGTATAGTTCAACAATACCCTTTTCAATTTGTTCCTTAATGAAGTGATATCTGACATCAATGTGCTTCGTGCGGGAATGCTGTCCCGGATTGTAGGAGATGGCTATGGCAGACTTTGAGTCACAGTACATAGGTACTTTATCAAAGTGGAAGCTATAATCTGTGAGTTGTGTTCTCATCCATACAACTTGAGCACAACACGCAGATAGAGACACATACTCCGCTTCGGTTGATGAAAATGATGTGCAATTGTAAAACCCACATGCTTTTACCATGAATAATACCCTTACGATCGTACGTACATGTAACACCCCATTTTGATAAATGGAATCCCACGCGTAATTATGGCGTGTCATCAAAGCATACAAGGAAAATGTCTAAACATTACATGACCATAAAAGGAAAATACCAGAATCAAACATCGGTAGTCCAAAAGTAAAGCTCATCACACACAAACATAAGTACTATAAAGGAAAGGACTAAGCAATGTCCATAGCAAATGTATCAAAAGAAAGATAATGCATAAAGTAAAGAAAGGCTAGAAAGCTTCAAGTCCATATGCATGTACGCTTAAAGTCTACGAGCGTCCCTGAGTACCTGCCGTTTTGGGAACATAGAAAAGGAAAACGGCTGAGCAATACGCTCAGTGCACGGATGTACAATAAAGCATGAATAGGATAAGCATATAACATATAACAGCGGAAGAAAACTAAGTCCCGAGTAACCTGGTTAAGTCTTGGAAAAACTGGTTTTATAGTTTGAAATGCCTTATGTTTATCTTATAAAAACTGTTTAGCGTGTTCTACCATTAGCCAATACAGGTCATGAAAATCCACCGTGCATGAATACTTGGAGGGGTGACCTCATCATGCAAATTAGAGGGGCTGCCTCTAATTTAATATACTGGTTTTGGGTAGGAGGGATCAGCTCCTTGTGAAGGACGCAAGGCACACACCACATTCACACTGAGTAATCTGCTTGAAATATGTAACTAGGATGCACCCATACGCCCCACATGATAAATATAATAATATGGCCAAAAGATGAAGGGACGCCACGAGCAATCACTCCGCTGTGGTGAAGTCATAACATCAGTGCCTCTAATGTTATGGTTATGGTACCTCCATAACTAGGTGAAACTAGTCATGTATGTATATGGCTATAGGTAATCTAAATTAAACATAAGCAAATCAAACATATAAACTTATACTACGGGAAAACATTTGGCTGCATACGGGGAATCCTAATAAGGAAAGAATGTCCATACTGAAAGGACGGGAATCCGTACCTTATGTCCAGTGAACGAAGAAGACGAACTGAGAGGAATCCTACTTCCGTATCACTAATGCTACATAAATACATACATGAATAAGTATCTGCTTACTAAATAGGTAACTGGTTTTATGTCATGTCTTAGCTTATTTTATAAGTTCATATCATGTTTCACTGTTTTAAGCCTTAAACTGCGTTTATCTTATATTCTGTCTACTCTGATTAAGTATTTCTGGTATTTCATGTATTATTATACTTACTGTGAAATAATAAGTAATTTTCCAAAAATAGAAGGTTTCCTAAAATAGAAAGTTTCCAAAAATGGAAAGTTTCCAAAAATAGAAAGTTACCAAAAATAGAAAGTTTCCAAAAATAGAATGTTTCCAAAAATAGAAAGTTTCCAAAAACATAAAGTTTCCAAAAATAGAATTACTGCTTAAAATGGATAAGTTTCTAAAAATAGAAAGTTTCCATAAATAGATCAGTTGCCTTAATTAAATAAGTTTCCATAAATAGATTAGCTGCCTGAATTAAATAAGTTTCTAAAAATAGAAAGTTTCCATAATTAGATATAAGCTGGTTAAATAAGCTAAGTATATAAGCCTAAGTGTTTTTCTGATTATAATGTATAGTTTATTAATTATTTCATGTAATTTAAATAAACTATAGGTTAAAAGTATTTAATTAAAATATATCATGTTTTTAATTAAACAAAGTTAAATACTTAGGTTAAAACATGTATTATTATTTATTTATAATATAACCTAAGTCGTGTTAATTAATTAATTATAATCATGGTTTTTAAATAATTAATTAATTATAAGTCTAAAATATAAAATACTTAGGTTAATAATTTCATGATTTTAATAATTAATATAACCTAAGTCATGTTTATAGAATTAATCATGTCATATTTATTAATTTAATTTTAACATATGATTATAAGAAAAATAATCTTAACATAAACCGTGAACCGGATCTTGACTAGAAACCATGAACCGGACATGAAATCGACACCATACCCCGAACCAGTTCGGGGTTCCCCTTGTCTTGCTGCTGCAGTGGGACCCACACCACCCAACCGGGACCATATGGTCTCGGTGGTGGTCGAGTACCCAAACCGGGACCCCCTTGGGGTTCGGTTTAGGCGTCGGCCAAACAAAACACCCCTAAACCATCCTTTTTTATTTACCCAAAAACCATTTTCATGATTAATCTATGTTTTTAATTAGGTTTTAAAAACATCATGTTCTTAATTAATTATTAGATCAAATCAAAAAGAAAAAGAATAAAAAGAATATACCGAATGCGTGGATCTAAACGAGGTGGAACAAACACGAACACTTGCACCAAAAACCAAGATCAAAATCAAACAAACACCCTCCTTGGTGTGTTTGTATTCGGCGGCCAAAAAAAGAAAAGAGGAGAGGAGAAAACTTTTTTAGGTTTTTGTTTAATCTTCTGTAAAGTGAAAAATGACTAGCTAATTTTCCCTTAACCACTCTTTAGTGAATTTTGAGATGGGCTTGGCCCATCTCCTTATTGTTTCCGTGGGTAGGGGCCCCACGTGGGGTACCCGTACCGTTTTCTGTGTCTCGATGTTTAATTGTTCGTTCGTGTTTATTTGTGTTCGTGTTTAATGTGTTCTCGTTAAATAATTACCGTGACCTAATATATTTATTTACGCTCGTAACAAATATATATACGTAATTAATAATAGTTCGTGATTTAATTACATTCATGATTTCATGATCGCATGTTCGTGATTAATTATTGTTAAATAATTATTGCGTGTTCGTGCGTAATAAATACTTATCGTGTTCTAACACGTACGTAATACGTAAAATCCTAACATGTAATCGTAATCATGCTATAATAAGAAAGTTTTAATCTAGTACGTACGATCTTAAGGGTACTATTCATGGTAAAAGCATGCGGGTTTTACAACTCTTCCCCCCTAAAAAGAATAATTCGTCCCCGAATTATAGATAAAGTAAACTGAAAAAGAAGAATACGCCCGAATTCAAAATATGAAATGAGGGTAAGAAGCCCAGATAGACTCCTCTGTTTCCCAAGTGGCTTCCCGCTCGGTATGATCCCTCCAAAGGATTTTGACGAATGGAATCGTCTTCCTTCTCATGACTCGTTCTTGTCTGTCAAGAACTCGTTTGGGTTCTTCTATAAAAGTGAGATCTTCACGTATCTGTTCCAGTGGATACTGAACCATGTGAAGGGGATGATACTGGTACCTTGTGAGTAAGGACACATGAAACACATTGTGCACATGCGAAAGCTGCAGAGGTAACGCCAACCGGTAAGATACTTCATCGACTCGTTCAATGATATCAAACGGTCCGATGAAACGAGGACTAAGCTTCCCTTTAATCCCGAAGCGTCTAACACCACGTGCTGGCGAAACCTTAAGGAAGACGTGATCTCCTACGTTAAAATGTATGTCCATACGATGCTTATCGGCGTAACTCTTCTGACGTGACCGTGCTTCCTGAAGTTTCTGCTTAGCTACTGCGATCTTTTCATTGGTCAATTCTATGATTTCTGGTCCTTCAAGTGTTCGCATCTGCTAGCGCTTCTTCGTTGCTTGGTCGGGACACATTCATCGATTTCTTTTCGCGCCAACCTGATCCCCGCAGATTGGGGCGCGACACTTCCTACCATACAACATCTCGAAAGGAGCACACTTGATACTTGCGTGCCAACTGTTGTTGTATGCAAACACCACCAAACAGATGCAATTGTCCTAATCGCCCGTCCATTCCAACGCACATGACCTCAACATGTCCTCCAATGTCTGAATCGTTAGCTCTGACTGTCCGTCCGTTTAAGGATGAAAAGCCGTGCTTAGCTTAAGTTGTGTACCCCAAGCTTTCTGCAGACTCTTCCAAAATCGCGAAGTGAAACGAGGATCTTTGTCTGAGACGATGCTGGATGGAGCACCGTGGAGTCTCAAGATCTCTCTTCTATACATATCGGCGAGTTTACTTATCGGATCTTCCTTGCGGATCGGTAAGAAATGAGCTGATTTGGTAAGTCGATCTACGATAACCCAAATTGCATCGTGCTTCCTTTTGGTAGGTGGAAGACCAGTAACAAAATCCATGGTGATTTTGTCCCACTTCCACTCTGGAATATCTAACGGTTGAAGGAGACCGCCAGATCGCTGATGCTAGATCTTAACCTGCTGGCAGGTAAGACATTTGGAGACGTAAGTGGCCACATCCTTTTTCATACCACTCCACCAAAAGTACTGCTTGATGTCATGGTACATCTTAGTCGAACCAGGATGTATAGAGAATGGGGAGCTATGAGCTTCAGCTAACAAGGCTTCCCAGGTTTCTTGGTCATCAGGAACACAAAGTCTCGTGCCCTGCCATATGATACCATCTGCATCTACTCTGAATACCGTCTGCTTCTCCAAATTTTGTATTATCGCCCAGATTTCTCCATCATCTTTCTGAGCTTCCTTGATCTTAGAGAGTAACTCGGGTTCTACTCTAAGATTAGCCCAGCAACCGTGTTGTCCGCGTACCATGATCTTGATGTCTTGTCGCTCCAAGTCTCTTATGATTTCCTCTTTGATTTTAATGCCGTTGATCATTCCGGACTTCCTGCTAAGAGCATCTGCTACTACATTTGCTTTTCCGGGATGATACTGTAGATTAATGTCATAATCCTTCAACAAATCTAACCATCTCCTCTGCCTCATGTTCAATTCACGTTGAGTGAAGATATACTTCAAGCTCTTGTGGTCCGTGAAAATCTTACATGATTCTCCATATAGGTAGTGCCTCCATATCTTTAATGCAAACACGACTGCAGCAAGTTCCAAGTCATGCGTGGCGTAATTTTCTTCATAAGGCTTAAGTTGCCGTGAAGCGTACGTGATCACTTTCCCATGTTGCATGAGAACACAGCCAAGTCCCTTCCCCGATGCATCGCTGTAGATTTGAAATCCATCCGTACCAGATGGGATAGTAAGAATAGGTGCAGATACTAGCTTCTGCTTCAAGTCTTCAAAGCTCTTCTCTCGTTCTTCAGTCCAAACAAATTTCTCCCCTTTCCGCATCAGTTTGGTCAATGGTAGTGCTAAGCGGGAAAAGTACTCCACGAACCTACGGTAATAGCCAGCTAAGCCTAAGAAACTGCGGACTTCCGTCGCTGAAGTCAGCCTCGGCCACTTAGTAATGGCCTCAACCTTCGTTGGATCCATTTGATTCCTTCTGCTGATTTAATGTGACCTAAGAATGCCACCTTGTCTAACTAGAACTCACATTTGGAGAATTTAGCATATAGCTGCTTCTGGCGAAGAATCAGTAGTACTGTACGAAGATGGTCTTCGTGTTCCTCCTTGGACTTTGAGAAAATCAGGATGTCATCGATGAAGACAATAACGAACTTGTCCAGAAATTCATGGAAGATTTTGTTCATCAAGTCCATGAACACTGATGGAGCATTTGTCAGGCCAAATGGCATAACTACAAACTCGTAGTGGCCATAGCGGGTACGAAAAGCAGTCTTGGCGATATCCTGCTCCTTAACCCGTAGTTGATGGTAGCCTGAACTTAGATCAATCTTGGAGAAGTGTTTGGCCCCTTGGAGTTGGTCAAACAGATCGTCTATACGTGGCAGTGGATACCTATTCCGGATAGTAATCTTGTTGAGCTCGCGATAGTCTATGCAAAGACGCATACTGTCGTCCTTCTTCTTAACAAATAAGACGGTGCGCCCCATGGAGATGCGCTCGGTCGTATGAAACCTCGTTCAAGAAGTTCTTGCAGTTGATCCTTCAGCTCCTTCAGCTCTATGGGAGCCATGCGATAAGGAGCCTTGGAGATTGGTTCAGCTCCTGGAATAAGCTCGATACTGAATTCCACTTCTCGTGCAGGTGGTATGCCCGGATGTTCTGCTGGAAATACATCTTGGAATTCCGACACTATAGGTTGATCCTGAATTGATGGAGATTCAGCATCCATGTCGTGAACCATAGCTAGATAACCCTCACAGCCATGTGACAGTAGTGCACGCGCTTGCAGGGTAGATATGATTTTTACAGACCCTCCGGGTACGAACTCGTTGTGAATGTACTCTGGTGCATTAACATCACCGAAGACAACACGATATGAATGGCAGTCTATGGTAGCATGATGCTTGGATAGCCAATCCATGACCAAAATCATGTCGAAGTCATTCATGTCCAGCGGAAGTGCGTCAACAGGTCGAACCTTATCTTCAAATTCTAGGGGAAGACTCTTGTATACATGGGTGATTAATACAGAGTCCCTTAAAGGCGTGGAACTAGTAAGCCTATTCTCTAGTGGCATGGGGAGCATCCTAATTTTCTTAGCATAAGAAGTAGAAATAACCGAGTGAGTAGCACACGTATCGAAAAGAACACATGCAGCTTGACCATACATATACAAGATTCTAGTGATGGTACCTGTAGACTTGTTGGCCTGGTCTCGAGATGTCGTGTAGACACGCCTGGTGGTAGGAGGCGGATTGGAATCAGCATGTCCCGATGTACCCTCCATCTCTCCCTTACGGCAATCCTTCATGATATGGCCAGGAAGACCACACTTGAAGCATGCGTCAGTGTTACGGCGACATGGCCCTGGGTGCCTACGGTGGCAAGTAGAGCAAAGAAGATGAGTAAATCCTCCAGCAGGTGCTCTGGCTGGCTGGGAACCTGATAAAACATTTTACATAAGATGTGATAATAGGGTACGGACAATGCGGATAATCGTAAGATTGAATACCAGTGATAGCTAGACGGTTAGGCTGTGAACCTCTCTGGTTCTGGTCCCTACCGTTTCCATGGTTCCTGGTAGAAGTTTTGCTAAAGTGTCAGAATATGAGTTATAACATGAAATCATAAGAAAATTTTGTGTAAATATTAGGACCTGATGCTGTTGGAGTGTCCAGCATTGTTACGGTAATTGTCATTACCGCCACGCCTATCCGTAGCAGAACGGTCGTTAGTCTGACCGTTTCCCTTGGGCTTATGAGGTTGCTGCTGAGTAGCCGGCTGAGACCGGTCCCCAGTTTTCTGCCTGGAAGATACATTTAAAGAGATGAATAATTGACATATATGGAAAGAATACGGATAGATCACCGCTTGAATACGAATGTTTACCTCTTGTCGGGTCTCTCAGCTTCCCCAAACTCATCTCTCTCCTGCAGCATCTCCAGCTTACGTGCTGCATCAGCCACTTGTGCTACAGTGTTGAACGTAGCACACACCAGATTGTTTAAAACCGATGTGCGAAGAGCCCACCTAAAGTGGTGTGCCTGCTCTTCAGGAGTACCTGCTGCCGTACCGAGGAAACCAGCTAAGCGAAGAAAGCGCTGCATAAACTCGTTGCTATTCTCCCCAGCTCTCTGTCGGATCCCATGGTACTCTCTCTTGAGCTTGTCTTGCTCAGCCTTGGGAAAGAACTGCTCCATCACCCTGTCCTTGAACTGAACCCAAGTCAAACTAGCAACCCACTCGTCACCACCCTCAGACTGCATCAACGCTAACCACCAGTTTAGCACATCGCCTTCGAACCGATAGCATGCCAACCTCGCCTTGTACGCGGGGTCAAAACCCACAGCATTAAAAATCTTCTCGATGTGAGCCAACCAGCTTTCAGCATCACTGGGGCTATCTGTCTTCTCAAAAGCTCGAGGACGGAGCTTGTTGAATCTCTCCAGCCATACTGCTAATGTCACTTGAGGAGGAGGAGGTGCCTGATTACGCTGCTGATTGTTGGCAGCTTGAACTTCAGCCCTGATGTCGGTCCTCAGTTGAGGAAGCAAAGCTTACATAGCAGCTTGAATTGTAGCATTGAGCTGTTCCTGTTCAAGTGTGAGAACCATCTGACAGTATAACATAAAACATATGATTAAACAAATCAAAACATAATATATATATATATATATATATATATATATATATATATATATATATACATGAAAAAAATTTATACCAAAATTTCAAGAGAAAAATTTTATGCAAGAAAATTTTGTGTATGAATGCATGATGCAGTTTTATTAAAACTTTTGTATGCTCGAGAGTGAACGCCTATGGTCATTTCACCCAAAACAAAAGACATGGCGAGGGGACGCCTATGGGTCGGTCCAAAATTTAAAAGTTTCGATAAAACGCATGCGACTAAATAGGGCCAGTCCTGTACCAACCATTACTTAGTCATAAATCTGCGACAATGACATATATATGTATGCATAAAAATGATGAATGCATCTAAACAACTGTCAATTCTAGTAAGACCATAGTGACTACCCACTAATCATGGGTCATAGTTTGAGAGCCTACAGGTCGAAGCCTTGGCTCTGATACCATAATTGTAACACCCCATTTTGATAAATGGAATGTCACGCGTAATTATGGCATGTTATCAAAGCATACAAGGAAAATGTCTAAACATTACATGACCATAAAAGGAAAATACCGGAATCAAACATCGGTAGTCCAAAAGTAAAGCTCATCACACACAAACATAAGTACTGTAAAGGAAAGGACTAAACAATGTCCATAGCAAATGTATCAATAGAAAGATAATGCATAAAGTAAAGAAAGGCTAGAAAGCTTCCAGTCCATATGCACGTACGCTTAAAGTCTACGAGAGTCCCTGAGTACCTTCCGTTTTAGGAACATAGAAAAGGAAAACGACTGAGCAATACGCTCAGTGCACGGATGTACAATAAAGTATGAATAGGATAAGCATATAACATATAACAGTGGAAGAAAACTAAGTCCCGAGTAACCTGGTTAAGTCTTGGTAAAACTGGTTTTATAGTTTGAAAAGCCTTATGTTTATCTTATAAAAATTGTTTAGCGTGTTCTACCATTAGCCAATATAGGTCATGAAAATCCACCGTGCATGAATACTTGGAGGGGTGACCTCATCATGAAAATTAGAGGGGCTGCCTCTAATTTAATATACTGGTTTTGGGTAGGAGGGATCAGCTCCTTGTGAAGGATGCAAGGCACACACCACATTCACACTGAGTAATCTGCTTGAAACATGTAACTAGGATGCACCCATAAGCCCCACATGATAAATATAATAATATGGCCAAAAGCTGAAGGGACGCCACGAGCAATCACTCCGCTGTGGTGAAGTCATAACATCAGTGCCTCTAATGTTATGGTTATGGTACCTCCGTAACTAGGTGAAACTGGTCATGCATGTATATGGCTATAGGTATTCTAAATTAAACATAATCAAATCAAACATATAAACTTATACTACGGGAAAACATTTGGCTGCATACGGGGAATCCTAATAAGGAAAGAATGTCCATACTTAAAGGACAGGAATCCGTACCTTATGTCCAGTGAACGAAGAAGACGAACTGAGAGGAATCCTACTTCCGTATCACTAATGCTACATAAATACATACATGAATAAGTATCTGTTTACTAAATACGTAACTGGTTTTATGTCATGTCTTAGCTTATTTTATAAGTTCATATCATGTTTCACTGTTTTAAGCCTTAAACTGCGTTTATCTTATATTCGGTCTACTCTGATTAAGTATTTCTGGTATTTCATGTATTATTATACTTACTGTTAAATAATAAGTAACTTTCCAAAAATAGAAGGTTTCCTAAAATAGAAAGTTTCCAAAAATAGAAAGTTTCCAAAAATAGAAAGTTACCAAAAATAGAAAGTTTCAAAAAATAGAAAGTTTCCAAAAAGAGAAAGTTTCCAAAAATAGAAAGTTTCCAAAAACAGAATTACTGCTTAAAATAGATAAGTTTCTAAAAATAGAAAGTTTCCATAAATAGATCAGCTGCCTTAATCAAATAAGTTTCCATAAATAGATTAGCTGCCTGAATTAAATAAGTTTTTAAAAATAGAAAGTTTCCAAAATTAGATATAAGTGGTTAAATAAGCTAAGTATATAAGCCTAAGTGTTTTTCTGATTATAATGTATAGTTTATTAATTATTTCATGTAATTTAAATAAACTATAGGTTAAAAGTATTTAATTAAAATATATCATGTTTTTAATTAAATAAAGTTAAATACTTAGGTTAAAACATGTATTATTATTTATTAATTATATAACCTAAGTCATGTTAATTAATTAATTATAACCATGGTTTTTAAATAATTAATTAATTATAAGTCTAAAATATAAAATACTTAGGTTAATAATTTCATGATTTTAATAATTAATATAACCTAAGTCATGTTTATTAAATTAATCATGTCATATTTATTAATTTAATTTTAACATATGATTATAAGAAAAATAATCTTAACATAAACCGTGAACCAGATCTTGACTAGAAACCATGAACCGGGCATGAAATCGACACCATACTCCGAACCAGTTCGGGGTTCCCCTTGTCTTGCTTCTGTCGTGGGACCCACACCACCCAACCGGGACCATATGGTCTCGGTGGTGGTCGAGTAGCCAAACCGAGACCCCCTTGGGGTTCGGTTTAGGCGCCGGCCAAACAAAACACCCCTAAACCATCCTTTTTGATTTACACAAAAACCATTTTCATGATTAATCTATGTTTTTAATTAGGTTTTAAAAACATCATGTTCTTAATTAATTATTAGATCAAATCAAAAAGAAAAAGGATAAAAAGAATATACCGTATGCGTGGATCTAAACGAGGATGAACAAACACGAACACTTGCACCAAAAACCAAGATCAAAATAAACAAACACCCTCCTTGGTGTGTTTGTATTCGGCGGCCAAAAAAAGAAAAGAGGAGAGGAGAAAACTTTTTTAGGTTTTTGTTTAATCTTCTGTAAAGTGAAAAATGACTAGCTAATTTTCCCTTAACCCCTCTTTAGTGAATTTTGAGATGGGCTTGGCCCATCTCCTTATTTTTGCCGCGGGTAGGGGCCCCACGTGGGTACCCGTACCGTTTTTCGTGTCTCGATGTTTAATTGTTCGTTCGTGTTTATTTGTGTTCGTGTTTAATGTGTTCTCGTTAAATAATTACCGTGACCTAATATATTTATTTACGCTCGTAACAAATATATATACGTAATTAATAATAGTTCGTGATTTAATTACGTTCATGATTTCATGATCGCATGTTCGTGATTAATTATTGTTAAATAATTATTGCGTGTTCGTGCGTAATAAATACTTATCGTGTTCTAACACGTACGTAATACGTAAAATCCTAACATGTAATCGTAATCATGCTATAATAAGAAATTTTTAATCTAGTACGTACGATCTTAAGGGTACTATTCATGGTAAAAGCATGCGGGTTTTACAGTACATGATTAGAACTTTCCTTTTATAACACGTTTACGTTTCACGAGCAAAAATTACAAGTATTACGTACGTGTTATAACACGATAAGTACTTATTACGTATTAACACACGATAATTATTTCAATAATTATTATAATCACGAACATACGAACATGAAATCATGAACGTAAATTAATCACGAGCTAATATTACGTATGTATGTATATTTATTTCGATCACGAATAAATATAATAAGACATGAACGATAACTAATGAATCACATAAAATACGAACACGAGAACTTTATAGACACGGAAAATGTTCGGGTTACCCCATGTGGGGCCCATCTACCCACGGCTAAAACAAGGAACATGGGCCTAGCCCATGCTAATTTTACTAACAAGGAATATTGGGAAAAGATTGGTTTCATTTTAACAAAAGTTAGAAAATACTAAAAACCCTAAAAAATCTTTTCTCCTTCTCTTGGTTCTTCTTAGCCGCCGGATTTAGCATCACACCAAGGGGTGTTCGGTTGATTTTTAGTGTCTGATTTATTGCGAGGATCGTCGTGTGTTCATCATTCTTTGATTCAAGTGATCGGTATAACCTTTAACCTTTTTCTTTTTATGTTTTGATTATTAATCACATAAAATCATGAATATTTTTAATAAAATAATTAGAAACAAGTGTAAACATGTTGTTTTAATCATGGGGTTTAATTAATTAGTGGTTAAGGGGGTGTTTGTTTGTTGGCCGACGCCTAAACCGAGCCCCAACGGGGTCTCGGCTTGGCTTACTTCGCACCACCGAGACCTTATGGTCTCGGTTTGGTGGTGATGATGTCACGACAGTAGCTGTGTAAACCTTGGTTCCTCGATCTTTTAGCTACTAGGCATAGCCATTGTTCATATGATTATACAATCAAAGCAGAAAAGAACAATAACTATGAAACAAGGTGTTTGGTCACAAAGAACACATGAATTGAACAATTGGATAGCTAACTATATTAATAATCAACAATCATTAGGTGTGTATACATTGAATCCCACAACTAGTCGACACACGCTTTTGGTTTACATTGTGAATGAAAGTTATGAATAAAAACCTAAGACCCTTGTTCCTTTTATAGACTAAGGATTAGGGTTTACAAGAGATAATTATAAATAAACATGTAAATCTTCTATTTAAATAACTAATACACAATAATATTCTGCATACTTATCCTAAATAGAAGCTTCCAACAGCGTTTGACTTTTGTTGTCTTGTGTCAACGCCTGATCTACTCTTGACAACGCCTAGATTACACTTGTCAACGCTTAGACAAATGCCTTCATTTTTTTCTTCGTTTTTAAGTTTCTGCCACATCAACTTTTTGACCCAACAATCTTCCCTTAGTTGATGTCGGTAAAACTCTTTGTGTATCTCTTGTAAGTTGTACATCATCTTCAATTTGCTTCCCCTCAATTGTAGCATGTATGTCTTCCCCTTTTTGTCACATCAACAGGGAAGTTAACAATGTACGCAATCTCGAAGATTCTCCAAATGTAGGCTCTATGTAATGATCTTGAAGAAAAATAACTATAATATTCTTGATGTAGAAGTAGAGTAACCCAACCTTGTGTTCCATGTCTTGTACTATTCACGTGACGTCGAACTTATATGATGAGAGTAAATATAAGCAGACCTCGATCCCTTGTCAACATTCTCATCCTTTGTGAGACACTGAGCACGATAATGTAACTCCTTCAAGATATGATAGAACATAACCTCGCGAAAATCTTCTTCAAAGGGGGTGTTTGTTTGTTGGCCGACGTTTAAACCGAGCCCCAACGGGGTCTCGGCTTGGCTTACTTCGCACCACCGAGACCTTATGGTCTCGGTTTGGTGGTGATGATGTCACAACAGTAGCTGTGTAAACCTTGGTTTCCTCGATCTTTTAGCTACTAGGCATAGCCATTGTTCATATGATTATACAATCAAAGCAGAAAAGAACAATAACTATGAAACAAGGTGTTTGGTCACAAAGAACACATGAATTGAACAATTGGATAGCTAACTATATTAATAATCAACAATCACTAGGTGTGTATACATTGAATCCCACAACTAGTCGACACACGCTTTTGGTTTACATTGTGAATGAAAGTTATGAATAAAAACCTAAGACCCTTGTTCCTTTTATAGACTAAGGATTAGGGTTTACAAGAGATAATTATAAATAAACATGTAAATCTTCTATTTAAATAACTAATACACAATAATATTCTGCATACTTATCCTAAATAGAAGCTTCCAACAGCGTTTGACTTTTGTTGTCTTGTGTCAACGCCTGATCTACTCTTGACAACGCCTAGATTACACTTGTCAACGCTTAGACAAATGCCTTCATTTTTTCTTCGTTTTTAAGTTTCTGCCACATCAACTTTTTGACCCAACAATCTTCCCTTAGTTGATGTCGGCAAAACTCTTTGTGTATCTCTTGTAAGTTGTACATCATCTTCAATTTGCTTCCCCTCAATTGTAGCATGTATGTCTTCCCCTTTTTGTCACATTAACAGGGAAGTTAACAATGTACGCAATCTCGAAGATTCTCCAAATGTAGGCTCTATGTAATGATCTTGAAGAAAAATAACTATAATATTCTTGATGTAGAAGTAGAGTAACCCAACCTTGTGTTCCATGTCTTGTACTATTCACGTGACGTCGAACTTATATGATGAGAGTAAATATAAGCAGACCTCGATCCCTTGTCAACATTCTCATCCTTTGTGAGACACTGAGCACGATAATGTAACTCCTTCAAGATATGATAGAACATAACCTCGCGAAAATCTTCTTCAAAGGGGGTGTTTGTTTGTTGGCCGACGTTTAAACCGAGCCCCAACGGGGTCTCGGCTTGGCTTACTTCGCACCACCGAGACCTTATGGTCTCGGTTTGGTGGTGATGATGTCACGATAGTAGCTGTGTAAACCTTGGTTTCCTCGATCTTTTAGCTACTAGGCATAGCCATTGTTCATATGATTATACAATCAAAGCAGAAAAGAACAATAACTATGAAACAAGGTGTTTGGTCACAAAGAACACATGAATTGAACAATTGGATAGCTAACTATATTAATAATCAACAATCACTAGGTGTGTATACATTGAATCCCACAACTAGTCGACACACGCTTTTGGTTTACATTGTGAATGAAAGTTATGAATAAAAACCTAAGACCCTTGTTCCTTTTATAGACTAAGGATTAGGGTTTACAAGAGATAATTATAAATAAACATGTAAATCTTCTATTTAAATAACTAATACACAATAATATTCTGCATACTTATCCTAAATAGAAGCTTCCAACAGCGTTTGACTTTTGTTGTCTTGTGTCAACGCCTGATCTACTCTTGACAATGCCTAGATTACACTTGTCAACGCTTAGACAAATGCCTTCATTTTTTCTTCGTTTTTAAGTTTCTGCCACATCAACTTTTTGACCCAACAATCTTCCCTTAGTTGATGTCGGCAAAACTCTTTGTGTATCTCTTGTAAGTTGTACATCATCTTCAATTTGCTTCCCCTCAATTGTAGCATGTATGTCTTCCCCTTTTTGTCACATTAACAGGGAAGTTAACAATGTACTCAATCTCGAAGATTCTCCAAATGTAGGCTCTATGTAATGATCTTGAAGAAAAATAACTATAATATTCTTGATGTAGAAGTAGAGTAACCCAACCTTGTGTTCCATGTCTTGTACTATTCACGTGACGTCGAACTTATATGATGAGAGTAAATATAAGCAGACCTCGATCCCTTGTCAACATTCTCATCCTTTGTGAGACACTGAGCACGATAATGTAACTCCTTCAAGATATGATAGAACATAACCTCGCGAAAATCTTCTTCAAAGGGGGTGTTTGTTTGTTGGCCGACGTTTAAACCGAGCCCCAACGGGGTCTCGGCTTGGCTTACTTCGCACCACCGAGACCTTATGGTCTCGGTTTGGTGGTGATGATGTCACGACAGTAGCTGTGTAAACCTTGGTTTCCTCGATCTTTTAGCTACTAGGCATAGCCATTGTTCATATGATTATACAATCAAAGCAGAAAAGAACAATAACTATGAAACAAGGTGTTTGGTCACAAAGAACACATGAATTGAACAATTGGATAGCTAACTATATTAATAATCAACAATCACTAGGTGTGTATACATTGAATCCCACAACTAGTCGACACACGCTTTTGGTTTACATTGTGAATGAAAGTTATGAATAAAAACCTAAGACCCTTGTTCCTTTTATAGACTAAGGATTAGGGTTTACAAGAGATAATTATAAATAAACATGTAAATCTTCTATTTAAATAACTAATACACAATAATATTCTGCATACTTATCCTAAATAGAAGCTTCCAACAGCGTTTGACTTTTGTTGTCTTGTGTCAACGCCTGATCTACTCTTGACAACGCCTAGATTACACTTGTCAACGCTTAGACAAATGCCTTCATTTTTTCTTCGTTTTTAAGTTTCTGCCACATCAACTTTTTGACCCAACAATCTTCCCTTAGTTGATGTCGGCAAAACTCTTTGTGTATCTCTTGTAAGTTGTACATCATCTTCAATTTGCTTCCCCTCAATTGTAGCATGTATGTCTTCCCCTTTTTGTCACATCAACAGGGAAGTTAACAATGTACGCAATCTCGAAGATTCTCCAAATGTAGGCTCTATGTAATGATCTTGAAGAAAAATAACTATAATATTCTTGATGTAGAAGTAGAGTAACCCAACCTTGTGTTCCATGTCTTGTACTATTCACGTGACGTCGAACTTATATGATGAGAGTAAATATAAGCAGACCTCGATCCCTTGTCAACATTCTCATCCTTTGTGAGACACTGAGCACGATAATGTAACTCCTTCAAGATATGATAGAACATAACCTCACGAAAATCTTCTTCAAACATCAAACTTACCATAAAAATTCTTCCCCTTAAGCCAACACCTCTTCATGACGAATTTTAATGAAATAACATCTTCATACTATATGTAAAAGGACTTGAACGGATAACTCTTTCACAAGGCTACCCCGATTACATAATCTAATATCCATCAAATTCTTCATGAATTGTTGCTAACTTTCGTGAAAATCAATAATCTCTTTTAAAAAATATCCGAGCCATAAATATCAATCTGATATTCTGTATAAAAATGGAGATTCCATGTACCTTTGCGTGTGAATACCTCTTTTTGTGTGCATAAATCGTATCAATTTTTCAAACAACAGCTATTCCGTTTGTTGTCCAATATCTTCCTTTGTCCAAGATATCAACACTGTGTGTTGTCCAATATCGGACAACACTTGTCAGCGTTTGAAAATGTATATATCGGACAACAAGTGTCAATGCCTCCTGTCAGCGTCAACTTTATTCCTGTCAGCGCCAATATTGTACCTGTCAGTGCCTGGCCATCAGCGCCTCATCCATGCCTTTTCAACGTCACACCAACATCTATCAGCGTCACACCAACATCTATCAGCGTCTACATAACACACATCAGCGGCTAATCGATCTAAGGTTTTATAAACCTAAATAATGATTTTATGTGAAAACCATAAACTGTACTGAACTTCGACATCGAATAACTTCTTCATGAAAGCTCAGATCGAAGATCCCTTCGCTGAGATCCTACACACAAGTGTCAAGAAGCTACAGCGCGAATTTCACAACGATCCAACGGTTAATGAAGGAGAAATCGCGTTTTTACTATTACTGTTCACAGAAAACAGCATATGATCACTGCTGACTTCGACGCTTAATAGATTTTACTTGGGGATAGATCACGACAATCCCTCTGGTGCATATCTAGATATATGTGAGTAGAACACACAAAAAGAGTTTCGTGGCGATCCAACGGTTCAATAAAAAGTTATGGCCTTCTGAATACTGCTGCGCACACAAAATCGCGTAGAAAAACCCTAGACGGATTTTTCTTTTCTTCTCAAAACACGAACACCTTGTTAGTCCTAGCATCACGAGCCACGACGCTCTGATACCAACTGTGGAAACCTTGGTTTTCTCGATCTTTTAGCTACTAGGCATAGCCATTATTCATATGATTATACAATCAAAGCGGAAAAGAACAATAACTATGTAACAAGGTGTTTGGGCACAAAGAACACATGAATTAAACAATTGGATTGCTAATTATATTAATAATCAACAATCACTAGGTATGTATACATTGAATCCCACACCTAGTCGACACACGCTTTAGGTTTACATTATGAATGAAAGTTATGAATAAAAACCTAAGACCCTTGTTCCTTTTATAGACTAAGGATTAGGGTTTACAAGAGATAATTATAAATAAACATGTAAATCTTCTATTTAAATAACTAATACTGTGACAATCCGTCAATTTACGATTGATATTTTATTCTCAATATTTTTTTTTGAAAATATATTATTTTATGAACTCACTTATTTTTGGGAAGAAATTTGAATTTACGTCTTGAAGTAGCGTCGACTACGTCTAAACCGGAGGATTCTACATTACTTGCTTACGTTTACATACACCGTCTTTGGTGACAGTCCGACATTTCAGAAAATAAATTTATCCGTGAATATTATTTTGGAGTTTTAAATTTGAGTTGGTTCATAAACTCACAAATTTACGAGAAGAGATTAGGACTTACGGTTTTATTTTAACGTCCTTTACGACTAAACCGGAAACCTTAGGATTACGTATTTACGTTTTCGAACTCTGTTTTTGATGAGACAATTTTTATTAGATTCATTTTGTGTCGTTGATTCATAATTTATAAAAACGTTTTTCATAAAACGACCCGAGGGCACGCAAATCGAGGAAACTAGAATCGAGGAATACCCGTAAATTAGTGGGATGAGACAAGTTTACACTTGCCCCACCCCACTAACATGGGACGGCCAAACTATGTACTCAACACATGAGGTGTCAAGTTTACAAGCAACTAGCAACATTTGTTGCTAAAGCTTACTTTGTAAGCTACATGTACATCAAAACCATGTTAGCTAAACCACTTCCCACACACACACAACATGCAAACCACCATTCTCTCCCATCTCTCTCAAAATGCCGTCCCACCCTACACATAAACACCCCATTTTGATCTTGATTTAACCATGGAATCCCATGTTGTTCATACACATGTTGAAGCCCTTTTGAAACCGTATTGATTGGTGCAAGTTACAACATCCAAGGAGGAGTTTTCATGCTGTCTTAGGGCTGATTTTCCACAAGGAGTTCATGAAGCATGGTGGTCTTGAAGATGGTCTTGGTGCATCACAAGTTTTCTCCATCAAAATCCATGTTTTGATCAACCTACATCATCATGGTGGTATAAAGATTTTCCTCCTCATCCTCTTGTTATTTTTACTATGTAATCATGTATTTTATTTCCTATTGTATATTTATATGATGATTATATGATGATAAAAATGTTATGTGGGGATTTGGTGTTGATAAACATGATCAAAAAGGTGAAAAACTATAAAGAACAAGGCTAAAATCTTGCTTAAAAGTGATGGTTGTATAAAACAGTAAAGAAACATGTCATGGACTGATAAAATGATGAAGTAGAATCCATTTACAGTAAGCTATATGTCTTGTACACATGTGAGAGTTGGCCATGCAATGGAATCATTGTAATGAGTGAGATATGATCAAAACAAGTTTAAGATACAAATCTGAGTTCACTGTTTTGAACGATTTTTAGAAAATACTTAGAAGATGATTCAATAGTAGTTATAGAAGAGTTAAATGGAACACATATCATGTAGTTTATGTGATAAAAATTTGAGCTTCTATCTCCATATAGAACTCAAGACATGGCAGTTTTGGTGAAAGTGAAGATAAAAATCAGATTTTTGAAAAATAAAGTATAATACTATTATATAAGCACTCAAAATTTTATTGTATAAAATGTAAAGTTAAAACCCACTAACTCATGAATTTTATTTATATAAATATGTTAAAGGTTAAATAAGTGGACATTTTATAAAAATGGTAACTTGTTATGTTTTATAAGATATGAAACTATAAACATGATTTTTACGACTTTTTCGGCTATTGCCGTAAAATTAACGTTTTTGTTAAATAAAACTTAGATGGTTGGACCCGTCTAATGAAAACTTTATAAAACTTATATACTGATATATAGACATGTATAACAAGTAAAAACCGATAAAAACCCGAACTATAGGACAAACAGACATTAACGAGCTAAGAAAACACATTGGGGTAATAATTGGACTGAATAAGTTAAACACTCATAAAAAGACCTTATTGGGCTTAACCCATTTAGGCCCAACTTGTAAAAGTGTAGATACTGATAATATAAGTATAACATGGATTAAAACAAGTCAAATAACTTATAATAAGTTTATTAGACTTAAAACACGAAAATAGGTGAAACTAGTAAACTAGTATAAAAATTATCGACATATAACACTAAAATGAGTAAACGAGAATATGTAAACCCACTTGATCATCATATGTATATAATCATCATATGTATACATAATTGTTATTTTTATAAAGTCATTGGACATGAGTCTAAGACCGAGTATTATTTGTCTAGGTTTCCGTGATTGAAGCACGTACCGTACGACCGAATTGCCGATAACCCGCCTTCCCATATCAACGTGAGTTCATAGCCTCGCACTCTTTTAAATGTTTTTATGAAATGTTTTATAAACCCGCGAGGGAGATAACATGTTAGTTTTTATAAAATAGGACACCATTTGTCCCGATTGTTTGTTTATCGATTTTGGACCCGAATGATTGAATGACCCGATTGTATGACCCGATAAATGATTAATGGACCCGATAGATGAAATAAAATGGATTATTAAAGTTAGGTTATGTCATTAAAAGTCCCATTAGCATGAATTGTGAACTACCGGGAGTTGGTAGACGCTTATGCATTTAATAGTACTATTTGGGGACGATCACCCCAGTTCGCGCCTTGACGGTTGATCCCCGTCGTGCCACATTGATTGGTAAGCGAATTTATGTATGAGAAGATTTCCATAGCGTGACCTTTGTGACGACACGCTACTTTAGATGGGCAAAATTGGTATCGGGTTAGCTACCCGTTGTTGGTTTAGTAAGGTAACAATGTCATGCGACTTATAATAATCCAAATTAACGAAATACTAATAGACGCTCCGAATTACGATGTATTGCCTGACTAGCAATACAGGGTCATACTATTGATATTATGTTCGTGTTTTGGTTTTTCATAACCATAATCATATAACGGTTTTTATTTGATTTTATACAACGTCATAAGACGTATTGTGTAATGTTTTTACGACATTGGCTCGTATAATGATTTTAAGGCAAATGCCTATATTATGATTTTCGATAAAGATTTGTATGAAATGACTTTCGCTATTTTATGGCCTATTAAAATGATTTATACAAAACGATTTTCAGTAATAATTTTGTACTGATATTATATTGATGGATTTTATTAAACTCTATGAATTCACTCGGCGTTATCGCTAACCTTTTCTTTTAACATGTTTTATCTCAGGTACTTGAAGGTAATTCTCGGGAAGACGACAAGAATTCATGGCCCGCACTTAAACAATATTTTCCATTCAAAATACTTGTAAAACTTTGTATGAAACGTAATGACTTGGGACCGATGTAACTTTGATATTATTGAATGGAAATGCTTTATAAATAAACGACGCGATTTTTATGCGTTGTCTATGATGTGAGTAATGTGCTATCCCATAACACCAACTAGTCTTCCGCTGTATTGAGTTGTATAAATTTGGGGGTGTTACAGTTTGGCATCAGAGCTCTCGTTATAGAGAACGAAAGATTTTTAAAACCAAGGTTTTGAATAAAACATTTCAAAATCTTTTAACTACAAACATTTTTCTAAAAATGTCTAAAAATCTTTTGACTATAACGGTGCCGAAGAATTCCCGAGTTACCGACCAGGCCAAGACTGAGAAGTGTTATTTTAATATATATATAACTTGGATTATATATATATATATGATGTAATTTTATTACATGATTGTTTGATGATTATTTTGATATTTATACGAGGTATTTATACGACGTAGATTGTCACAAGGAACCCTAAATCCCCTAGTAAATTAGTCGAAGCTATTCTCGTAGGAATTCTAGCTATCCAGGATCTAAACCAAGTTGTGGATAATTATGATCCCAACAAATGGTTGATATTCGTAGAAATGTAGATATTAGTTGATGGTGATATTGAAAAAAAAAAAAAAAATTTGGCGAGATTAAATCTGATATCGATGTCATGACGATCTTTCCTTATAGAGTGGAGTTTGACAAAACGTTATCACCTGGAAAGATGTCATCTGATTCGTTGTCATCCAATTCTTAAATTGAAATCGAAAGGGTGAATGTTGCACTTGAGGCTGTCATTGGAAGCATTACCCAAAAGCCTCATGCCACTAATACCTTTCCGAGAAGTCTAGTTGAATGATCAAGTCATTTCATACTAATGACTCATTTGATAATTGTTGTTTTAAGAGATATAGGATTGGAAATTAAGTGTTGATCATATCGAGCTTTATTGCCCTTTCAAGGTCTAAAATTAAGATTGAAAGTATTGGAATATGAGGTAGGATATCGAATTGAGTATAAAATTGGTTAAAACTTGAATAAAGTAAAATCTAACTTGTATGGAATATGAGATTGTTAATATAAGTCGTTAAGTTCTGTGATTGAATTATAAGGTTTTAATTGATTGTTGATTCGTGTTAAGGGTTGTTCCTAGACCATTGTCCACTAACGAGGATGCCCAGTGTCCAAGAAATAAATTGAAGAAATCTTCTTCTAAATTGGGACCGATGGATCTTTCGGGATATATAGAACACCTAATGACTCTTGTAGATCAGTATTCATTGTGGTATCTTTTAAGAATCCCTAACTTAACTGAGATATCAGTTGGTAGGATGAGTTCTGAGAATTGTATGACATAGTGACACGTAATGTGTTACGGTACAATTTGACTTGTTTGTGATTAATGAAAAGACTACCTTTGATTGCTAAATCCTACATGTATCGATGTTATGTATCGTTCATTGCCTTATTCTAATGTTCGCGTTAGTGATGCAACCATTGAACAAGTACACATCTTGAATTGAGTTACGTTGTGGATTAATCTTGCTGAGCGCCATCAAGATCATGAACCTCATGATTATTTGGCTAAGCTCATTTCCTATCATATTGTAGTTAGTTCTTGGTGAACAACTCTTCGTCACTCCTTTGCAGATCACTCATTCTTTTTATAAGATGAAACAGTATGCCTTGAGAAAAATTGAATTTTCATCACTATATGGATTATTTAAAGTGAGATTTATAAGTGATTGCTATCAAAATGAAGTTGTTTATAAAACACCTTGGAAAACTTAATTGTCTTCATAACAAAGAAAATCTTTGTAAATTTATTTTAATTCTTATTTAAGAATTAAGCATGAAAATGTTTTTATTATAAACATGATGATAAAATTTTGACGAACTGAGTATTGCATCGTTAATCTTGAAATTGTATATAGTTGCGCGCCTACATACAATTTGGAATGGACTATGCAAGACTGATTAGTAGTCACCATAAAACTAATGAATAAGCACTACATTTTCTTTGAAGATTGTGAAAGATTAAATTTTATGAGATCTGCAAGAAGTGAAAAATAAGGACATAATGTTAGGGACACCTACATATGTGCCTGTAGCATCTATTCTTCTGAGTTGAATTTACTCATATATGGAAATTGTCTTATTTGACAATTGACAATTCTTTCTTGTCCAATTCTCCCGTAGTGAGATTCTTAGGAAAAGTATCTGATTACTGAGTGTTGATACCCGACTGGATGTATTGACGTTCTTATCATTTCTTATGATTATATTTCATTTGAATGACCTGGGTAACGATCCGAGGAGCTTTCGAATGCGTACTCAAATTATGAAAACATGGGATATATTCATATTCGTTTAATGTTTTCGTATGTATCTGATTTGAAATTCTATCGCGTAAATCATGCGTTGAACTTACTCTTTTAAGGTTAATTATGTCTCCTAATATCCTTGAATTTGTGAAGGATTGTGAGTTATTATTAGACTTTTGAGAAGTTCACATCTTATCGACGGCAATGCAACTGGAAAGTTGATAGTGCCCGTAGAATGGATTGATTGATTATGATATGACGACATTGTCTTAATTGATGGGAACTCAAGTAGAATTCCCCTAAATGATAAGATGTTTATTATCAAAAGTGATCTAAATAATTCTTGGTGGATGACCATATCCTGCATTTAGACTTGAAATCTATACCGTGAATGGTTGTGAACTAGTCATAGATATTATAATCTAGAAAGAACCTAATATTAATTTATTAAAAGATGTTTATGTTATTTGAAACTCTAGTAAGTATTTGTTAATGAATTACCTAGACTTTTTCCATTAAGGCAGATTGAAATTGGTATTGATTATATTCCCGGTGCTGCATCTGTGGCATGTGCACTGTACGTCAGCACCATCTGAATTTAAGGAATTACCGTACAACTGAGATAGTTATCGGAGAAAGATTTTATTCTACCTATCCTGTCATCATGAAGAGCTATGGTGTTATCAATCCTTATATTTACAGATTACTGTGAACTAAGTAAATTGACAATCGAAAACGATATCCATAACTCGAAATGGAAGATTTGTTCGATCATTTACAAGGTTCTAAGTGTATGTTTTAAAGATTTGATCCACGGCATGGTTATTATCAACTTCGCGTCCGCGAAGAAGATTATTTATTCCAATCACTACATCCGGTACTTGTAATGAACATTATGAGTTCCACTTGATGTCGTTTGGATTGACTAACACACATGTAGCATTCATAAATTTGGTGAATCACGTGTGTAGGCTGTAAAAGTGATAAATTCATGCTTGTGATCATTAAGGACTATTTGTTTGTCTATAAGAATAAGAATAAGTTAATAATTATTTATAGATTGCCCTGAATTGACCAAACGATAAAAACTTGTACCTTGAATAATTGATATGTGATTAAAGACTTAAACCTTTACATTATTCGACCGTGAGATAATAGAAAATGGAATATATTGACTCTTTAAAAATTAGAAGTCATTTAAGACTTTGAGTTATACGAAAAAGAAAGTGGAAATATGTTTTAACAAATGTTTTAACAAAGGATTTTAAGGGATTATTCCCTTATACACATACCATTTAACTAAACTTCTGTTTAGGGGTAAATGTTTGTGTATACCTCAAGATAACCTAAGAGGGATTGAGGAAACCCATTTAAACCAAAACTTGAAATTTGAAACGACAATTTTTGCCTTTTAACTAAGAAAATTATGACCAAAGTATAACCAAAGGTTTTTCGAACATTTACGAATCCTATTAATTATTTTCGATAAATCAACAAAAATCGTGTTAATTAAATTCTATTTTATTTTTGAACATTTTATATAATTGGTCGAACTAAGAAATTTAACATCTTTATGTTTACATTTCATAAAAATTGAATATTTAATATTTAATTAATTGTGATAATTATCGTCGCTTTAGACGACGGATTGAGTAAAACGGACAAAAATAATAGTCGAGATAGAATTAAAACTTAGAAAATATGAAGAAAGGTGAACGTAATTACTGACGCATAATATAGAAAGAATATCTGAGTGAACTGTGGACATAATAATTATATCATAATAAGAGATTAATATAGATACCGACGCAGTATGTAGAAAAGATGAAGAACCAATTAGGACATGTTCCTTAATAATGATTGTGCGAAATAAATTGCCGAACAATTTAAAAATATCCGATGATTGTAAAAAGAGATAATATAGATAATAAAAAGGGGTTCGCGGCTAATATGAACCATTAAAAATTGAGAAGCCGATGGCGTTAAATGTTTTAAAGGCCACTTGTGGTTGCCTAAATATGGAGATTGTGAGATATAGTTATGTTGGAATTTGTAAGTATAAGTATTATATGTATGTCATTTTCGACTAAAAGTATCTTTGTCTGAAGAAGTTGTACTGATGGCAATTATGAAGGTAGACACCGCCTCATACATTAGTAAACGTTTAGCTATTGCAAAGGTCATCATCTGAATTTGATTCGATTTGGGTCATCGTCGACAGACTGACCAAATCTGCTAATATCATTCCCGTTAATGATAAATGCAAAAGAGTTATGTAAACATAGTGTGCCTGTATCGAACATCTATATCAAGATCCTCGCTTCATATCAAATTTCTGGAGATTTGCTCAAAAATCGTTGAGAACGAACCTTGATGAGAGTACTATGTACCACCCCAATCGAAGGGACGAGGTAAAGTAACGATACAAAGTAATATAAGTGCTGTTTTATGTTTGAATGATTGACCTTTGGTAATAGACCGTATAATCGTTTTCCTTTGGAAAGATTATCATTGATAATCATCTTGTTAGGATTAAGATCGAATCTTTTTAGGATCTATATTAGAGAATCTGTAAGCAAGAGTTGAGATGAAGACATCCGACATACACCCACCGTGAGTTGGACATGTCTTTTAGGTTTAAGGTTTCCTATGATGGCGAACCCAACCTTGCAAAATACCCGACCCGCGAGATCTGAAATGATTGTTGAAATTAGGATTTGATTATTTACCGCCGATAGTGGGCAAGAGGTTATGTGAATATGAAATGTAGATCTTGAAGTGCCAAATGGGTAGCGAAGTTATGCCAAAATATTTAACCTTGGAAAAATGAATTCATGATCTGACAAATCATGGGATATAAGTCCCCGTTGTATGGGACCATTGAGATGATGTAAAAGTTAGGATTGAAAGGCATATAATCTGGATCTACCCTAGGACTTCAAAGACTGCGTGAATTATGTTTCGTATATCGAACTTGATGGAATATCTATCAAGTGAAAATCTGATTGTTCTTAGTAAAGCTTAGATCGGCGAAAAGTTGCATTCATCAGAAACCCGTGAACATCATGGATAGAGAAAGTAAGTCAACATTAAGCCTGATCTTATTCCCGTAGTTATGTCTGATGAAACTCGCGTATCGTAATGAATTACACTTGTGAGAAAAGACCGAATGTGGAGGAGATACCCACATGGCTTTAACTCTATAAGAAGCGAGTAGTAAGATGATCATTGAGGACAAAGATCCTGTTTAGGGGTAAATGCTGTGACAATCCGTCAATTTACGATTGATATTTTATTCTCAATATTTATTTGAAAATATATTATTTTATGAACTCACTTATTTTTGGGAAGAAATTTGAATTTACGTCTTAAAGTAGCGTCGACTACGTCTAAACCGGAGGATTCTACGTTACGTGCTTACGTTTACATACACCGTCTTAGGTGACACTCCGACATTTCAGAAAATAAATTTATCCGTGAATATTATTTTGGAGTTTTAAATTTGAGTTGGTTCATAAACTCACAAATTTACGAGAAGAGATTAGGACTTACGATTTTATTTTAACGTCCTTTACGACTAAACCAGAAGCCTTTGGATTACGTATTTACGTTTTCGAACTCCGTTTTTGATGAGACAATTTTTATTAGATTCGTTTTGTGCCGTTGATTCATAATTTATAAAAACGTTTTTCGTAAAACGACCCGAGGGCACGCAAATCGAGGAAACTATAATCGAGGAATACCCGTAAATTAGTGGGATGAGACAAGTTTACACTTGCCCCACCCCACTAACATGGGACGGCCAAACTATGTACTCAACACATGAGGTGTCAAGTTTACAAGCAACTAGCAACACTTGTTGCTAAAGCTTACTTTGTAAGCTACATGTACATCAAAACCATGTTAGCTAAACCACTTTCCACACACACACAACATGCAAACCACCATTCTCTCCCATCTCTCTCAAAATGCCGTCCCACCCTACACATAAACACCCCATTTTGATCTTGATTTAACCATGGAATCCCATGTTGTTCATACACATGTTGAAGCCCTTTTGAAACCCTATTGATTGGTGCAAGTTACAACATCCAAGGAGGAGTTTTCATGGTGTCTTAGGGCTGATTTTCCACAAGGAGTTCATGAAGCATGGTGGTCTTGAAGATGGTCTTGGTGCATCACAAGTTTTCTCCATCAAAATCCATGTTTTGATCAACCTACATCATCATGGTGGTATAAAGATTGTCCTCCTCATCCTCTTGTTATTTTTACTATGTAATCATGTATTTTATTTCCTATTGTATATGTATATGATGATTATATGATGATAAAAATGTTATGTGGGGATTTGGTGTTGATAAACATGATCAAAAAGGTGAAAAACTATAAAGAACAAGGCTAAAATCTTGCTTAAAAGTGATGGCTGTATAAAACAGTAAAGAAACAGGTCATGGACTGATAAAATGATGAAGTAGAATCCATTTACAGTAAGCTATATGTCTTGTACACATGTGAGAGTTGGCCATGCAATGGAATCATTGTAATGAGTGAGATATGATCAAAACAAGTTTAAGATACAAATCTGAGTTCACTGTTTTGGACGATTTTTAGAAAATACTTAGATGATGATTCAACAGTAGCTATAGAAGAGTTAAATGGAGCACATATCATGTAGTTTATGTGATAAAAATTTGAGCTTCTATCTCCATATAGAACTCAAGATATGGCAGTTTTGGTGAAAGTGAAGATAAAAATCAGATTTTTGAAAAATAAAGTATAATACTATTATATAAGCACTCAAAATTTTATTGTATAAAATGTAAAGTTAAAACCCACTAACTCATGAATATTATTTATATAAATATGTTAAAGGTTAAATAAGTGGAAATTTTATAAAAATGGTAACTTGTTATGTTTTATAAGATATGAAACTATAAACATGATTTTTACGACTTTTTCGGCTATTGCCGTAAAATTAACGTTTTTGTTAAATAAAACTTAGATGGTTGGACCCGTCTAATGAAAACTTTATAAAATTATATAATGGTATATAGACATGTATAACAAGTAAAAACCGATAAAAACCCGAACTATAGGACAAACGGACATTAACGAGCTAAGAAAACACATTTGGGTAATAATTGGACTGAATAAGTTAAACACTCATAAAAAGACCTTATTGGGCTTAACCCATTTAGGCCCAACTTGTAAAAGTGTAGATACTGATAATATAAGTATAACATAGATTAAAACAAGTCAAAGAACTTATAATAAGTTTATTGGACTTAAAACACGAAAATAGGTGAAACTAGTAAACTAGTATAAAAATTATCGACATATAACACTAAAATGAGTAAACGAGAATATGTAAACCCACTTGATCATCATATGTATATAATCATCATATGTATACATAATTGTTATTTTTATAAAGTCATTGGACATGAGTCTAAGACCGAGTATTATTTGTCTAGGTTTCCGTGATTGAAGCACGTACCGTACGACCGAATTGCCGATAACCCGCCTTCCCATATCAACGTGAGTTCATAGCCTCGCACTCTTTTAAATGTTTTTATGAAATGTTTTATAAACCCGCGAGGGAGATAACATGTTAGTTTTTATAAAATAGGACACCATTTGTCCCGATTGTTTGTTTATTGATTTTGGACCCGAATGATTGAATGACCCGATTGTATGACCCGATAAATGATTAATGGACCCGATAGATGAAATAAAATGGATTATTAAAGTTAGGTTATGTCACTAAAAGTCCCATTAGCATGAATTGTGAACTACCGGGAGTTGGTAGACGCTTATGCATTTAATAGTACTATTTGGGGACGATCACCCCAGTTCGCGCCTTGACGGTTGATCCCCGTCGTGCCACATTGATTGGTAAGCGAATTTATGTATGAGAAGATTTCCATAGCGTGACCTTTGTGACGACACGCTACTTTAGATGGGCAAAATTGGTATCGGGTTAGCTACCCGTTGTTGGTTTAGTAAGGTAACAATGTCATGCGGCTTATAATAATCCAAATTAACGAAACACTAATAGACGCTCCGAATTACGATGTATTGCCTGACTAGCAATACAGGGTCATACTATTGATATTATGTTCGTGTTTTGGTTTTTCATAACCATAATCATATAACGGTTTTTATTTTATTTTATACAACGTCATAAGACGTATTGTGTAATGTTTTTACGACATTGGCTCGTATAATGATTTTAAGGCAAATGCCTATATTATGATTTTCGATAAAGATTTGTATGAAATGACTTTGGCTATTTTATGGCCTATTAAAATGATTTATACAAAACGATTTTCAGTAATAATGTTGTACTCATATTATATTGATGGATTTTATTAAACTCTATGAATTCACTCGGCGTTATCGCTGACCTTTTCTTTTAACATGTTTTATCTCATGTACTTGAAGGTAATTCTCGGGAAGACGACAAGAATTCATGGCCCGCACTTAAGCAATATTTTCCATTCAAAATACTTGTAAAACTTTGTATGAAACGTAATGACTTTGGACCGATGTAACTTTGATATTATTGAATGGAAATGCTTTATAAATAAACGACGCGATTTTTATGCGTTGTCTATGATGTGAGTAATGTGCTATCCCGTAACACCAACCAGTCTTCCGCTGTATTGAGTTGTATAAATTTGGGGGTGTTACAAATACAGGATAATATTCTGCATACTTATCCTAAATAGAAGCTTCTAAAAGCGTTTGAATTTTGTACACTTCTGTCAACGCCTGATTTACTCTTGACAACGCTTGGATTACACTTGTCAACGCTTAGACAAAGGCCTTCATGTTTTCTTCATTTTTAAGTTTCTGCCACATCAACTTTTTGACCCAACAGCAGCGAGGACAAGGGAAACCCCGACTTAGGTCGGGGTATGGTGGTGATTTTGGGTCCGGTTCATGTGTTAAAACAAGGGTCCGGTTCACACATGTTTAGATCTAAAACACGGCCCGGTTCCTGAATTATTTTTCAAGGTTTAATATTTTTACAAGTTATATTATTTTTACAAGATTTAAATTAAATTAATTAAAATCATGAACATGATTAATTTAATTTACATGACTTGGGTTATTAATTTTATTATTAGTACATGAATTTTAACCTAAGTATTTATCTTTTAATAAGACTATATAATTAATTAATTATTAAAACCATGACTTATAATTAATTAGTTTACACGACTTAGGTTATATTATTAATAGATAATAACATGTTTTAACCTAAGTATTTATTTTAACTTTATTTAATTAAATCATGTTATATTTAATTAAATACTTAAACCTATAGTTTATTTAATTTACATGAAATAATTAATAAACTATACTATATAATTACATGACTTAGAATATTAATCAGAAAACACTTAAGCTTATATAATTAGCTTAATTATCCAACTTATATCTAATTATGGAAACTTCCTATTTTTTTAGAAACTTATTTAATTGAGACAGCTAATCTATTTATAGAAACTTTCTATTTTTTGAAACTTATCTATTTTAAGTAGTAAATCTACTTTTTTGGAAACTTTCTATTTTTGAACTTTCTATTTTTGGAAACTTTCTATTTTCGGAAACTTTCTATTTTAGGAAACTTCTATTTTTAGAAAGTCACTTATTATTACACAACAACTATAATAATACATGAAATACAAGTAATACTTAAACAGAATAGACAGAATACATGATAAACACATTATAAAGCTTAAATAAGTAAAACATGACATGGACATATAAAACAAGCTAAGACATGATATACAACCAGTTACGTACTCAGTAATCAGATACTTATACACGTATGTATTTATGTAGCATTAGTGATACCAAAGTAGGACTCTCTTCCCTTCGTTTTCTTCGTTCACTAGACACAAGGTACGGATTCTCCGTCCTTTCAGTATGAATATTCTTCCTTATTAGGATTCCCCGTATGCTGCCAACTGTTTTCCCCAGTATATGTTTTATATGTTTATGAATTGCTTATGTTAAATTAGAATACCTAAAGCCACATAAATGCATGAACAGTTTCACCTAGTTATGGAGGTACCATAACCATAACACTAGAGGCACTGGTGTTATGACTTCACCACGGCAGAGTGATAACTCGTGGCGTCCCTTTCAGCTTTTGGCCATATTTTATTATCAGGTGGGCGTATGGGTACATCCTAGTTACATGTTTTCAGCAGATTATTCAGTGTGAATGTGGTGTGTGCCTTTCACCCTTCACAAGGAGCTCATCCCTCCTACCCAAACCAGTATATTAAATTAGAGGCTGCCCTCTAATTTGCATGACGAGGTCACCCCTCCAAGTATTCATGCACGTTGATATTTTTCATGACCTATATTGGCTAATGGTAAACATGTTAAACAGATTTTTACAAGATAAACATATGGATTTTCAAACTATAAAACCAGTTTTACTAAGATATAACCAGGTTTCCAGGAAATATACATTTCCGCTGCTATATGTTATTCATGCTTATATTATTCATTTCATGCTTGTATATACGTGCACTGAGCGTTATGCCCAGCCGTTACTTTCCTTTCCATGTCCCAAAACGGCAGCTACCCAAGGACAGACTCGAGCATTTGGAGGACGTGCATAGGATGGAAGCAGCCATAGACTTCTTCTCCTTTTGCCTTCATATACTTATGCTTGTTTAGTCTTTCTTTCAGTTCATTTACATTATTTATGTTTTGGGCTTATGTTTCGGAACTGATGTTTGATTCTGGTTTTCCCTATGGTCATGTATGTTTTACTACATATTACCTTGCATGCTTTGATGACACGTCATAATCACGCGTGACATTTCATTTATCAAAATGGGGTGTTACAGTTATGGTATCAGAGCCCAAGGCTTCGACCTATAGGCTCTAAAACATGACCTGTGACTAGTGGGTAGTCACCAGGAGCTTCCTAAACCAACGCTTGTATTCCACGAATTGATGTTTTCAGCACATTGTTGTTTTAACCATGATGTTTTTAGCACCTTGATGTTTTAACCTCGATGTTTTCATCGATATTGTTTTACTAATATGGATGGACAACCGTCATTCATATTTAGTTATGTGTCATAGTTTCATGCACGACGTTCCTCATTAACTATGGCTATGTGGAGTGAACCTCAGTAGTTCAGAATTAGTCTAATAAAATTTTTTTTGATAAGTTTTGACAGATGAGTTTCATTTATTTATGTTTCACGTATCATTGTTACAGGAATTATGACTAAGTAATGGTTGGTACAGGACTGGTCCTATTTAGTCGCATGTGCTTTTATCGAAACTTTTAACTTTGGGACCGACCCATAGGCGTCCCCTCGCCATGTCTTTTGTTTTGGGACCGACCCATAGGCGTCCCCTCGCTCATATAAAGGTTTTTAAAAACTGCATCATGCATTCATGCACTGTTATCATGCATAAAAATTTTCTCATGATTTAATGCCATAAATTTTTTTCATGTCCCCTCATAAGTTACTATGTTTTTATGTCAGGTATGTTTTCATATTGTCATGGTTAACTTCAGTTTCATGCTGATTATGTTATACACTCCTTAATGATAGATTGTTTCATGTTTCTTCATGATGACTTCGTCTTCACGTGATTATGTCTTACGTCTCTTTTGTTGTTTATGCTTTCATGCAAGTCACTATTGGAATTCATTTAAATCCTACTTTCATGATTGTCATGGTTGGTTTTTATTAATCATGCTTTCAGGAAAATCATCGTTGAAATTCGTTTAACCACATGTTAGCGTTTCTCTATGCAACCAGAATGAGGTATATACTGGCATTGCTAGGTTATCATGATGATTTTTCTAACCGTTTAACCGATTATAGTTCCTTTAAAATCATGACAAATGATCGACCCCATACCGATCATTTCATGTGCATTCCATGTGTGTTCCATGTACCGTATTTCATGTGTATTACATGTACCTTAATCCATGTGTATTTCATTTGCAATACTTTACGGGTATTCGCTAGTCAATTCTGAATCATCTCAGGCATATTTTCAATTGCTGATATTCTACAAGATTGCTGATGCCGCTCATAACTTGGAGATATTACTAAAGGTTGATGCTGCTGACGCTCATAACAAGGTTGATGTTACTAAAGGTTGATGCTGCTAACCTGGAGATCCTACAAGCCGAAGACAAAGGCGTTGGAGCAAAGCAATTGGACGAGAAGATGCTTTACCATCAAACGATTTCCATCAATCATTGTCCCAAATTCTTAGTTACACGACATACGTTATTCAGTTGTCGTTCCAGTCATATGAGTGCAAACCAGTATCAGCCAGCCACTCAACTGGATAGTTACATGAATCACAGTCATGAGAATGACCATCATGGAACTGACAGACAAGAAGATAGTAACCACTTCTATAACAACAACTATCCTAGCAATCGCAACCGAAGCTCCGACCACGGACGTGATCAGAAATACAAAGGATCAGTAGTCCAACCGATCCGCCAATTCTGGCATAATAACCTAATATTTGTAGTTCTATTCGTTTCACATCTCGAGACACATGTAAAGACATTAGTCAAGACACATGTCTCATGTATTCTTTCTAAAGACACATGTCAAGACACCAGTCAAGACACATGTCATGCTTATTTTTCCAAGACACGAGTCAAGATACATGACTCACGTCAAGTTCTGGAACATCCCTAAGAAATTCAGGGTACCCTCCAAAGGGTATATCCATTTTGTTGTGCCATGTATTAATCAGGCCACAGGAATTTCAGTGCCATCAACGGCGTATCAGTAAGATCTTTCACGATTGCTCGATGACACTTTCATCGCTTGCACCCATATTTCATATATTCATGACCATAAAGGACGCCATTCGTATTCTCCATGTATACGAGGGTTTTCCTTCAGACTAATGATAAGGTTCAAACTGCTAATGCATTACCTCGGACAGATGCGAGTTGAATTTCATCCTAATTATGGACTATGAACAACACACCATGTTACGATTCATGATCATGTACAGTAATGTTCAAGCTCCTGAATACATTCAGCTTGATTTTCCATCAGGAAAAATCTGTATAAATTATCTATGCTTATAAGCATGTACTTTGTTAGCCTTGACTGCTAAATTTTATAGCTGTCAGTTAAGACATGACCACTGAAGTCCTTTTACGCATAACCAGTTGATTATTCCAAAATCTTCCCCTACATCGTAGAAGAACCTACAAGAAGAAGGACGGTAACATGAGATTATGTGTCGACTACCGTCGACTTAAACAAATCACCATCCATAACCGTTATTCTCCTCCATGTATTGACAACATGTCCAATCGACTTTAGGGTGTCAAACACCTTTCCAAGATTGGATTCATGATCATGCTGCCAAGAGTGACGAGTGAAAGAGCAAGATATGTCCATGACTGCTATTGTTGATCCCACACTTAGATCTATCTAGCTTGTGTAAACGAGATTAAATCAAGTTAAACACGTAGAGAAACTTTGTTGTATATGTGACAATTCAAGTATTATGCGGAATTAATACTTAAACAAGAACACACAAACAAGTTAAACCAAACTTTCACTTTGATTGATAAATCGAACTTGCGTACAATGTAAGTGTAAAACGTATATTAAACTAAAACCTAAAGGCCTCCTTTTATAGATTAAGGAACCTTGTACAAAAGTCTACGTATCAGCTATTCTTGGTAAAGATAAACATAGAAAATACATTGTTGAACATATCTTTACTAGAAACATACTAGAAACATAAAAAGTGTAGACTAAGTCTTCTATCAGTGCTTGACTTCTTCTTATCAACGCTTGACTTCTTCTTGTCAACGCTTGTCCTGTCAACGCTACAAGTGTATTGGCTACATTTTATTCCCAACAATCCTCCCCTAAACTTGATATCTACTCTAGTAATCAAGTTTCTGAATAAAAACTAAGAACTAGGAGGATTCTTACAAATATTATTATATTGGAAATAAATATATCTAATTAAATCTTTGGCCACGTCACTTGAGTACTCAATTTCTAGCTGTGTTGTCATCATTTTCTCCAAAACTTCTTTGGACATAGGATACTCAACATCCACAAGAAGATACTCAGAAAACTTTGTAGAACTCAAATGATAGACACCAGCCGCTGAATATAGACGCCATTGAAGTCCACTGATATCCTCATCAAGATCCTTCCAAACAGGATCTTCTTCATCTGGTGCACACATCCTTCTGAATGTTGACCAAATCTTTATTCCATTGTCTGAAGTAGGTGCTTCAGTCTCATACTTGGCCTGCAGTAACCTCCAAAGGTCTGCCAAGTCTTCCCTATCCAAGCTTGTAAATAAAGACATAAGAGTAGTAAAAGTATGTACCTCTTTCCCATATCTGCCAATCATCCAGAACCCACTTGCATCTTCTTCATAACTAACTATAGGGTTTCTGGAATCATGAGATAATACTTCCACCATATGTTAAACTTCTAAGGATGAGCGCTTAATGCTCCTTCTAATAACATCTTCATTAGGATTCACTCTATCCATATTTTCTGGGAACTCAAGTGGAACTCCCTTCTTCTTAGGTCTTGGTATAATTAAAGCCTGTTGAATCTGCATCTCTTCTGCAAGCTCTTCTTTTCTTTCATCTGAAAGAAGTCTGATAGTGTTCATCTCTTGCACTCTTACCCAAATAGGATAAGCTTTATACTCCAATTCATCAAAGGACAACCCCTACAACTTTTGAAAAGTCCAACCTCCTTGATGACATCTAAGAAACATATAATAAAGCTCTCTTGTTTCCCTCTTAGATTGTGAGAAAACTTTGTTGGCCTTATACTTTAGGATTACCTGACAATCTCTTTGAATCCGAAGAAGAATCTCCAATCCCCAAATCTGATCTGATAAAGACATGTCTGAATTCTCCATGATCTTCTTTTCCCAAGCAAAGTACATCTGGGCAACTTCAGGCATATCATAATCCACCTTCATCTTCAACTCTACAATTTTTTCCCTTGCCAACACATCACCATATTCAAGTCTTTCTGGTTCTTCTATAATCGTGACACTTGAATCTGTGCTCTCATCATTACTTCCTTCTTGTTCCTCAGAAGTAACCATAAATGGTGACTCAACAACCTTCTTCTTTTCTTGTTCCAGAAGTTGTGCAGCCAACATCGAATCAGATTTTAATTGAGCTGCATCCTTGGGAACCTCCGTTTCTACCATAAATCCTTTACCCCTATCTAATGTATCAATGATAGGTAAAGATGATGATGGTACCTGTGCGGACACTTCCTTGATGATAGCTGATGACTGGAATACATCAACCATACCTGCAGGTCTATCAACGTCCAAAACCTGTATGTCAACGCCCAACTTACTCTTATTAGCGCTTGGCTTGTCAACATCAAAAATCTGCTTGTCAACGCTCACCTTACTCTTGTCAGCGCTTCTTGTGAACTGCTCCATCATCTAAGTAAAAGATAAATTCAAATTTGTAGGGGTAACCAATGAAACATCAAAACCTGGTTGCCTCTTAAAATCTGTAAGAGCTTCAGCCACACCCAAAGATTTTCCATCATGTGAGCCTTTGCCACTCAAATCAATTGGCTATGTAGCAGTTTCATGTGAGCCTTTGTCACTCAAATTAATTGGCTCTGTAGCAGCTTCCTCCCATTTGTAAGAATCCTCCCCTGATGAAAGGACTCTTGTCTGCCTTCTCCTAGTTTCAGCAGCTTCCAAAACAACAATCCTCTCCCTCAATTGCTTGAGTTCAAGGCCTTCGGTAGAGACAGTATGTACAAGGTCTGCATTTTTCTTTTGCAAGCTAATTTATACAACCGTTAATTCCAACATTGTATAGGGTTCCAATCTGCCCTCCTCGAGAGTGGGGATTTGACCTCCCAAAATAGAGTCATGGGGCATGGATGAGGTCTTAATGATGTTAGGACTGGCTTGGCCTGCATCTAAGCTAGTACCAATAGTCCTAGCCTCACCAATGTCACCAACCACACTTGTGGTGGTGGTTCTCTCTGCAACATGGCTAGGACCACCAGAACAGAACACTCCGATGGTCCTTTGGCGTTTTTCCATCCTAAAGTCTGGGGGTGAAGAAGATGATGTGGACTGGTTTTCAGTTTGGAGGTTAAGGGGTGTTTGGGTCTGTTGTAGAAAGGTGTCAACATTTGGATTTGAAGTGTCAACGCCAACATTTAACGTGTCATCGTTGAAGGAATCTTGGTCAAGTTCCATATGTTGAGGTGAAGGTTATGGTTCAGGTAGTGGGTCTGGTTGTGGTTGTGGGTCAGGTTGAGGTTGTGTTGCTGCAATAACAGCACGCATGGCTTGGGTAAGGGGTAAGTCTCTGTGAGGGGGTGAATTCATCTTGCTAAAAATTGATTTCTTTTGCACGTGGATCGCATAAAAATCATCATGATCCCTGGTGGAATACCTTTGTTCATCAAAAATCATTTGTAAAAATCGTGGGTAAGCCAGAGTCATCTTGCTACCCTTGTTTTTACACATTCCATCAAAAATCATTTTAGAAAAATTATATTGTTGCCCTGTAGCAATACACACAATGGCACTACCAATTGATCTGTTAATTTCATTATGTGCAGTACATTTGGGACTTAAACATTGAAGGATAACATGTATTAAGTACTTCCAAGCTGGGGGAAATTCTTGTTTATTATATTTGTTTAAAGTACCCTCTTCAGGGAAAGGATAACCCAAAGCTTGAAGTCCCTGTTCTATCTCACCAATAGGTAGAGTGGTTATACCATCTGCATCATTAAGATGCAAAGCCTGGCGAACCAAGGCTTCAGTAACCACCCATGGACGCCCATGGACAATAGTAGTTAATGTAGTCACATTATTAAGCGTTGAGGAACTAACAGTGTTCCAAAACTGTTTAATATGAGTGACAGGGATAAGAGGAGCATGAAAAAGTGCATACCGTAGTGGAGATGCATTCAAATACGCCACCATCTGAGTATATTGAGGAAACAGAGCATCATCAGCCTCCAAATAGGCGACCATGTTATGCTGACTTCTGAATCCTAATACCAAATCACTCGGTTTAAACTTAGGCGCCATTGATGTAGAAAGTTGTGTGAAAGGTTATGAAAGATGAATATAGGAGAAAAATTTGTTAGACAAGAATATGCAATTACCCTGTTTAAAAAGAAGAAGCCAAATATATAGGAGAGGTAGGCACATGTGATTAGTAAAAAATTAGGCAGTTATTTTCAAAATATAATAATGAAAATATTGAAAAGAAAATAACTTATCTTGTGCATTAATTAAAAAGTTACCAACTCCCTAAATTACGGCCCCAATTTTTGTCAAAAATACCAACTGGGTAGGACCCAATGAGTGTCAACGGTCAAAAATAACCTATCAACGCCCAACGGCTATATTCTTGTCAACGTTTGAAAAATCCATGTCAACGTCTAAATTGGTCCTAACAACATTTGGAAATAAATCTGTCAACGTCCAAAAAATAAAAATAATAAAAATGAAAAAGAACCTTAACAAAGTGATTTATCCTAGTGAAGATAACCTATAAACTGAAAATTACTATAGGGTGGAAAGCACTGTCCAATCATGCACACTTGCTTAAGCAAGATAGACATAACATTCCTCTAGTGTCCCTTGCTAACCAAAGTTCTTAACAGTGAAGTTATCTTATAAAATCCTTTGTAACTTCCCACGTAAGCCCAATAAAAACCATACCCAAGTCTCCCAACAGACCACATCCAATTCTAGGCCAAAAAGTATTGGCAGCGTGCATAGTATATCAACTTTGCATGCTACAGTGCCTCATGAGTTAGTAAACTAATTCATACTCACCAGTGGACACAATCTAGAATTGTGATAAGAGTATTATATGAATACCCAACAAGTCCTAAAGGGTTCCTAAACCTCCCCTGAAACTATGATACATAAGTTGCCACATAAAATGCATATAATAAAAATTTATGTCAAGATAGGAATATAAATATTCCAACCATCATCCATAAACTAAAACATGCTCCAATAATGCTCCAAGAATCCATAAGCAACTCTGTATCCATTTGTACAATGCTAACAACTCCTGCATAATTAGATCAAAAACCACAAAACTAACATGTTGCTAACAACGTCAATTTAACACATGTCAGCGTTAAAATAACCTTTGTCAGCGTTAGACAAATAAAGTGGAAAATCTAATTTTGTTCAAAGTCCAATAACAAATGCATATCCTGTACATACTTTTACAATAAGTTCCCAAAACACATATTAAGTAAGATTGATCATTCCAATACTTGTTACCAAGTATTGAAATCTTCTAGTATCAAAAGGTTTAGTTAATAAATCAGCCACATTTTCCTCTGTGTCAACCCTATCTGGTTGTATTAAACATTTTTCAAAACAATCTCTTATAAAGTGATGCCTAATTTCTATGTGTTTTGTTTTAGAGTGATGTACAAGATTTTTAATAATGCATAAAGTACTGTTATTGTCTACAAAAATCTTGGTATGCATGAAATTATACCCATAATCCAACAGCTGGTTCTTAATCCATAAGACTTGTCCACAAAAAGCAGCTATAGCAGCATACTCTGCTTTAGTTGTAGAATTGGCCACCACTGTTTGTTTCTTGCATTGCCAAGATATCAACCTACTCCCAAGAAACTGGCATCCACCAGTTGTGGATTTTCTATCAAACTTGTCACCACCATAATCACTGTCTGAATATGCAATAAGCTCCAATAGAGAATCTTTTGGATACCATAATCCCATGTCTGGATAACACTTAAGGTACCTAAAAATCATCTTGACAGCATGAAGATGACACTCTTTGGGAGTCACTTGATGGTGTGCACATGCACACACAACAAACATAATGTCAAGTCTTGAAGCTGTGAGATACATCAATGAACCAATCATTCAACTATAGTGCCTGACATCCACTTCTCTTCCATCTCCAACTTTTCCACAAGGGTGTTTCCTATCCATAGGTGTGCTAGCCCGTTTCTCATGTGGAGAAAAGCCAAACTTCTTCAAGATTTCTGCTACATATTTATCCTGAGAGATGAAGATACCATCTTCTTTCTGCTGAACTTGTAACCCTAGAAAGAAGTTCATCTCTCCCATTGCACTCATCTTGAACTTATCAGTCATAAGCTTGGAAAAGTCTTCACTCATCTTTGGGCTTGAAGAGCCAAAGATGATATCATCCACATAAACCTAAACAAGTAAGAAATCCGTACCAGTCTTCTTTTTGAACAAAGTCTGGTCTATGGTTCCCCTTTTGAATCCATTTTTCACCAGATAGGTGGACAATGTGCCATACCATGCTCTCGAGGCTTGATGAAGTCCATACATAGCCTTCTTTACTCTATACACCTTGTCTGGATGTTCAGAATCTTCAAATCCAGGAGGCTACATTACATAAACCTCTTCTGCTATTGTGCCATAAATGAAAGCACTCTTCACATCTATTTGATAGACAGGAAATCCCATGCAGGAAGCATAGGCTAGAAAACTTCTTATTGCCTCAATCCTTGTAACAGGTGCAAACACTTCCTCATAGTTTATCCCTTCCTCTTGTGTATATCCTTGGGCTACCAAACGTGCCTTGTTTCTGATCATAATTCCTCTCTCATCCTTTTTGTTTCTAAGAAACCATCTTGTCCCAATAGGTCTGACATGTCTGGGACAATCAACTAACTCCCATACATCCTGAATGGCAAATTGGTGAAGCTCATCTTGCATTGCTTCCACCCAACTTGGTTCATTGAGAGCATCAAAAATTTTCTTGGGTTCCTGTTGTGACAGAAAACAGGCAAACAAACATGCTTGAACAAGAGGGGTATCAACCTTCTTGTGGATATTGGCAACAAATCCTTCTTGATTCTGATGAGACCTTCTAGTTTGCACAGGAGTCATCACATCTCCTATAATAAGAGAAGAAGGATGATTCTTCATAGTAGAAGAAAACACTCCTCCTTGAATAATGGTGTTATCATCAATTTCAGTATCAAAGTTGCCAAGATCTTCTTCAAATGCTCTTCCATCATCATCTAGAGGAACCTCACCATTTCTGTTTGAAGGTTCACCTTGTTCAAAAACACTAGAAGAGAACAAATGGTCAAAATAGTTGTCAACGCCTCAATTGGAGTTGTCAACGTTTGAGCCATCAACGCCTGAATTTGTCTTGTCAGCGCCAGAATTTCCTCTGTCAGCGTTTGAAGAATCATGCATGTTTTCAACCGGTGATACTTGTGGACCACCTTTTTCCTTTCCAGCAGCAGCAGCAGCAAATGCATCTGTCCATATAGGAATGGTAACATACTCAAGTATGGGTGCTGATTTGTCTACTTGTGATTCAACCTCCTTATCAACCTGTATACCTGAAATTTCAACAACTGGTTCTTCCACAACATTTGAAGTTACCTTCACAATGTCTGGATTAGTAACAGGCATATAGTTTAAGGCTCTAGATAGAGGTTCCAAGTCCAATAACCAGTTTGTTACACTCTCAGGATCACTAGGTTTAATTTTTAAAAACCTAACATATACTTTTTCAAGTATACGTTTTTCTTTCTTCATGTAAACCCTATATCCTCTACTCTGCACTAAATAGCCCATAAAATAGCCTTCATCACCTTTAGCACTAAACTTACCTAAGGCATCACTAGTGTCCAGAACAACTACATGACATCTAAAAGGTCTAAGAAAACCAATATTAGGTTTCCTGCCCCAAAATAGCTCATAAGGTGTCTTGTTATGGATCTTGTTGATTAATGCCCTATTCTGAACATAGCAAGCTGTATTCACAGCCTCAGCCCAAAAATCAATAGAAAAGTGAGTATCAGCCAACATAGTCCTATTTGCTTCTATGAGTGTTCTATTCTTTCTCTCAGCTACCCCTTTTTGTTATGGGGATCTAGCTATACTAAACTAGCTATACTAAACTGTCTAGTAATCCCTTTTCTTGGCACAAAAGTCATCTAGCAACTTATTTCTAAACTGACCACCATTATCATTCCTAAGCATTTTAACCTTATTTCAAGTCTTTTTCTCTAACTGGGTAATAAAGTTAATCAAAATATCAGCAGTTTCACTTTTCAAAGCTAAAAAGAAAGTCCAAGTAAATCTAGAAAAATCATCAGTGATGACAAAACAATAAGATTTACCATTTAAGCTCTCTATATTAGTTGGACCAAACAAGTCCATGTGCAGTAAGTGAAGAGGTTTAGAACTATAATGCACAGGTTTAGACTTAAAGGAGACATTATGTTGTTTGCCTTTAAGGCATGCAACACAAGAATGGTCATTGTGAAAAGCCTTGTCAAGCAAACCATCAACTAGACCATGTCTCACAAGTCTATTTATATTCTTAAAATTAATGTGCCCAAATCTTCTGTGCCAAAGATTACTCTCATCAACTGAAGCCTTAGCATATAGACATGACAAATTATTATTCATCCTAATTCCATTAAGATTCACATTATAAATGTCCTTATGCCTAGGTGTTCTATAATCAATAAATTTCTCATCTGGTATTTTAAAATCTTTGCTCAACACCAAGCATTCAGTATCAGTGAAAAGAACCTTATTCTTGTTATCACACACCTGTGATATACTAAACAGATTATAGTCAAGTTCTTTTACCAGAAACACGTTTTCAAAATGCAAATTGTTGGTGAGAAGAGTTCCTTTTCTAGTGATTGTTCCATATCCGCCTCCAAAGTAAAATTTGTCACCACCTCTAATGGGAGTGAAGTTTGTTAAGTAATCTTCCTTCCCAGTCAGGTGCCTAGAGCATCCACTATCCCAATAGCCATAATCATAAACCTGTTATTGAATGCCCTACACATAAAGAAAACAAATTAGTTTTCTTTAGGAACCCAAGTCTGAGCAGAATTGGATTCATTTGGTTGTTCAACAAGAACAGACATAGTCCTTATGACAACCCATTGTTCATCCCTTTTTGGATTAAACACCCAGTTAACCCTAGTTGGTTTAGTTATGACCTTTGAAATATAATGAAATCTGTTACAGGTAATAGAAATCCCATCTGAATTAGGGTTTTGGTCTTGTTTAGGTCTCGATGTCAAGCAAGAAGAAGCTTTGGACCCCTTTCCCTTTGGTCGCAAATATTTTCCATTACTTGGTCTGGTAACACTCCTGTCAGCGTTTAATTTGTTCTTGTCAACGCTGAAATTACCCTTATCAACATTGAACCTATGGTTTGCTACAGGAACCCATTGTCTGTTAGACCATGTATTGGTCTTCTGAAAAGGTCTTTGTCCATAAGTATTAGACCCTTTAGTAAAGAATGGAGCTGGTCTAACAACTTGTGGACTTTGCTGGACAAAAGGTTTGGGTTTGATAGTGTTTGACTTTCTATCAACATTGACCTTTGAAGCATTGACACACTTATAAGCTAAATGCGAAAAACTTCCACAAGTATAACAGGCTTTTCTAGACATAGCTCTAGGTCTAGAAGAAAAGAAACCTGTCCTATTATTGCAAATTTGGCTTTTTCATGACCTAGGTTTTCTATACATTTCTCCATATTTTATACTAGGTTTTCTATCAACGTTTAAGCCAAGTTCAACAGTCTTGCCAGTAGTAGGATTGGTCACTTTTATAGGTGTACACTCATTTGGGTTGTCACTTAGCATGCCACCCTTAACAAACAAAGTAGGGTTGGCTTTCGTCCATTGGTCCAAATCAGTCAGTTTCTGCTTGTATTCCTCTACTAGGATAAGAACTCTTGGTGGAGGAATAAATTCCTCTTCTTAGAGTTCTGGTATACTAGTCCAAGACAAATCCTTTCTAAGGACACCAGCAATTGGTGGAACACCAGCATAGTCTTTCATCCCAATCCCAGTCATATCCCTAGAATCTCTTTGTTCACTAACACATTTTTCTAGGGTTTGTGAAGCTTTATCAAATCTACGGATTTTTGAGATCTATATTATCTTTGTTTTTTATAGACTCATCTAACTTAGCTTGTAAAGCACCATTGGCTCTCTCCAAAATGTTTCTAACCTCAATACTAGCATTTAACTCATGAGTTAAAATAATGATTTGATCTTTTAGGTCAAACTTCATTTTCTTATATTCAACACCAGTCTTTTTAGTTTGAGTAAGAGCAAGTTGATAAATAGATAACTTGCATCTTTCATTAACCACATATGTTGTTAATTTTAAGACTTCTTTGTTAAGCTTTTCAGTATTTAGACGACAACCCTTACTACAAAATGTATCATCATATACCTCATTGTCTGATGAAGACGAAGAATGTGCCATGATAGCATAGTGAACATGCTCCTCTTCTTCCTTTTCTGCAACTAAAGCCTTGTTCACTTCCTCATCCTTGGCCAAATAACTCCAGCCAACACCATCAATTCTTGCATAGTGACCATAGCTTTAGGATCCTGAACCTTAATGATTTGGCTTGAGGGTTTCTCAGAATCAGATCTTCTTGGAGATCTGAACTCTCTCATAAAGTGTCCCATTCGATGACAATTGTAACAATCAACCTTGGATTTATCAAATCTAGCAGTGTCCTTAGCATTAAAAGTCATCTTCTTCTTGAATCTTCGATTCCATCTACTTGCCCTTATACTTGCAAGAGCCATATTCCACTTTGTATCCATCTCCTCCAAATACTCATCACTGATCTGCTCAAGGTCCTCATATGTAATCACTGAACCATTGGGAAGTGAAGCAATGTATGCACACACTGTATCTAGATCAATACCAGCAGGCTTAATTCTTGGTGAGTCAACATTGTATGTGTCAGCGTCTGAATATGAGGCGCTGACAAAGCTTGATCCAGCGTTGACACACGGTGATCCAGTAACGGGGTGCATGTAAGACTCCCTTTGGTCAAATTGACCTTCACTATGTAAGAAGAAGGCCATATTACCATTGGTAGACTTACTTCCTTGATCCAAAAGGATTTCATTCTCTATGAGCCTCAAGTTATTGTAAACATTATCAAAAGTGGAACTTTTGTGAGTGTTATTAGCAATCATAGATCTTGCTTCAATCTTCCATGCATCACCAAGACTTTTAAGAAAAGTGGCAATGATAGCAGCATCATTGTGCACTGTTCCCATAAATGACAACTTGCTTGTAATGTCAAGAAGTCTGCTTCTCACTCCACTTACCTTTTCATTGGGAAGGGATTTAAATACAGCATACTCATGCAAGAGTTGCTACTTTTTCTCTGAGGCAGTCTCATCATTACCACCATAAGAAACTTGAAGGGCTGCCCAAAGATCTTTGGCAGAATCATAGCCTCTATATTTGTGTTGATTGGCTTGTCCCAAAGAGAGTTTGAGGATGCTTAGGGTTTTCATGTCGTTCCTTCTCTTTACAACGTCCTCAGCTGAGACAGCTCTTCCATCTTCATGTTTTTCTTTTCGATCTTCTATAGTAGAGCCTGGAGTTGATCTTACCAAGATAGCAGCTGCAATCTTGGCAGCCTTATTGAATGTGTCTCCAAATTCAATAATTTCCCATAGGGTGTGGTCATGGATTTGAAGATACTGCTCAAAGTTAAACTTCCACAGCTCAACGTTGTCTGGATCTAGCACTGGAATCTTGATGTTAGGGCTTGAGGAGGAGGAGGAGGTTAACTCTGGAGTAGACATGGTGTTTTAGTTTTAGGGTTTCTTGAAAATTAGGGTTTTTGGCGATTTAGGGTTTTTGTGTTCTTTAGATCAAAGTTTCTCAACAAGCTCTTATACCACTTGTTGATCTCAAACTTAGATCGATCTAGCTTGTGTAAACGAGATTAAATCAAGTTAAACACGTAGAGAAACTTTGTTGTATATGTGACAATTCATGTATTATGCGGAATTAATACTTAAACAAGAACACACAAACAAGTTACACCAAACTTTCACTTTGATTGATAGATCGAACTTGCGTACAATGAAAGTGTAAAACGTATATTAAATTAAAACCTAAAGGCCTCCTTTTATAGATTAAGGAACCTTGTACAAAAGTCTACATATCAGCTATTCTTGGTAAAGATAAACATAGAAAATACATTGTTGAACATATCTTTACTAGAAACATAAAACATGTAGACTAAGTCTTCTATCAGTGCTTGACTTCTTCTTATCAACGCTTGACTTCTTCCTGTCAACGCTTGTCCTGTCAACGCTTGATTTCTTCTTATCAACGTCCAGATTCCTCTTGTCAGCGTCCAAGTGTATTGGCTACATTTTATTCCCAACAACTATTTGTACACGACCCGGTCATGTTAGATTCATGATTCTGTTTTAGTCTCATAAATGCTCCAACAACATTATGGACTTAATAAATCGAGTTTCCATGAACTCATAAACAAATTCATCAGTGTTTTCTTCAAAGATAACTTGATTGTCTAAGTTTGGAGAAGAGCAGGAAGACCATATTTGCACTATGTTGCAAATTCTACGACAGGAGAAATTTCACCCTGTAAATTTTCCAATATTAATTCTGTTTGATTACAGTGACATGCGAAATCATATGGATTCCCACGGTTAATCTTATCATGTCTCAGCTTATGCATAAAGTAGAGAACCCTACACTACGTTGGGTGATCCAAGAAAATCCTACGCTAAGAGAAGTCTAATTTCGGAGACTTATAGTTCCGCAAATTTCTACATATCAAGTTTCTACGAAGCAAGATAAAGTTACGTTCATATCTAAGTACATGACATACCAACAGGATAAGATAGAACACCAACTGACTAGGATCTTTTCCATCATCAGAATTGTGAACAGAAATGGGACAAGATCCCCACGGATTTTGGTTACCAGATTAACGCAAACTCAGAAGAAACAAGATGCTATCTGGGTTATTACCAACAGTTTTTATCAAGTCTAAAGAATCCTTACATCCGTACGGATTTCAGAACCAACAGATTGATCGGACACATTCCAGCCAAGGCTCATCCAATCACTTGGTAATCCGTCAGCTATCGGGTCAGACAAAGGTTCACATTTGTGCTCCTTATTTACGTCCACGTCCTTGTTTTAATTTCAGGATTGCTTTCACGCTCACGTTCATGACACTATTCACGTTCATGATCATATCTCGGCTTACGATTACGTTCATCTTCGTTCTGGGAAGTCTTGCAAGAACTGGAGAGACCAAACTCAAGCTTAGTATAACTCCCTATCCTCAGATTGACGTTTCACGTCACAATCCACGTCTCACCTAATGGCATTTGGCGATACCGCCGCCGTATTCCATGTTCAAGATATGTTTCACATGTCATGTTCATTCCACGTTCCTCATATCACGTTCACGATATGTTACACGTATCATGGATCACGATATGTTTGCGCATACTACACTCACCATATCTCCACGTATCACGTTCAAAAATTTTCACGTATCACGTTCAAAATTATTCACGTACTACGTTTCAATATGTCTCGCACATCGTTGCTATTTATCAGTTAAGTTAGATTGTTTTGCCCAATAACGTTTCAGTATCCTTGCACGTTGATTCTTATTCCCTCGATCAAATTCAGGGGATCTATCTTACCTAGATGACAATGAACTTTGCGTGTTTTCAAGTCAAGGTCAGGAGGACCAAGATTATCATTGTGTCAAGATCTTGTGAAGGAACCGTTCCAAGAGGGAAGCCACGTGGAAATGGAAAGTTCATCCGGAGTTCTTATCCGTTTTCTATTACTGATTAGATATGTCATTCAGTCACGTCACGTTCCATGTCCTTTCAAGACATGTCACGTTCCACGTTCCTTTCTACCATGTAATCTTCATGTCCTTTTATCTTTCATACCCTCTCAGTTGATTCGGGTATGTTCTCTTCAGTTTACTTTATCTATAATTCGGGGACGAATTATTCTTTTAGGGGGGAAGAGTTGTAAAATGCCCATGCTTTTACCATGAATAATACCCTTATGATCGTACGTACATGATTAGAACTTTCCTTTTATAGCACGTTTATGTTTCACGAGCAAGAATTAAAAGTATTACGTACGTGTAATAAGACGATAAGTATTTATTACGTATTAACACACGATAATTATTTCAATAATTATTATAATCACGAACATACGAACATGAAATCATGAACATAAATTAATCACGAGCTAATATTACGTATGTATGTATATTTATTTCGATCACGAATAAATATAATAAGACATGAACGATAACTAATGAATCACGTAAAATACGAACACGAGAACACACTTATTTTTAGACACGGAAAATATTTGGGTTACCCCATGTGGGGCCCCCCTACCCACGGCTAAAACAAGGAACATGGGCCTAGCCCATGCAAATTTTACTAACAAGGAATTTTGGGAAAAGATTGGTTTCATTTTAACAAAAGTTAGAAAATACTAAAAACCCTAAAAATCTTTTCTCCTTCTCTTGGTTCTTCTTGGCCGCCGGGTTTAGCATCACACCAAGGGGTGTTTGGTTGATTTTTAGTGTTCGATTTATTGCAAGGATCTTCGTGTGTTCATCATTCTTTGATTCATGTGATCGGTATAACCTTTAACCTGTTTCTTTTTATGTCTTGATTATTAATCACATAAAATCATGAATGTTTTTAATAAAATAATTAAAAACAAGTGTAAACATGTTATATTAGTCATGGGGTTTAATTAATTAGTGGTTAAGGGGGTGTTTGTTTGTTGGCCGACGCCTAAACCGAGCCCCAAGGGGGTCTCGGCTTGGCTTACTTCGCACCACCGAGACCTTATGGTCTCGGTTTGGTGGTGGTGATGTCACGACAGCAGCAAGGACAAGGGAAACCCCGACTTAGGTCAGGGTATGGTGGTGATTTTGGGTCCGGTTCATGGGTTAAGACAGGGGTCCGGTTCACACATGTTTAAATTTAAAACACGGCCCGGTTCTTGAATTATTTTTCAAGGTTTAATATTTTTACAAGTTATATTATTTTTACAAGATTTAAATTAACTTAATTAAAAGCATGAACATGATTAATTTAATTCACATGACATAGGTTATTAATTTTATTATTAGTACATGAATTTTAACCTAAGTATTTATCTTTTAATTAGACTATATAATTAATTAATTATTAAAACCATGACTTATAATTTATTAATTTACATGACTTAGGTTATATTATTAGGGTGAAGTTATTTTCAGGACCAAATAAATGTACAGAACTGCGAGAACCAGCTTTTTACTCTTAAAATGCACATGTATTTTCATTGTATTAGTTCATCAAGTAGACATTCATGGATTTTCATCGTATTAGGTCGTTAAATACATGTATTTTAGGACCATTCACATGTATTTTTTTTCGCTTGTATCATAACTATCTTCGGGATGAATATTATGAAAACACATTTGCACTCTTTATATCGCTCATCATAATCAGATATATAACCAATAAAACAATTATTAAACGTTTAATTTAAACATAACAAGAAAAATACATATGCATTGTTAGGAGTAAAAGGTGGTTCTCGCAGTTCTGTACATTTATTTGGTTCTGAAAAGAACCTTACACTATATTATTAATAGATAATAATACATGTTTTAACCTAAGTATTTATTTTACCTTTATTTAATTAAATCATGTTTTTTTTAATTAAATACTTAAACCTATAGTTTATTTAATTTATATGAAATAATTAATAAACTATACTATATAATTACATGACTTAGAATATTAATCAGAAAACACTTAAGCTTATATAATTAGCTTAATTATCCAACTTATATCTATTTATGGAAACTTTCTATTTTAAGAAACTTATTTAATTAAGGCAGCTAATCTATTTATGGAAACTTTCTATTTTTAGAAACTTATCTATTTTAAGCAGTAAATCTATTTTTTGGAAACTTTCTATTTTTAGAATCTTTCTATTTTTGGAAACTTTCTATTTTTGGAAACTTTCTATTTTTGGTAACTTTCTATTTTTGGAAACTTTCTATTTTAGGAAACTGCTGTTTTTAGAAAGTCACTTATTATTACACAACAAGTATAATAATACATAAAATACAAGTAATACTTAAACAGAATAGACAGAATACATGATAAACACAGTATAAAGCTTAAATCAGTAAAACATGACATGAACATATAAAACAAGCGAAGACATGATATAAAACCAGTTACGTACTCAGTAATCAGATACTTATACACGTATGTATTTATGTAGAATTAGTGATACCGAATTAGGACTCTCTTCCGTTCATCTTCTTCGTTCACTGGACACAAGGTACGGATTCTCCGTCCTTTCAGTATGGACATTCTTCCTTATTAGAATTCCCCGTATGCAGCCAACTATTTTCCCAGTATATATTTTATATGTTTATGAATTGCTTATGTTAAATTAGAATACCTAAATCCATATACATGCATGACTAGTTTCACCTAGTTATGGAGGTACCATAGCCATAACACTAGAGGCACTGGTGTTATGACTTCACCATGGCTGAGTGATAGCTCGTGGCGTCCCTTTCAGCTTTTGGCCATATTTTATTATCAGGTGTGGCATATGGGTGCATCCTAGTTACATGTTTTCAGTAGATTATTCAGTGTGAATGTGGTGTGTGCCTTGCATCCTTCACAAGGAGCTAATCCCTCCTACCCAAACTAGTATATTAAATTAGAGGCAGCCCTCTAATTTGCATGACGAGGTGACCCCTCCAAGTATTCATGCACGTTGATATTTTTCATGACCTATATTGGCTAATGGTAAACATGGTAAACAGATTTTTACAAGATAAACATAAGGCTTTTCAAACTATAAAACCAGTTTTACTAAGATATAACCAGGTTTTCCAGGACATACACATTTCCGCTGCTATATGTTATTCATGATTATATTATTCATTGCATGCTTGTATACCCGTGAACTGAGCGTTATGCTCAGCCGTTACTTTCCTTTCCATGTCCCAAAATGGCAGGTACCCAAGGACAGACTCGAGCATTTGGAGGACGTACATAGGATGGAAGAAGCCATAGACTTCTTCTCCTTTTGCCTTCATATACTTATGCTTGTTTAGTCTTTCTTTGATTTCATTTACTTTATTTATGTTTTGGGCTTATGTTTAGGAACCGATGTTTGATTCCGGTTTTCCCTATGGTCATGTATGTTTTACTACATATTACCTTGCATGCTTTGATGACACGCCATAATCACGCGTGACATTCCATTTATCAAAATGGGGTGTTACAGCAATCCTGCTTCTTGGAAGACCATCCAATAAGATTATCTTGACCTAGAAATTGTGTACCACCAGAAGTAATTTTATGTGTATCAAGACACCCTGCATGATCAGAATCTGAATAGGCCGTTATGTTAGGTCCACTAGATGTGGATCTTGTAGCCTGTCAGGAACGGTGAACGACTTCTGTAATCACAAGTCTATTCACAGAGAGACTCTATACAAATCACACAGTATAAGTGAGGAATACAGATACTATGAATAAGAAGAACAAAATAACTATAACGACTTGATCCTTTTCTAAGGATTTCTAATATTAATAAGAACTAGAATTATATTTGATGAAGGTGTGTAAAACCCTTCTACCTAAGGTTCCTTTTATACTACAAGGAACCCTAATACATCATTAACCAAAACGTGTAAAACTGATATGCATATCCTTTCCTAACATATCTCATGCATATCCTAACAGAATAATAACTAAATAATAAAGTTTGACTTTCTATAAGACCAGGAGCACGACTTACTCCTACTACTACTAAGACCAGGAGGAACTACATACCTCCTAGTCTACCTATTACAAAAAACTATTCCAATGGTCCTAACAATCCTCCCCTAAACTTGAATTTGACCTGTTGAGTTCAAGTTTCCTGGTAAATCGTGCAACAAAGCTTGAGGATTGGAACAACAAAAGAAATAACAGTATCATAACCAGCAATATAAAGAACATAAGAACCGCTGCAACAATGAACACCAGAAGCTTCTTTAAAGCTTGAAACAAATCTGCATCATGTTGAATTTTCAAAGCAACATGAGCAGATTTTATGAGCCTTTACCAACTAGCTGCTCGCTCTTGGGCTAGCCAGTCTTTATGGTGGAATAAGCATCACCCTGGGAGCCCAGAACCCAGCCCAACTCTTAGATAGTGAATCAATGGTGAGTGGGGGTACCCTGATGATTTTAGGCAAACCATCACCGCCGTCAACGAATTTGATATGTCTTTACCAAAAGCCGTACCCTTCTGGACTCGCCAACTCTTAGCAATGAAGCATCAGTGAGTTGAAAACCCTATAGCTTTGAGCAAGCTATTATAGCTATCAACGGATTTGATAAAATCTTTACCAAGAGCCGTACCCCCTTGGATTAGCCACTTTTCAGTCTAGGACCATGGCAAGTGAAAACCATCCAGTTTTGGGTAACCTAGCAACCATCAACGGATTTGAGAATCACACCAGAGCCGTACCCTCATGGTGAATCAACTCTTTCTTATCTGTGAGACATGGTGAGTTGAGCACCATTTGTTGTGTGGACTAGGTCCAACACCAGATGAAACTCCAAACCATCACAAGTGTGAATCAGTCAAAAGGAACCCAATGTTTTGAAAAAGTATAAGCAGATATTATATTATTCACAAGTGTAAAATCCATCATTTGTTTAAAGTATAAGCAGATATTATATAAAAAGTATTTTTTTTAACTATCTAGAATGTAAGTCACCAATCACTGTACATATTGGTGAAAAGAATTGCAGTATAAACATATTAACATAAAACACAAAACATAAAAACTTACAAACATACCCATCACATACCAGACGTAGCCACCTTCTCAACTTGCAACCGAGCTTGTATCCCTTCCACCAGAGTAGTAGCCATAGAAGTCTCATTCCCTGAAGGGGCATTGGAGATCTGCAAGTGACAAGCGAGCATGGCCTCCATAGTAGCAATAGTTAACGGATAATCCAGATCCGTAAGCATGAATACCATGGCACCAGACTCCAACTCCAAGACATGCACTCCACAGCCAGCATACAGCTTCCATCTCTTGATTACCCAGCGTGGCTGGTCCTTCCAGACACCAGAATGTGGAGCATGAGGAGGAGAATCAAGCATCATCTTCAAGTCAGCCCACATTGTCAGACCAGGCTAGGAGGGCACCTCACTAGGATGAGTAGGCATAACAGCATCCACAAACCCATACAGCGACATAAGATCCCTACGATCTACCCAAGTCAAAACACCTTGCAAACCCGAAGCATAACGAACATAACCATCACTGATGGAAATCCTATGGGTGAAAGTACCAGGAATAGTCGTGGATGGCTTAACCGTCCAAGCAGTAATAAACCCCGTACCCATTGGCAACTCTGAGTCACTGTCGGAAGTTGCATCAATAAGGTTCTCTGGAGCACGCTTCTCATAAGGAACAGAATTGCCACGTCTATCCATCTTCTTGCGGATGGAACGACGAGGAGTTGGAACACCAGACGAGGTTTCAACCTTTACCTTTGCAGTAGGAATAGAATCAGCAGGAGTAGAATCAACACCTTGACCAACCAAAGGATCAACGGTGGCTGCACCAGGAGAAGGTGTAGGTTGAGGGTCAGTCACGGGTGGTGAGGTTTGTGCCATAACAGGAGTAGCAGTGGTGGTGGTAGTGGTAGCATAGGTGGTGGTAGTAGGACCCGAAAATGAAACAGGATGAGCAACCGAAGGTGTGGATGTGGTACCAACAACAGAAACATCAACAACACATGGGATACCAGTAGAACCAAGAGGAACATCAGATGAAGAACCAGGAGCAATAGCAGGTTGAGAAGTAGGAACCACTCGGGGAGGAGGACGATAGATGAAACGCTCTGAAACCGGTGTGTTCTGATGCTTCATCATTCTTTGGTATAGATCCTTAAGATCGTCAAAAGACAATGCCCTAACCCGATCCCATGTCCAACCAACAGTAAAGTGAGCACCCGACTGATATTTGACATACCTCTGCATTAACTTTCTCTCCTCGGTTCTAGTAAGAGGTCTTTTCCGACGCTTTTCACGCAGTGGAGCAGCAAGAGATAATTGTTGCTTACGCATTAACGCCATTGCTCAGGGGATACAATTCTACTCATTCACATCAGCACCCAAGAGATCAGTAAACTGCAAATAATCAGATGTAAGAATAGTGAGCACCTGTATCCAATCATTATCATCCCAATGCATAGCATCATGCTGCAACTGTTCACGCCTTTGCTTCTGAAGAGCTTCTTCCTCAGCCCTAGCAGCTTGATCAATCTCCGCCTGAATTCGTTGTGCATCCTCCTCCCCCAATCTGTCCTCCTCAAGTTGTCTCCGAGTACGCTTGCGAGGGGGTGAGGGTGCATCAGTCATAGGGGCTTTCCCCTTAGGATCATGAGACGATCCAGCAGTAGGACCAGCAGTAGTACCAGCAGAAGAACCAGCAATATCCTCCTTCGTTCTAGGGGAAACAGCAATAGGAGGGATGCTTGATGAAGTAGGAGGAATAGGCAAATCAGCATATGGCTTATCAGCAAATGCAGCCTTCGCCAGCAAATTCAAGCCATCCTCCACAAAATCCTCAACATCCTCATCAGAATCAGACTGAACAACTTGCTTCTTCCTCCTCCTCTACTGTGTCTCCAAGGCTTTAATCCGGTCAGCCATTGGAAGAACAAATTCCCTTGTAAGCTTACGATGTTGATTTAAATCTGCCTCTAAAGAAAGAATCCGTTCATGGTACCTGTGCATGAGATCAAGCAAAGAAGTCAGTGTAGCAGGTTCCTCCGCTTTCCCTCCAAGAGGACTTGGATCTGGGAAGGCTTCATTGGAACCAGAAGCACTAAAAGGGTCATCATCATGAGCACGAGAACCAGAGGGCTTCTCAGCAGAGTGAGGTGCTGCTGGACTAGGAGGGGGAGTATCCACAAATGGAGACGAATGTGGCATAGAAGAGGGGGCAGCCTTGGAAGTGGATGGCATTTTAACCACCACTTCCTCAATTGTCTCTTCCACCACCACATTAGGTGCACAACCAGCAGGATGCTCCTCCTCCATAGGATCATCTCTTAATGGAAGTTCCTCCTCGGCTTCGGCATCTGGAGGAACAACATCAGGAGGACCTTGGACAAGACCCAGCATTGCATCAGTAAGGGGCCTCCATGCCCCCGTAAACCCAAGAGCCATATTGTAGTAAACTCTAGCAGAAAGCTTGGGGGTCCCATACTCCTCGCTATCACGAGGTAAACACATAAGTATCTGTTGCAAAAACCTAGGATACATAAAAATTTCTTCCTAGATCTTGTACTAGTCAAATTGCTAACCATCCCATCAAACAAATAGCGAGAAAAATTAAACACCCTACCCTGTGCTATGCAGATCAAACCAGTAGGCAAAGGAATGGGAAAGGCATCCCAACTCCCAGACTTGGGGCTTAAGCAGTGAATCAAAAAGTGCACTAGAAGCTTCCACTGGGGGGAAACCCTATTCTTTTAGAAGTTAAACTCCCCCCATGGTTATAACCAATAGCAGACATCCCCTCTAGAACCTCAGCATAGGGGATGGAAACAACACCACCTTCATCTTAAAGATGAAGTGAACTCCTAATAGAAACTTCAGTAACCACATAAGAACATCCATCAATGGTAGCATGGAGTTCAAGTGGGCGACCCAAAACAGCCACAAGTTCGGCAGTATCCCAAAACTGGCGAATCACACTATCATAGACAATTGGGAAATCAGTAAAAGCATATCTGAGGTTAGAAGCCTCAATAAACTCTAGGATGTCTGTGAATTCGTCACGTTTTGGACCATCTCCCAGATACGCTACCTTATTGTGAGCGAGTTGGTAGAACAAAACAGCCATTGATGTTGATTGGAAGGGATGGAAGGTGATTGATCAGAGATTGAGAGAGTAGGAGCGTGTGTGTGTTATGGTTGTGATGAATGAGTCAAGGGGGGTAATTGACCATAAATAATGGTCTTGTAACCGTTCATTGACCCCTAATAATGTGGGTTGCCCTTTCAAATTAGGCAGTTAATGCAAAAGTAACCACTTGCCCCTTGTAACTTTATTTGTAAATCTCAGTTACCAAAGTTAAATTAGATGATATATACCAGAATTAGCTCGCATTGACTAAAAGTCAAAACGCATAAGGGTCAACACTAGAAGCACATGGTGGTCAACAGAAGTCAACGAAGTGAACAGTGACCCAAACCAATACTAGAAGCGAACCATAAATGATAAGGAAGGATTTTTATCCACTAGAAGTTGAAGCCTTCCACCAGAAGTGAGCAAAATCCTCCACTAGAAGTAGCACACACCGCAAAAACCCATACAATCTGTTGTTAAAAACTACCAATATGTTAATTTGTGCAAGTAAATATGTACACTAAGCCTCCCCTCATTCCTAGGTCTCAAGGATTGACCATTCCAATGTGAACCACCAAGTGGTTGAACCGAGGACCATCAAAGTCTTTAGTAAACAAATCAGCAACATTATCATCCGTATGAACCTTAAGAACCTGTATCAACTTCTTCTCATTGGCATCCCGGATAAAGTGGTGCCTAATTTCAATATGTTTTGTACGTTGATGAAAAACAGGATTCTTCACAATGTAGATAGTGCTTTGGTTGTCAATGAAAATTTTGGTGTTCATAAAGTTGAACCCATAATCAAGCATCTGGTTTTGTATCCACATAACTTGTCCAGAACAACTAGCAGCAGCTACGTATTCAGCTTCTGTTGAAGAAGTAGCTACTATCGTCTGTTTCTTGCATTGCCATGAGATAAGTCTTCGACCCAAAAACTGACAACCACCAGTAGTAGATTTTCTGTCATTATTAGCACCTGCATAGTCGCTATCACTATATGCTTCAAGAACAAAAGGTGATTCTCTAGGATACCACAAGCCTAGCTTGGGTTGAACCTTGATGTACTTGAAAATCTTCTTGACTGCATTCAAGTTAGAAACCGTTGGAGCCACCTGATGTCTAGAACAAGCACTTACTACAAACATAATATCCGGACGTGATGCAATCAAATACATGAGTGAGCCAATCATGGACCTGTACATGTGAACATTTACCGGGGGATCTGGCTCATTCTTGAGTTTGACTTTAGCAATTCATAAGGTGTTGCTGCTGGTCTAAGAGGATCTATATCAAACTTCTAAAGGACCTCATGAACATATTTATCTTGACTTATGAAGATTCCATCCGACTGTTGCTTGACTTGAAGACCAAGGAAAAATGTAAGTTCTCCCATATCACTCATCTGAAATTCGCCCTTCATCAGTTGTTCAAACTCATCACACCATTCCTTTTTGGTAGAACCAAAGATAATACCGTCCACATAAACCTGAACAAGGATAATTTCCTTGGTATTCCTCTTAAGAAATAGTGTTTTGTCAATTGTGCCTCTTCTATAGCCATGTTTCAACAAGAAAGTGGAAAGACGCTCATACCAAGCTCTAGGAGCCTGATGAAGTCCATAGAGAGATTTGACCACTTTGTAAACTTTCTTGGGATGAAGGGGATCTACAAAGCCCTTAGGTTGAGTGACATAAACTTCCTCATCAATCTTGCCATAGAGAAATGCACTCTTGACATCCATCTGAAAAACTGTAAAGCCCACATAAGAAGCAAAAGCCAAAAACAGACGAATGGCCTCAATCCTAGCAACAGGAGCAAAAACTTAAGTGTAGTCAATGCCTTTAAGTTGTGTATGACCTTGTGCAACCAACCTCGCCTTATTTCTCCACGACAATACCCCTTGCATCTTTCTTGTTTTTGAGAATCCATTTGGTACCAATTGCTGTCTTTCCATCCGACAAATCAACGAGAATCCAAACATTCTGAAACAAGAACTGCTGCATCTCCTCCTGCATAGCCTCCACCCAACTTTGATCCTCAAGAGCATGAGAGACTGATCTAGGTTCAACCTGTGAAAGAAAACAAGCAAACAAACAATGTTGAAAGTCCGTATGATTATTACGCTTTTAGTCCTCAATATAGCTCCCAAGAGCATGATGATCAGACGTTGCTTTCCTATGCATTCTGCGAGTCTTGACAGTAGAACCAGGATCTCCAATGATTTGAGTAGTAGGATGGTCTTTGTGTGACTGCAACACTAAATTGGAAGCTACTTCCACTTCTTGTGCCAAGTTATTAAGATCCCCAACAAAGTCATCATCATATGAAGCAGAGTCGAAAATGCCATCTATTGGTTGCTTATGAATATCATCCAGCTTGGTAGAAGACTTCTTTTGATAGTTTCCCATGTCAGAAGGACTTGAGAATCTAGTAGGGGAAGTGGAATCACTAGCCGGATTACCAATAGGTGTTAAACTAGCACTAGGAGTAACAGTTGGAGTACTAGGAGCAGCTTTGTCAGCAAAAGTATTCAAAGGAAACTCAAAGCCACCTTGAGTAGCTGTTGTAGTAGCTTCTAGTTGTTGCTTGAGTAATGTGTCAAGAGCTCCTTGTGAGTCCAATATATCTGATGGAGTTGCATCACTAGGAGTAGTAGGAGAGACTGTGGTGGAATAGGATGGAACAACAAAAATATCATCCTCGTCATCTGAGTCTGAAAGACTAGAATGAGCACCTGCACTAGAAGTTGCAAACACTTGTGGACCTGCATCATGGTTAGTTTTGAAACGAAAATATCCTAATGAATCACTAAGATAATCAAGATCAAAATACCATTCAAGACCCTTGCCTTGTATGTTTGACTTCTCCTCAAAATACCTGAGATTTATAGTTTCAATTACTCGCTTGGCTTGGAGATTGTAGACACGATAAGCCCGAGAGTGAGCTGAATATCCCACAATGTATCCTTCATCTGCCTTGCCATCAAATTTCCCCAAATAGTCACTAGTATTCAGAATGGTGACAGGACAACCAAATGGCTTCAAATGAGCAATGTTTGGTACTTTAGCTGTTAGTAGCTCATAGGGAGTCTTCTTGTTAGGATTTGTAATAAAAACTCTATTCAAAACATAACTTGCAGTATTGACAACTTCTGTCCAGAACATGGTTAGAAACTTGGAATTGGCAAGCATTGTTCTCGCAGCTTCTATTAGAGTCCTGTTCTTTCTTTCTGCCACGCCATTCTGTTGAGGAGTTCTTGCTGCACTATAATCTCTTTTGATGCCTTTAGAATTACAAAGTGCTATGAGGTTTGCATTTTTGAATTCCGTTCCATTATCACATCGAATACCTTTAACCTTCTTGGACAACTGATTCTCTATAAGTGTAATAAAGTCCTTGAGAATTGAGTAGGTCTCACTCTTGGCAGCCATGAAGAAAACCCACGTGAACCTGCTATACCTATCAGTTACCACAAGGTAGAATTGTTTGTGGTCAATGCTCCTAATAGAGGTAGGACCAAATAAATCCATGTGTAGTAGCTGCAATGGTTCAGTTATAAGGCTGAGAGCAGTAATGGCCTTGAAGGATGCTTTATGTTGTTTGCCTTTGCTGCATGCAAGACAATTGATATCATTTCTAAATGACTTGGGAGGTAAACCAGAGACCAGATTCAGATTCGCTAGTTTGTGAATGGTCTTGAAGTTCACATGTCCCATCCTTCGGTGCTATGTAGTGGCTTCATCTTCTGAGGCTTTAGCAACCAAGCATGCTAGTTGACCAATAGGATTGACTTCATTCAGCTTGATACTATAGAGGTTGTGTCTTCAAGGGATTCTGAGCAGAACCTGTGAGTCATCCGAGAGTTTAAAGTCTTTGGATAACACTAGTGCATCAGTATCCGTAAAGAGGACAAACAGCTTCTTGTCACAAATCTGAGAGAAAAATATCAAGTTGAAGTGTTGAAGTGCTTCCACATAGTAGACCTGCTCAAAATTAAGATTAGGCGTCTAAATCGTTCCTTTGCCAGTGATCCTTCCTTCACCTCCTCCAAAATAGACATTTCCTCCTTGAAATGATACAAAGTTAGATAGAAGACTTTTATTTCCTGTCATGCTCCTAGAGCATCAACTATCAACAATTCCTAGAGTAGGATCTTGGTATGGAGTAACCTACAACAACAAGAGAAGAGATATACAAAAGTTAGTATCTTAAGGGGACCCAAACCTTTTTAGGTTTGAGCCTGCCTTGTGGATCTTTAGTAGATAGCCAAGAAGATTGATGAGATCCATTGTTGTTCTTAGGTTGCCTATTCATCATATGGGTGTTATTGTTTGACCAAGAACAACCTGCTGAGGGCTTAACAGCAGTTTCCAGATTTCCCAACCCAAAATACATGTGGTTAAAATTAAATGCATAATTTGGATTAAAGTTCTGAAAATAGTTACTGGTTGGTCTATTTGGTATAAACCCAGTGTTTCTCCAATGATCAGAAGCTAATGGAGAGGTCCATCTAGATGAAGAAAAAGATTGAGCACATGGGTTTAGTCTTCTAGAAGAATATGGGACAACTCCTGGTGGACCAAGAGCAAGAAATGCTTGATATACAGAAGAATGTTTGTCATAAAAATCACAATCTTTAATCAAATGAAATTCACTCCCACAAACAAAACATGTTTTAAACGACCTTTTATTAGAATGACATTGTTTCATACTGCTAACTTTATTACACACAATTCTAGGAGAAACATTCTTCCTAGGACTCAATAAACCAGGACTAGACACTGTTGCAGTAAAAACAACTCTCTCTTCACTCTTCCTAGCACTAGTAGAAGCATGGTCATTTGACTTGGAACTTGCAGGTCTCGACTCTTCACTTGAACCAAATGATGCAGAGTCACTGGCTTTGTCACTGAAAGAACACGACACAAAGTCATTAGTATTATTAGACCTTTTTGGGGACTCATGCATCTGTGATCCATCCAATTCATTATGCCTAGTATTGGGCATGAAAGTTCCTGAAAGAGGTGGAGGGACAGCATGCATTTCTGCTGCTGGTTTAAACCTATTGTAGCTAGGTGTTCCCTCTTCCTCCTTATCAGGATCAAAGACACTTGAAAAAGATAAATCAAACACATCTTCTGAATCAATATATTTATCAAATCCTAACCCTCTTTTAGTCCTACCAGACATACTACTATCAATTAGTTTTGAAAGATTCTTAGGTGCCTTTTGCCATTTTTCAAATCTTAGAAGTGTAGCATCTAATTTTTCCTTCATGTTTTGTTTATCTTTGATACTGTCATCTTTTACCTTTTCAGTATATTTAAGCATATTGGTTGTGTTTTCTAAATCAATGTTCAGTATCCTAATTTTATCCTCGTACTCACGTTGAGTATCTTGAAGCCACCTCTTTTCTTGTTCCAATGTTTTTAAAGAAGCCTTATATGCTTGAACTTCTAAAAAATACTTATAATTCTGATCATTTAAGTCATTATATTGAGACAACAATTCTGAATATTTATCATGACAACCAAGAGGGCAATGTTATACCTGAGGTGAGATGCCCATAAGAGCAAACTCTTCTGCTTCCTCGGCATCAGACAAATTCCCAGCAATCATTACAAACACGTCAGTAGAAGGCTCAGCTGTTTCCAGGGTAGCATTCTGATGATCATTCTAGTTGACCATAGAGGCAACAGACACCAACGCCTTCTTGTCATCCTTCACCTCCTGAATCTTAAAAGCTGAATATCTGCTCTTCTCCTGGTCATGCTTGTTAGGGCATTCCCTTTCAAAGTGACCTTGCTGCTGGCAGTTATAGCATCAAACCTTGCTTCTGTCAAACCTTGCTGGCTCTCTTGGGTTATAATTAAATTTTCGACTGGCTTTCTTCTCAAACTTGTGAACCCTAAGAGTGAGCATGGCCATCTGCCATTTGAGATCGATTTCATCTAGGTCAAGTTTATCAACCTGTTTGAAGTCATTAAAAGCAAGTTGCTGTTGAGCATCAACGTCAGCAACAAAAGAGTGAAGAACAGCTTCTACCATGCTACCAGACTTGACTTTTGGTTCAGGAGTAGAAGTATGCTGAAAAGTATGTTGAGAAGACACGGTATTGCTTGGGCTACTAGCATAGGACACGGGACTAGATCCCATAGAACTCACAAAGGCAGAGTTAACAGGAGTAGGAAAAGAATCACTTGACTATCCCCTCACATGAGGCTCAAAGGTTTTGAGCTTATGAAACAAATCATCAAAATTAAGATAGTCAAGCCCACCTTTTGCTTTGAGAGAGATTACCACCTGATTCCATTAGTAGGGTAAGGCTCTGAGAAACCGTGCATTGATATCACCATCGCCAGGTTTCGACCGAAGTTGATTCAACTGGCTCAATATCTTTTGGAACCTGTCATACCCTTGATGGATACCTTCAGTTTCTGATATCTTGAAGTCTGTGAATTCATCTCTCAGCATGGATCTTCGCATTTTCTTCGACTCCTCATTCCCACCAAACCTTGCTTTTATTCCATTCCAGATTTCTCTAGCATCATCCAGATGATAGAAGTCACCCATGCGATCATCAGGAAGAGACTGAAGCAAAATAGTTTTTGCTTTGATCTCCTTCTGAATAGCTGTGATTTCTTCATGAGTTTTAGGGTCAAGAGAGTAATATTACCATTCTTCTCTCTTCCAGTCAACTTCCTGCTATTTCCATTTAGAATGATCTTCCAAAGTTCTTGATTAGTGTTGGTGATCCAACATTCCATCTTCATTGACCAGCTATCATACTCGTCCTTTTTCAGAAGAGGAAACTACCATTTGTGTTGGAAACCATAGCAATGATCTGCTGAGGTTGCTGTGTTTTTGGGGTACTATCTTCTCCTGTTTGTGTAGAACTTGAGGCAGACATGATTAAACAAAGATGTTAGTAATGAGAAAAATTGATTCTTCTTGTACAGAGACTCTCCCAGGCTCTGATACCACTTGTTGGGTCCACTAGATGTGGATCTTGCAGCCTGTCAGGAACGGTGAACGACTTCTGTAATCACAAGTCTATTCACAGAGAGACTCTATACAAATCACACAGTGTAAGTGCGGAATACAAATACTATGAATAAGAAGAACATAATAACTATAACGACTTGATCATTTTCTAAGGATTTCTAACATTAATAAGAACTAGAACTATATTTGACGAAGGTGTGTAAAACCCTTCTGCCTAAGGTTCCTTTTATACTACAAGGAAACCCTAATACATCATTAACCAAAACGTGTAAAACTGATATGCATATCCTTTCCTAACATATCTCATGTATATCCTAACAGAATAATAACTAAATAATAAAGTTTGACTTTCTATAAGACTAGGAGCACGACTTGTTCCTACTACTACTATGACCAGGAGGAACTACATACCTCCTAGTCTATCTATTACAAAGAACTATTCCAATGGTCCTAACACGTTATAAAGAAACCGGTTTCCCTCGGATACCATGTCCCAAATAAATGGTATTCTTGAGGTATCAAAAGATCCGTTTAACCTCCTTGAGGTTCTTTTCAGTGGGTCGTGCTTGATATCGTGCATAGTAACACATAGCATGTGATATATCTGGTCTGCTTACTGTTAAGTACATGAGGGAGCCGATCATGGAACGATATTTTGTTTGATCTATGGCATCTCCCTCCAAATCAGCATCTAGGGATGTGGTTGATAATAGTGTCCCAACGGGGTAACATGAGGTCATACCATGCTTTTTGATTATCTCTTGACAATACTTAGCTTGATTTATAAAGATACCACTTGGGGATTGGTGAACTTGAATTCCTAGAAAGAATTTTAGTTCGCCCATCATTAACATTTCAAATTTGTTGTGCATGACTTTTTCAAACCATTTTGAAAGTTTTGGGTTTGTAGACCCGAAAATAATGTCATCAACATAAATCTACACAAGCAAAATGTCATCCCCGTATTTATAAGTGAAAAAAGTTAGATCAATTGAACCTTTGAGAAACCTTTAGATACCAGAAATTTCGAGAGCTCGTCGTACCACGCCCTTGGAGCTTGCTTGAGTCCATAAAGTGCTTTGTGGAGACGATACACCTTGTCAGGATAATGAGGATTGACGAATCCTTCCGGTTGCGTGACATAGACTTATTCCTTCAAAGGACCGTTAAGAAACGTCATCTTTACGTCCATTTGATAGACAATGAATCCCTTATGTGCAACATAAGCAAGTAAAATCCTGACCGCTTACAAACGAGCTACTAGTGCAAATGTTTCTTCAAAATCAACACCCTCTTTCTGGCCATACCCTTTAGCCACTAGCCTAGCTTTGTTCTTGATGATTGTGTTTTCATCATCCATCTTGTTTTTCCAGACCCATTGAAGATTTAATAGAATTACATCGTATGGTCTATCAACAAGTTCCCAGACTTTAAGTCTTTCAAATTGGAGAAGTTCATCTTGCATTGATTCAATCCAAGCATGACCAACCAAGGCTTCTTTGATATTAGTTGGTTCAGTTGTACTCACGGTGAGTGCGAACATAAAAACATCACCATTGGTGTTAAGCTGTCGTCTTGTACGAACGGGCTGTGAAGGGTTTCCAATTACTTGAACCAATGGATGATCTCGGGTCCAATGATGTGTTGAAGGATGTCGTTGATAAAATGTATGCATATTTGACGGATCAACATGGCGAGTAGAAGAATCTCTAGTTTTGTGTACCGGTGTACCGAATGGGTTGATAAATTCGTCTTCGTCATTTAATGCATTGTCTGCTTGATTTGTGTTCTCTGGAGCAATGACAGTAGTTGTGGATGTTGTAGGAGCGGTTGTTGATGTGATATTCTGAGGAGGTAAATCTGCAGCAACCCGTGTTGAATTAGATGCAGTTGTATCCTTTTGTTGATGATGATCGGTATCATCAATCTTATCATGAGTGACAGCGGAAGACTTCGATACAACTTGTTTCTCCCCCGTGAAATATTCATCATACGTTGGCCCATATAGCATTTCTAACTCTTCAAGTGTCGTGTTGACTGTCATATCTACTCTTGGAACATTTTCTTGAACCAACGTTGAACTTGACGGTTCATTGTTGTGGTCTTGAGTTCCGAGATCCGTGCGGTTGTGAACGGAAGTCATTTGTCGTTGTGGATCGAGACTTAAACTTTTTTGTTCAAGTGCCATTTCTTGTAATTCATCAAATCTGATATGAATAGTCTCGACTATCAGTTTTGTTCTCTTGTTGTAAACTTTATATCCCTTAGACTAAGTTGCATATCCCACAAGAATACATGCATCACCTTTCTCTTTCATCTTATCCAAATTTTCACCATCTCGAATTATGTAACAAGTACATCCAAAAACATGAAGGTGTTTGAGTGAAGGTTTTCGCTCATGGATTATGTGATATGGTGTCTTTTCGTGTCTTGGGATAATTAAGGATCGGTTTTGTGTGTAGCATGCGGTTGACACGGCTTCGGCCCAAAAATATAGTGGATGTTTTGAAGCAGATAATAATGTTCGAGCAGCCTCAACTAAAGTATGGTTTCGTCTTTCAACAATGCCATTTTGTTCGGGTGTTCGAGCAATAGATGTTTCATGTTCAATTCCTTCGGCTTCAAAATAGTTCCTCAGAGTTAAATTCAAAAATTTTGTGCCTCTGTCAGTACGAACCACTTTTATTTGAGCTTGAAGACCACGTTGTATCAGTTTAAGGAAGTTGATGAGAACTTCGGGTGTTTCATCCTTGGACCTCAAGAAGTGAGTCCATGTGTACCTTGAGTAATCATTGACAATTACCATAACATATTTCTTCCCATTGATACTATGAACACGCATGGGACCACACAAATCTATATGAAGAAAATCGAACCGGCCTTTAGAGCTTGGTGAAGTTTTTGTCTTAAAGCTACTTCGTTTAGCTTTATAAAGCTCAAAAGAAGAACAAAGATGATCTTTGATGAATTTCAAGGTTGGAAGGCCTCTCACAATATCTTTCTTGGAAAGAAAGTTGATGGTATCAAAGTTGAGATGAGATAGACATTGATGCCATAACCATGCCTGAGTCGTTGAAGCTTTAGCCATAAAGCAAATTGGAGTTGATGAAGTTGTGTCTTGTAGTGAAATTGTGTAAAGATCAGTACCCCGTGTACCGGTAAGTAAGTCATTCCCATCATAATCACGAACAAAACATGTCTTCTTTCTAAAAGCAACTTCTAAATCTGCATCACAGAATTGACCAACCGAGAAAAGATAGTGATTGAGCCCTTCCACGTAGTATACCTTTTTTATCGTGATATTTCCCTTAACCAAATCTCCATATCCTAGGATCGGTGCAAATTGATCATTTTCGAATCGGACCGTACCCAGGAACTTCTCCACGAAGTTAATTAGAAGCTTGAGATTCCCCGTCATGTGCTTCGTGCATCCGGAGTCCAGTATGAAGAGAATTATTTGTATGACCTGCAGAAGAGTTAGAACACGATGGAGCATTTGCTAAATTGGATACCACAATAGTTGTGATTGTAGAATCATTAGTGTCCTTACAAACATTTAAATGCATACTAACACTCGTTGTCTCATTTTTTGTCCTAACTTTAGGCATCCATTTATATCTAGGAGGACATTGATTAGCGAACCACCATTTCCAAGACTTGCTAGCAGACTTATATAATTCCCTAATTCTGCTCCTAGGGTTCTTAGTGGTGGAGTCTGATGCATTACTTTTCTTAGTGGGGGTTGCATCGGAATGGTTCACTTTGCGTTTGGGTTTACTAGCACTAATAGGCATCAAAACTTGCTTCTTAATTCTAGTATCTACGCCTTTGACATTATTCATAGCACACATAGAATGATTAGCGTTAGCACATTTTCCACATTTGACACAAACAAATTTGACATTCAAAGCATTCAAGTCACTCAAGGCATTCAAATCATCATTACACGCGATTACAGACTTTTTATTCTTAAAAACATTCAAATTCCTAGGGTGTTCTTCTACTTCCTTCATCTTCCCTTTACTCTTGTGTTTCCAAACCTTATCATTCACTTGAGTTCTCTTAAGCTGAGGCTGGCTAACACTAGCAGTGGAGAATAATCCTGTAGTAGAAGACACGCGAATATTAGTGTTTCTAGAAGTCTGAGGCGAGTGACTAACTTTGTTTGTGGGTTTAGTGGTCATTCTATACATTCCTGGTTTAATCACATTATTGTGCTTAACGCTTGGTGCAACAATATTGCTTACGGGTTGAGTATGTGGTAACCTTTCCTTTCCATCCATCTTGGGGGCAAACACAGGTTTTGCAAACGAAGAATTTGAGAAAGCATATGGTTTTCCCAAGATGGAGGATCTATTTACTTTAGAGGCATTGGGTTTTCTAAGAAGGTTTCTTAACGCTAGGTTCCACAACTTTCCCACCCATCTTAGCAACGAGTTTCTTTAACTCTGCTATAGTGATGTCTTTTTCTTGTAACTGTACTTTCAAGTCCATAATATCAAGACTTTTTTCGTTTAGTAACCGATATGACTCAGATAATTTTACTTCCAAAGGTGTATCATTTGAAAAGCTGCCAACTTTCTTTTGTAAAGCAAGTTCAAGTGAGTGACAATATTTTTGAAGATAATCATATCTATGTTGAAGTAACGAAAACTATTTTTGGTCAACTTTATTCGAAAGCTCAGTTTCAAGACGTTCACACTCTTTTACTTGATCACGATATTTAGATGCAACATCAGAATATTCATCAATATCAGCACAAGATGTAACATAAACACACATAATATCTTTTGAGAGACATTCATGTAAGAGTAGATCATATGCTGTAGAAAAATCGTCTCTTTCAGGTTGATGGTCGTTCACTTCTTGTTCAAGAGATTCCACATATTTCAAAGAGTCCGTCGCATAAATCGTCCCTGTGGTTTGTCGGGTTTAACGAAATTGGTCCCTGCAAACAAAAAGTAACGGATCTCCTCCCTATGGTTTTGACCCGTAACGGGTTTAGTCCCTCAGTCTAACAATTGTTAGTTTTTTCGTTAAATAGTGTGACGTGGCACACAGCTGAGGGGCATTAGTGTCTTTTTATTACTAAGTAAACCATAGGGACGATTTTCGTTACACTTTAAAAAAAGTTTAAAATTTTCAAATTTTGTGATTTTTATGCGCTTTTTTTAAATTTAATTTTTTTACGTTCGTAAATTTGGGAAAATAAATTTTATGCTTTTTTTATAAAAAAACTGTATTACTGTATTATTAAAAAATATATATTACGATATTTTTATAAAAAAAATATAAAAACTCTGTTTACGTTATTATTTTAAAAAATTACGTTCATTCAGAACTTTGAAATGTTTTATGCGTTTTTTTTTTAAAACTTGAATTTCTCAAATAAAAAAAAGTTGTATTTTGTTATTTTTATAAAAAAATTTATGTGATTTTATAAAAAATTGTATTACGTTATTATTTAAAAAATTATATTATGTTCTTTTTATAGAAAATTTTAAAAAAAATTGTTTTTATGTTATTATTTAAAAAAATTGCATTACGTTATTATTTAAAAAATTATAACACGTTATTATTATGTTACTTTAAAAAAAATTATATTATATGTAAAGAAATATAAATTAAAAAAAACACATAAAAATCTCAAAATTTGAAAATTTTAAACTTTTTTTTAAAGTGTAACGAAAATCGTCCCTGTGGTTTACTTAGTAATAAAAAGATGTTAATGCAAGTAATGCCTAAAAACATTATTAGTGTTAACTAATCTTTCTTAGTTTTGATCACAACAAACCATACAACACATTTAGTGTAGAAACACAAAATGAATTATTTAACTAACACTATCATCAAGGTAATAATCATATCACTAACCTTTGTTAATCATACTTAGTGATCATCAAAATGATTATCCTTAAAACTCACTTTTGCTAATAAGACAAAAGTATTTTTAATAAACTTTCTTTTTTAGAAAATGTTTTATTAAAATGGAAAATGAAAATTTGAAAATGACATATTCCAAATGCTGTTAGAATATCCTTTGAAGGGTTTAAATACCTCAGATATTCCCACCCCACTAAAAGACAAAAAATGGAGCGGAGTCTAGTGGCGGTACCTTAAGTACCTAGGCGGTACCTTATCGATAAGGTACCGCGGGGTAAGATAAGGTACCGCGCACAGAAGACCGTTATAGATCCGTTATACTTTGTCTACTTTAAATAGTGGGGCAAATCTCATTTTCCAGCAAGCCTCTTGGACAATTTTCTCAGCCCCTTTTCTATTTTCTATAGCATAATCATTAGTAAATGATCACTTAACTTGTTAAGGACGTTTACATATGATTATCCTCTTGATCCCCTCCTTTACCATGTCCAATGAGAAGATCACTCACTCACTAGTGTAGTGATAAAGATGAATTTATGAGCTAGTCATATTCATCATGATACCCCTTTTTTGTTTTAGGTCAATCCAATGTATTTATGAATACTTGGACTAGTTGTGTTCATCCAAGTTATTTATGGATACTTGGATTTGTTGTGTACATCCATTGCGTATGTGTTTGCTTGGATTTGTGTTGTGTAAATCCAAGCTACATGTGTGTACTTGGATAAAGTCTAGTTGAGTTGTAATAGATTTGATTAGGAGTTCTCACTAAACTATAAAGTGATGTGGTTGTGTCTTGTGAGTTCTCACTAAACTTTAAAGTGACTAGTAGTTGTGTTGTGTGAAGTTCTCACTTAGCTTCAAAGTGAAGAGTCGTGAAGATTGGTTCTAGCTTTCGATTAGAACTCGACATCTAGCCTTGTGTCGTAAAATGGTGAAGTAGGCAACGTCGTGAAGATTGGTTCTACCTTTCGATTAGAACTCGACATCTAGCCTTGTGTCGTTAAATTGTGAAGTAGGCAACATCGTGTAGATTGGTCCTAGCTAAAGATTAGGTCTCGACATTTAGCTTAGTGTCGGAAAAAATGTAAGCAACGATGTAAGGTTTTCTCTGCCAAGAAGGGAGCTTGTGGATATAGTGGAAATCTCGAGTAGGTGTACTCGAGGAGTGGAGTAGAAACGAGGATAGAACCTCGTTTTCGAACCACTATAAATCTTGGTGTCTTCCCACTAGGTTGTCTCCTTCCTTGCTCTTTACTTATTTCATTATTATTATTATACTTGCTTATTATTCTTGCTAGTGCATTTCAATTGAACCTAATCATTATGAAACTTAGCTTTAAGTAAAAGATAGTTTTGATACAAACCAAATTGAAAGAAATTTTAATTTGATCACCAATCGAAGAGAAACTATTCAACCCCCCCCCCCCCCCCCCCCCCTTCTAGTTTCTACAAAAGACACTAATGCCCCTCAGCTGTGTGCCACGTCACACTATTTAACGAAAAAACTAAGAATTGTTAGACTGAGGGACTAAACCCGTTACGGGTCAAAACCATAAGGAGGAGATCCGTTACTTTTTGTTTGCAGCGACCACTTTCTTAAACCCAACAAATCACAAGGACGATTTATGCGACGAACTCTATTTCAAATCATCAAAACATTTCTTGCTTAATTAATGTTTCAAATTCCAAAATATGTTTTTGCGTTCTTTCCGCAAGCGGAATCAAAATACTTTTCACAAGCACAGTTATATCGTGAGGAATTTCTATGTCTCCTTTCGAAAGTTCATGTTTTTTCCAGTCATTATCAACAACCTTTTTGAAATTTTCAATGTTACTCTTGAGAATACTAAGTGCTTGCTTACTCTTGCTTACAAAAGCATTAAATGGCAAGTACTCAATAAATTTTGAAACATTAGTTTTCTTAGTGGTAAAAGCTCGTCTCCATTTAATTCTTATTTGTTCACATTCGAAAAATATTTGCTCACGAGTTTTCTGTGTTTGCGGTTTGAAGAGACCATAAGGACTGTTTTCATAAGCATAATTATATGGTTTAACAAATTCTTTATTAACTTTTGGTCTACTCTCTTCTTCCAAATCGTTTGTCTCTTCACTATCGGGCCTAACAACAAGACAGTCAAAATCGGTCCATTGGGACTCATCAAGATATAAGTGCTGATTCTCAGATTGAGCTTGCTCAAGTTACTTAGGATTAGCAAAACTAGGTCGATCCTTAAAAAAATGAACGAGGTGCCAACGTTCTTATGGTTTGAACTGATTGATTAGTTTTGTAAACAATTTTCTTGTAAAAATCAATTTGAATTTCAAGTTCCACCTTTTTTCGATATCTTTCGCTTGTTTAGTTTTGAAATCCTTTTCCAACTTTTCAACCACTGCTTTCTTTTCATTAACAAGTTTAGTTTTATCCTCTTGAAGAAAACCATTTACTTGAGTTAGCTCATTGACTTTCGTGGTAGCAGGATACGTTTTGTGACGTTCAGTACTCAAAGAGGTGTTATAATTACGTTTCTCTTGTTCTTGAAGCTTAAGAGTTTCGTTATATTTCTATTGATAAGCGTCCTTTTTGACGTTAATTAAACACCCTTTGTACCCCTCAATCTCATTGGTTTTTTGAAGAAGCTGAGCTCTATAGCTGTCAATGGTCTCACTAGATTTGATTAGAGCAGCTTTGCATTCTGCAAAATTTTGAGTGAGCGTAGCGTTTGCCTTTTTTAATTGCTTTTGACTCTTTCTAGTTTCTTTGACATCTTTTTGTAAAGAAGAAATTAAGTTAGCAAGCGCAATACGCTCCTCATCATCATCATACTCGTTTGCATGTTGATCATCCTCTGACTCATTATTGCACATGTCTGATGAATCGGGTGTGGTATTGTTATCAACCCTTTCCATCATACATGTGTCATTAATGGATTTGGGTAGCTCACAATGCTCATGAGTATTACCAAACACATTATATTCCTCTTCAGTGTGTACCTTATCGATTGGCTCAGTATCAAAGATAGGACCATTGTCATCTTCAGTGACGTTGAGAACTTCTTCAACCTTCGCCATGTACGAGTAATGTGCTTCAAGTTCTTGATCAGAAACTTCATCATCAGTGTCATCAAGCATGGCTCCTTCCTCAGCCGACAATTTAACCCCAGCTTCCATCTTCTTACAAAGCAGCATATTTTCCTTATGATAACTAGAGTCCCTAACTCGTTTCGGCTTTCTACATTCCTTTGCTATATGCCCATAACCTTGAAAATTAAAGCATTGAATCCCACTTTGTTGAACCACTTGAGTACCAACAGTGTCCCTATTAGCAGCAGTAGCAATCCTCTGAGCATCATACTTAGCAATTTGTTGATCATACCGTGCAGATGCCTCAACATGTATTGGATTACGTCGATCATACCTTGGAGGAATTTCATCATGTTGACATGTTTCATACCTTCGAGGAGTCTCAACATATTGACTCCTTGTATTTGATGATGTTCAACGATTGTTGGTGGTGGGTTTGAAGATTTTCTGGTAGGTCTTTAATAAGTGTGAAAACACTTATCCTTTTACCACTTATTTCCAATAATAACAAGACCAAAACGTGTATTTTATGTCATAAAAGTCGGAGTTATGCGTGGTTTGTGTTTTTATTATGTTTTAGGATAAAAATATGAAAGAGGGAGAAAACACGGGCTATCACGAGTATTTATCGAAGAAAACGAGAAAAGACGAAGTCAAAAGATCAAGAGTGCAAAAAGAACGGAAGTCCAAGTCTTATTCTGAAGACTTATCGAAGAAAAATTCTAAAGACGGAAGTTTAATGAAGTCGAAGAACCAAGTCTAATTATAGAAGAAAATTATAAGACAAGTTCAATTTATATCGACAAATCCCGAGATGACGTCAAGAAAGACAAAGAATTTAAATCAAGTCGAGACGAGAAGAAAGAAAAAGGAAGCAACACATGCACCTCCCCACCTCCTATATATACCCTCCTAATGTGTCATTAGGAGGGGGTTAGTTAGTTATTAGTTAGCTAGTTTATTTTTTCTTTGGTAGTTTTTATTTTTGAAGAGAGAAAGTGTTGAACTTTCTGTCACTAGAATTTCATCTTTTCTTTCTTTCATGCTTAAGCTTTAGTTTAATCTTGTATTTTGGAATCATTAATCTACAAGTTCAAGTTTAATCTTTTCATCTTTAATCTTCTTCTACCTTTCTTGATTTTTATTTGTTTCTGATCCGAATCTTAAAGCATCTTGTTTAATCTTGATGTTTGACTGATTAAAAAGTTTAACTTTTTATTCCTATCCAGGTTTTTATACGATTTGAGCTTTGAGGTTATCATTCTTATTGGCTTATTTTGTATTTAGCTTATTTACTTTTAAGTAAAAGTTTAGTCTTTTTAAAGTTTGATTCATAAAGTTTGCTTATTTCGTGTCTTAAAACATTTTAAATTTATGCTTGTTTTCATTTGGTTGAGATTTAAATAAGTGCTTATTCGTCTTTGCTTATTTGTGCTTATTCATTTTTGCTTTCTGCCTTTGAATTCCATCGTAACAGCTTTGAGGTTTTACCCAGTCCGATCAAGTAAGTGTGATCGCATAAACCCCTAGGGTTTCTACTTGCGATCCTTTGATGCGATCCATAGTACGATCGTTCACTACGATCATATCCTACAATCCACACCACGATCACTTGTTGCAATCGTGGGTACGACCCGTAGGCCGCGATCTGTGAGTAATATCCCTGGCTACGATCGCATTGAGTGCGATCACTCCTACTATCGCATTAAGTGCGATCATACTGGCTACGATCACTAGTCTACGATCGATTGTTACGATCGTAGGCTGCGATCACTTGTTCCGATCAAAGGTCACGATCGAGGGTACGATCCAAGTGCGATCCGGGCACGATCAAGCACTCCGATCGCATTGACTGCGATCCAACTTCAAGTTTTTAATTTTATTTCTCGTTTTATTTTGAGTTTCAAATTTAACTTTTCCCGCATTTTTTTACTTAGTATTATTTTTAAACTAGTTTTGTCTTATTTTATATTTTTACAAAGTTTTAAATTTTAAATTCACTTTAAGTTTTTAATCATTTATTTTTAACTCGTCATTTTTAGTTTAATTTTTAAAGCTTTTACTTTTACTCAACGACACTTTCACTTTACTATTAGTTTAAAATAGATAACCACCACTTTAATTTTCCACCAAGAACGACTGAGTCGCACTTTCAATTGGTAATCAATTCGAAAAGACCGGACGATAACTTTTTACATACAAAATATCTTATATTAAATGGCGCCGCTGCAGGCTCTTTTCGTTAAGATTAACGGTTTTTAGTGAGAGACGCGTTGGATTTTGGGATCCGTTCATTTTTTAACGTTATTTTTCTTGCTTAAAATTTTTTAAAAATCCATAGAAATTAAAAATTTTCAAAAATTCAAAAAAATTGAAAAACATAAAAACATCAAAAATATTTCTTGTCCATCTTTCTTTTCTTTTTGTAGGTATGTATGCGTACCCGTGCTCGTAAGAAGAAAGCAATTCAAGCCAAAGTCAAAACTCCACCTATTGTCACCATGGACAATCGACCAATGATCGAGCTTTTGCAATCGCAAGTAGAGGGCAATACCGATGCTATTGTCATACCCGAGATTGGAGCCAACAACTTTGAGCTCAAATCCGGCTTCATTCAAATGGTCTATGCTCAACCATTCTTGGGACGTACACTTGATGATCCTCATGACCATATAAAAAGGTTCCTTCAACTCACTAATACGGTCAAGTATAATGGGGTTTCACAAGAGGTGATTCGCTTGCAACTTTTTCCATTCTCCTTAGAGGGACAAGCCCGACATTGGCTTGACAAGGAACCGCCACAAAGTATTCTTACGTGGTCGGAATTAGAAACCAAATTCATTAACTACTTTTTCCCACCCTCACGTACTACCGCTTTGCGGAATGAAATCATTAACTTTGAACAAAAGTACGATGAGACATTTAGTGAATCTTGGGACCGTTTTAAGGAACTTTTAAGGAAGTGTCCACAGCATGGTTTCAAAAAAGTACATCAAATTAATACTTTTTACAATGGTTTAAGCATGAATGACCAAGATTCACTAAATAGTGCCTCGGGGGTAATATTTTGGTTAAGTCTTCTAATGTCGCGTGGGACATTATGGAGAATAAGTCTAGAGTACAAACTAAGAGTGTTCGGGCTAATGTGGCTAGTGCTAGTACTAGTGACGCCGACAAGAGAATTGATAAGCTTACTTCGATTATTGAAGCACTTGCTTTACAAACCGCCAACAATGCCAAAAACATCAATGCGCAAGTTAATGCTTTGAGTCATTCATGTGAAATATGCGGGGGATCTCATTCATCCAAATCAATATCAAATCCAACGAAACCCATATCCACCTCAAGGAAACAACCAATTTTACCAACAACCCGGTTATCAACCACCTGCTTACCATGCTCTTCCTCCAACCCAAACCACCGCATTTAATCACGAGGTTGAAACTTACATGAGGACTTGCAATGGTGCATAATCTTCAGCGACAAATCATCATCTTGAAAGGAGATTTGGTGAAACAAGGGAATGATCTTCCAGCCGATATGCGAAACTCTTTGAGCAGTCAAACGAATAACTTAAGGGATATGATGGCTAGTTTCTTCCAAAGTAATCAAGCTTCTGGTTCGGGTTCTCTTCCGAGTAACATCGTAGCTAATCCAAGAGGGGAGATGAAATCAATCACCACCCGAAGTGGCAAAGGTTTAAAGGAACCCGAGATTCCTACACCTACACCGGTGATTGTGACAAAGGAAAACGAGTCCCCTTCTCCAATTCCTCCACCTTCTACTTCCACCCCTCCACCACCCAAGGATGTGAGTGAGAATTCCATTCCAAAGCCTTCATCTCAACCTAATATACTGTATCCTTCAAGGTTGAGGAAAGAGAAGTTGAAGAACAAGGATGATATTCAAGTTTCGAACTTTCTTAAAATATTTAAACAATTGAATTTCAATATCTCCTTTGCCGAGGCTCTCGCTCACATGCCGAAATATGCTAAAATGTTTAAAGATCTTCTCAGTGACAAAGAAAAGCTTCTTGATATCGCTCAGACCCAACTTAATGAGAATTTCTCCGCAGTGCTCTTAAGGAAATTACCCACCAAACTTGGTGATCCGGGTCGTTTTCTCATTCCTTGCAACTTACCCGGGGTAGAGAATTGTATGGCCCTAGCTGATCTATGTGCTATTATAAACTTAATGTCATTAAGTGTTTGGAAACAATTATCTCTACCCGAGCTAGTCCCCACATGAATGACCTTGGAATTAGCTAACTGTACGGTTGCTTATCCGGTGGGGATAGCTGAAGATGTCTTCGTCGGTGTCGACAAATTCACCTTTCCGGTGGATTTTGTTGTCGTTGACTACGAGATGGACCCCCATGTTCCATTAACTGTTGGACGTCCATTCTTGAGGACCGGTCGCACTCTCATTGACGTAGCCGCGGGCGAATTAATCATGAGAGTTGGTGACGATAAAATCGTCTTCGACATGGGTAAGCTTTCTAAGCAGCCTTTTGAAAACGAGAGCGTTAATTTCATTGACGTTCTCGATGAGGCTTGTGAAGAGCATTTCAAAGACGCTTGTAAAAGTGGTTCTTCTTCTCTACCCATTGTTGAGGTTGTTGCCTCTATTGCTCCATCACTAACTCCATTTGGAGAAAGTGATTTCCGTTTGAAAGAATTTGAAGCAACTTTAGGGGATGTGGACTTACAATATGACGATTCTCCCTCCAATTGGGATGAAGACATTCGTACCATTGAGAAACTTCTCAATGAGGACCATATTTCTCCACCGTCTCCTACGGAAATCTCTATCGATGATCCGAATTTGATTACGCCTTCGATCGAAAATCCTCCGAATTTAGAGCTTAAGGATTTACCGTCTCATCTCGAATACATTTTCCTTGAAAACAATAAGAAGTTACCTGTCATCATCGCTAAGGACTTGAAAGAAGAAGAAAAATCTCGACTGATCGACGTGCTGAAGACTCATAAGAAAGCAATTGCTTGGAAAATTTCCGACATTCGCGGAATTGATCCAAACTTTTGTACTCATAAAATTCTCATGGAGGATGACTTTAAACCAGCAATCAAAAGCCAAAGAAGGGTTAATCCTAAAATTCATGACGTCATCAAGAAAGAAGTTATCAAACTTCTAGATGCTGGAATGATTTACCCTATTTCGGATTCACCATGGGTTAGTCCCGTCCATTGTGTTCCTAAGAAAGGCGGAATAACCGTTGTTCCCAATGAAAACAACGAGTTGATTCCTACTCGACTTGTTACGGGTTGGCGAGTTTGCATAGACTATCGCAAGCTCGATGATGCCACTCGAAAGGATCATTTTCCTCTTCATTTCATGGATCAAATGCTCTAGCGTCTAGCGGGTAATGACTATTATTGCTTCTTAGACGGTTTTTCCGGGTATTTTCAAATCCCCATCGATCCTAAAGACCAAGAGAAAACCACATTCACTTGTCCTTATGGAACATTTGCTTACAAAAGAATGCCTTTTGGCTTATGCAATGTTCCTGGGACTTTCCAAAGGTGTATGATGGTTATCTTCCATGACATGGTTGAAGAAACTATGGAAGTCTTCATTAATGATTTCTAGGTCTATGGTGATTCTTTCTCTACTTGCCTTGCCAATTTAGAACGTATGCTTAAATGGTGTGAAGACACTCGTCTCGTTCTTAATTGGAAAAAAATGCTATTTCATGGTAAAAGAAGGAATTGTTCTTGGACATAAAATCTTAAAAGCCGGTCTTGAAGTCGACCGTGCTAAAGTCGATGTTATTGCTAAATTGACTCCACCTTCAACCGTGAAGGGTGTGAGAAGTTTCCTTGGTCATGCGGGCTTCTATCGACGATTCATTCAAGATTTTTCTAAAATCGCTTGCCCGATGACCCGCCTCTTGGAAAAAGATACTCCTTTTATCTTTTCTAAAGAGTGTACTGACTCTGTCAATCTTCTTAAGGATAAACTAACTAAGGGACCGGTCTTGGTTACCCCTAATTGGGAGTTACCTTTTGAATTGATGTCTGATGCTAGCGACATTGCTATTGGAGCGGTTTTGGGCCAAAGAGTGAACAAACACTTCCAACCAATCCATTATGCTAGCAAGACAATGACGGGGGCTCAATTGTATTATACCACTACCAAAAAAGAGCTTTTAGCTGTAGTATATGCTTTTGATAAATTTCGCCCCTATCTTGTCCTTTCCACCACCATTGTCTATGCCGACCATTCCGCGTTGAAGTACTTGATAACTAAACAAGATTCTAAGCCAAGACTTCTTCGTTGGGTTCTACTCCTTCAAGAATTCAAAATTGAAATTCGTCATAAAAAGGGAGCGGAAAACCTAGCCGCGGATCATCTTAGTAGACTCGAGGATCCTTATCAAAGGGAGCTCCTAAATAAAGAGAAAAAGTTCTTTAAAGTTCTTTATCGAGGATCCTTATCGAGGATCCTTATCAAACTATTTGGCAGGTGGAATTCTCATGGAAAGGTTAACGTCCCAACAAAAGAAAAAGTTCTTTAAAGACATTAAGCACTATTTTTGGGACGACCCTTACCTTTTCAAACAATATGCGGATCTTGTCATTCGTCGGTGTGTTGATGGGCCGACAGCTTTATTAATCCTAGAAGCTTTCCATAAAGGACCCACTGGTGGTCACTTTGGTCCTAATTACACCGCGAAGAAAGTTTTCGACTCTGGATTTTATTGGCCCACCATTTATCATGACGCTCATGAAATGGTTAAACATTGTGATGCTTGCCAAAGACAAGGCAAGATCACGCATAAAGATGAAATACCTCAAAATTTCATCCAAGAATGTGAAATCTTTGACGTATGGGGCATCGACCCATTATGGGGCCATTTCCATCCTCCAAAGGGAACAAGTACATCCTCGTAGCCGTTGACTACGTATCCAAATGGGTTGAAGCAAAGGCTTTACCTACGAACGATGCGAGGGTGGTTGTGAACTTTTTGAAACAACTTTTTGCTTGATTCGGTGTTCCTCGTGCTATCACAGTGACCGCGGGACTCATTTTTGCAATGATCAATTTGCTCGAGTCATGGCTAAGTATGGTGTCAATCACCGTCTTTCCACCGCTTATCATCCCTAAATAAATGGTCAAGCCGAGATATCTAACTGTGGACTGAAGAGAATTTTAGAGAGAACTGTGGGAGAGCATCGTGCCTCATGGGTCGATAAGTTAGATGATGCTCTGTGGGCTTTCCGTATCGTATATAAGACACCTATTGGTTGTACTCCATATCTTCTTATGTACGGTAAGTCATGCCACCTCCCTATTGAGTTGGAACATAAGGCGTACTAGGCCTTGAAATGGGCCAATTTTGATATCAACAAAGCCGGTGATTTTCGGAAGATTGAACTCAACGAGCTAAATGAACTAAGAAATGAAGCTTATGAGAATTCATTGATCTACAAGGAGAAGACCAAGATCATCCATGATTCAAGGATTAAGAACCGAGAGTTTCATGTTGGTGATCATGTTTTACTCTTTAACTCTCGGTTGGAGATTTTCTCAAGCAAGCTGAAGAGCCGTTGGTCTGGTCCATTCACCGTCGCCAAAGTCTTCCCTTATGTCATGATGAGACTGCTTTTATACATGGTCTCATCGTCCAAATCGGGCTTAAAATGCATAAAATATCATTAAATATACCAAATATATGCTCGTGTTTGTTACTTGTGTATTTTTAGGTACGGATATTGTGGAAATGGCAAAAGATCACAAGAATCAATCAAATACGAACACGAGAAACGAAGCCGCACAATGAACCGAGCCCAAGTTTTGAATTTCCAAAAATACCCTTGAAGAATTGAAGATTGGCAACTTTGGTCCCTCAATTTTGAAGACTTGGTAAGATTAGACCTTGAAGAAATCATCATTTGGCAACACAAGTCCTCCATTTTTGAAGATAATACAAGTTTGGCCCTTGAAGATTTCATTTATTACATTTGAAGTCCTTAATTTAAGTTTGAAAACTTAAATGTGCCAAAATTGACAAGATGGCAAAGTTGTTATCAAAGGGAAATGAAGTATTTGCTATTTATTACAAAGTGGAAGAAAGAAGAAACTTTGGGGGCCAATTCTGCCAGACAGCTAAACCCTCACACCCAACCAAAAGCTGCCACCTCAGCAAACCCACCCATTTACCCATCCACCCATACCCTACCCGTCCAAACCCGTAACCCACCCAAAACCAGGTTTATTAATTAAACCAGTCAACCCACCCAGTCAACACCCCCATTTTTCCCTCCTAACACCCAATTTAAATAACTAATTACCCAATTTGGATTAAACTCACCCCCATAAACACTAATACCACCAGGTTTGATTAATCCCAAATCAAAGGGATTTTGGCCATTTGCTTCTAGTTCGCTAATTGAGGTCACTCTCACCTAAACCCACATCCCAAACCACCACAAGACACACCCATGTGTCTTGTGGGACCCTCCCCTGCTGCGTCACTTTCACCCAAACCTTACACCCGACCATTTTAGCGACCAGGATTCTTCTACTTGGCCTCCAAGGGATTTTCAACGTCTATGATCAACTTTTCAAGGCTGGCAATCACATGGGACGATTTTGACCAAAGTTTCAAGAGAAGACCAAGAGGGCAAATTCGGATTTTCCATCCATTAGGGTTTAGGGTTCAATTTTCTTGTAATATTTTATTTAAGTATTCTAGATAGTTCCATTGTAGTATAAATACAACCGTTTGTGGTTGTATTTTTCTTGTTCCAGTTTTTGGCTTTCAAAATATTGTAATTCCTTTTTCTTAATATAAAAGTTTGGTGTTTGTTTTTGAACAAGTGTAATTCCTTTTTATGATTATTAAAAGTGTGTGTGTGTTGAGAAAGCTAAGACTGAGTTCCAAAATCAATTTGTGTGTTTAAGATTTTCAAAAGGTTTTGAAATAGGTTTGAATTTCAGAAATCATAGGTCCAAAAAAGTGAAAGTGGATTTGGATTTGGATTTTTTAAAGTTGAACTTGTTTTTTGAAACGTGTTAAAGGTTTCATGGTTTGAAAGTTTGAAAAAGATTTGAAAGGAGAAAGTATAAAAACAGAATATTGCATTTGGTATTTGTTTGTGTTCTATTTTTTTTAGCAGGTTATAAGATCTTGTTGTTCAAGGCTCAGCACAAGCCCGAGCTTGTGGGAGGTGACATAGCTGTCACTAAGGGACCTGGATGTAGGTCCCTTAAGGTAAAATTCCTTGTGTCCCTTTTTGATTTTCAATATTTTTAGTTTTATGTGATATTGCATGATTTGCATGAAAGGTGTTAAGAGTTGTTAAAAGCTGTTAGATATTGCCCATGTTAGGTGATTGATGCATGTTAGAAGCTTTGTAGTCAGTTTGGTTGTGTTTTGCTTTGATTTTGTTTGGAAAATTTGATTTCAGAAACTTAAGAGGGTGTTTGGATTAGTGATTAAGTAGGGTTTAAGGGATTGCATATTGGCTTAAACCTGTTTAGAAATACTTCCTAGGTAGTTTATAGGTTGTATGTAGCTTAGTATTTCAGTATTGGTAAGATTTAGCACAAGTTGCATGTAAAAGTTTTGAGAAAGAAGCATAAAGTCTGTCAAGAAATTTTTCTGCTTGTTTTGGTAATATTTGTGCATCAAAGCTTGAAGTTTGCTAGGTCATAGGATTGTTTAAGGTTATGAATTGTTTTTATGTCAATTGGTGAGATTGTATGCAAGTTTGTAGCCATTGAAAATCATTTTTGTGCCTAGAAGATCAGCATAATCATATAGTTTCATCAGCAACCTGTTTGGTGCAATTTTGTGTGATTTCGTGCTTAGGCTTACTTGATTTGTGTTTTTCTTGACTCCTTATACTCCAAATAGTATAAGGGTGCCTGTTGTCCACCAAAAAACACCACCAATCATCAAAATCAAGTCCTCTTGATATATAACTGCACAAGTGAAGAAAACTCATCTCTTTGTGTTTAACACAATAGCAAACTGAATACGTTTTTGGCACTTGAGGGTTTTAATCTTGTTAAAAGAGGGTTTTGATTTGTGTTTCTGTGACTAAAAGAGCATAAGATTTAAGTTTTAAAAGTAAAAAAAGAAAGAATAAAAATAAAAGCTCACCTGGCATGGGCTCGAACACGCGACCTCCCTTTCGGAGGAGTAACGTGTTTACCAGTGATCCGGATGGTTTTTTACGTTATACCTCTCCAAACAATAGTTATTTAAGCAGTTTTGAGTTGGGCTTATTAAATATAAGCCGTGACCTTTTTAGCTTATTTTAGCTTATTGGTTAAGCTTATTAGCTCTTTTTCATTTTTCCTAGGAAAGTTACATAATTTAGCATTTTTCTGAACCAATTTTTTATTTTTCCTTTTCTTTATTTATTTCTATTCATTTTTCTTTACCTGGTTTTTATTAAATAGATAAAAAAATAGCTAAAATAGGTTTTAATTTTTACAAAAATAGTTTTTAGGTTTTAATTTATATTTTAGAGGTTTACATCACATTAAGTTTTCAAAAACTTTTATCTTTGATTTTATAGGATTTTAGGGTTTTTAAACAACTTTAAAATTTAATATAAAATTAATAAAAAGGTTTTAGGAACTTTAATTTGCATTTGTATCTTAGTTATATTATTCTAGGTTTTTGGTAATTTTTTAGAATTTATTTATAAACTTTTTATTTTTTTGATTATTTTAATATTATTTTATTACTAAAAATAGAAAGTTTGTTTTTTCTACTTTTTTCATTTTTCCTAGATTGTAAACACATAATTAGGAGTTTTGTAACTTTCCAAATCTTTTTAGGGCTTTTCATTTATTTTCTAGAATTAATTTAAGATTTATTTGATTTTAATAGTTTTTAAGTAATTAAAAATAGTTTTATTTGGTTTTAAAATTTTTAAAAATAATTTTTAGCTTAATTAGGTCATTTTTGAGGTTTACAAACTTGAAAATCTTGTTTGGGACTTTTTAATAATTAATAGTGATTTTTAGGGCTTTAAATAGCATTAAAAAGTCATTATCTAATTAATTAAAAGGTTTTAGCAAGTTTGGATTTTTTGTAAACTCTTAGAATATTATTGTGGATTTTTAGTAATTTTTAGGAATTTTTAGGTTAAAATTTTAATTTTTTGTACTATTTACGGTTTCACGTGTTCGCCTTTTTCGACTTAGTTTAATCCGTCTTTGTAACCGTCATTTCTTTCTTTCCCATTTCTTTTCTTTTCTTCTTAATAAAATCATCAATCAAAATCAATTCAATACACAACACACGTGACTCCTCGAGAGAACGATCCCCACTTAAGGGTCATAAGTGTTTACGTTTTCCTAAACGTACACTTAATACTTACCGCTTTTGCCTTCCTTTTCCTAAAGGGGTAAAAATACTCATCATTTTGGCGCCGCTGTCGGGGAGGCGTGTTGTGTTTTGATTGACCATTGTTGTTTTTTATATTAGCCATAATTAGTATTTGTATTAGTAGCACTCTACTAATACGTATTATCGTTTTTTGGTTTTTGTGTGAATATTATTAATATATTGTATACGTAGAACAATAAATTCACAAGTACTCCAAATACGTGAGCAATCACAACCTTGACTTGGGAGGTCATTACCCAATCATTGTATTCGAATCTCAAACCAAAGAAAAAGGCAAAAATAGATAAATACTTTCGTGAAGCTCGATTTTGAAAAATACAAACTATAAGGTGGGTATAAGGCGGTTGTATTTCACGACCTAAAGGAAAAAGGCTCTTAAGTGCTTCGCGCCGCCTCGTTTCCTCCGCTTGCTTGTGCGTATTTGATTTTGAGAGTGAATCGAGGGTTTTGCCGCCCAAAGTATTATTACATATCATATATATTTTCTTGGTTTCTATTGATTAAACCCTCTTGAACGATTTGGTGTTCCACCATCGTTCTAAAGTCATCGAAGGCGTTCACTTCACGTGATCATTTTCATTCCTTGAGGCTTCTTTAATCAAGAGATTTGATTAAAGAGGAGATTTCTAGATTTGTGTCTACTTAATACATTCACCAATTTCCAAAAAAGTTAATACCATCAAAAACCACAAAAAATTTGAAAAATACAAAATACCAAAAAGAATCTTCTTTGCTCGTCTCCTCGTTGTACGTGACGTTTATGCTCACTCGTAATCAAGCAAAACGTGCACGTAGACGAAAGAACAAAACTCCCACTCCAACTCATTCTAGTTAGGAGTCTCCTATTGACGAACCCATTGTACGAGAAGCACCAACCATGGCGAATCGAACTATGATGGAGTTACTTCAAGCACCCACCGAGGGTTATGGAGAAGCTATTGTGATCCCCGCTATCCTTGCGGAGAATTTTGAGGTGAAAACGGGTTTGTTGTCGATGATCCAAAACAACAAATTATGTGGTGATGAGAAGGACAATCCTCACAACCATATCCGCCAATTTAATCGTCTTACCGCCACGTGCAAATTTAAGGATGTCTCGAATGACTCGATTAAGATGATGCTTTTTCCATATTCCTTAGCGGGGCCCGCTAAAATTTGGTTAGAGAAAGAGCCACCCAATTTTATATTGACGTGGAAGGATCTCGTTTCGAAATTTGTGAACCAATTTTTTCCGCCCTCTAAGACTACGCATTTGAAAAATGAGATTTATAAATTTTCACAAGAATCAAATGAAAGTTTTTCTACGGCTTGGAATAGGTTTAAGGAGATGTTACATGAATGTCCTCATCACGGTTTTTCCGACTTGCACCAAATAGACACGTTTTACAATGGACTTAACGATCATGAAAGAGATTATTTGAATGCCGCCGCGGGTGGTAATTTTTTGTGTAAAACGGTTGAAGAAGCTTTGGTCATAATTGAGAATAGGTCTATGGTTTATAGCCCTCGTAACACACCGAGTGTTGCCAAAATGGGCTCATCATCGTCTCGTAGTATCAATGCCTTACAAGATGAAGCTAATGAGGAGAATCGGTTTTTCGATAGGTTTTCGACTCTCATGTCCCATTGGAAAGCTCAAGAAGCTTCAAATTCCGCTTCGGTTAAAGCGGTTTCTAAGAGTTGTTTGTCGTGTGGTGGAGCTCATGATCTTTCCGAGTGCATTACCGCGGATGGTAACACTTCGAGTGCTTATGTAGCCACGGGAACTTATAACCAAATCGGTCAAGGTTCCCGCCAAAATCAAGCTCCACCAAATCAAAATGCTAATAATTATCGAAACAACAACCAAGGTGGTAATTATCAAGGAAATCAAAGGAATTATAACAAGGGTAATTATCAAAGTGGAAATGGGCAAATTTCAAACCAAAACCAAAACCGTGATTTTCAAACTTCTACTCAAAGTTTTCAAAATGATCACACCAAAAATCTTCAAGGAGAATTTTTGAATTATGCTAAAGCTAATGATGCTAAGTTTGACAACATGCAACATGAAATGGTTAGCTTAAGGTCCGAGTTGAAAAACGAGCTTAAAAACGAACTTGCTAATGAACTTAAAACTCATGCTAATAAAATGGAAGGAAATGTCACACGTCTCCAACAAAATCAACAAAAAATGGAGCAAGGTCAACATGAGATTAAGCAAGAGTTGTTAAAAGCGGATGCTAGGCAATCTAAGATTGAAGACCGTATGGCTAAAATGTTTGAAGCTATCATGTGTAAGCCCTCTTCTTCGGGTGGTCTTCCTAGTGATACCATCGTGAACCCGAAAGGAGAGTTGAAGGTTATTACTACTCGTAGTGGTAAAACTTTCAAAGAACCCATTTCTCGTCCAAGTACTTCTATGGAGAAGGAAAAAGAGAAAGAACCCGAGGTGTTGGTGGAAAAGGAGCAAATTACAAGCCCACGAAGTACCGCTCATACCACACCTACGGTTGAACCCACACCAAACATGGAACCCGAGATTCCAAGACCGATGCCTTTGCCTACTATGCCCCAACCCACACCACCTTTACCTTACCCTTCAAGACGAGACAAGGAAAAGGCACAAGAACGAAATAATTATCAATTTGAACTCTTTATGAAAATGTTTCGTGACTTGCATTTCAATATAAGTTTTGCCGACGCCTTAGTCATGATGCCTCGATTTGCCGCGAACTTCAAAAGTATGTTGAATAACAAAGAAAAACTGCAAAAATCGTCTAGTTATTCTTCGGTTTTTCTAAGCCGCATACCTCAAAAAGTCGGTGATCCTGGAAAGTTTTTTGATGAGATGGCATTTATACATGATCTCATCGTTCTTTTCGGGCTTTAAATGCATTAAAATGTCATAAAATACCATATATATATGCTTGTGTTTGTTTACTTGTGTATTTTAGGTATGGATATCGTGAAAAAGACAAAAGATCACAAGTTACAAGGAAAAACGGACACGAGAAACGAAGCCGTACAAAGAACCGGGCCCTAATCATGAAATATTCAACAAAATACCCTTGAAGACTTGAAGACATACAAGATTGATCCTCCAAGAATGAAGAAATGACACTTAAAACCCTTGTATATTAATAATTACAAGTTTGGTCCCTTAAGTTTGTCAAAATTGCAAAAAGGTCCTTCAACTTTGAAGAAATGACAAGATTGGTCCCTCAACAAAATCAATTTGTCAATTATGGTCCCTCATGAAGATTAAGACACAATGAAGACCTTTGAAGACCAAGATTGTCCAAGATCAGCCCTTGAAATTACTCAAAATGCCAAAAACAACCCTTGATAAACTTTGTGTGAAGTTTGGTGCCAAAAGTGACAAGCCTTGAAAGTTATTTACAAAGCAAATACGTTTTTAGGACTGGGAAACTTCATTTGCCAAAATTTCCAAAAGATAAGGGCTTAAGTTGTCACAATTGAAACATTCAAACCCAAACTGGCGCCTAACACTTTGTTTCCCCCAATTTCGGATCAAAAAGGGAACTATTCACCTTTTTACACCTCCAGAAATTACCTTCACTTAAACTTGGGTAAATTCCAATTACTTGTGCACACGTATGATTCACACACACAGAAACAAAACCCACACCTAAAACCCTCATCCCACTCACTGTAGACCCCACCCCCAATTCCCCTTTCAACCAATCAGAGCACACCTTGGCCTCCAAGGCATATGACGTGTCCCAAATCAACAGTGGAGGATTAATGCTTACTCACAACGCAAAAACAAACGATGGAGATCAAATTTGGACAGCTAAACTCAAAAACGCGTCAGGGGCAAAGTTGGGATTTTCTAGTGATTAGGGTTTTGATTTTAAGATTCTAGTATGTTCTTAAGAGTAGTATAAAAGGAGGTCCAGTATTGTGGTAACCCCTTGTTCCAGTTTTCAAGCTTTTCACTTGTAATCCCTTTTTAAGAAAATAAAAGTTTGGTGTTTGATTTAATCAAGTGTAATTCCTTTTTATTGTTTTTAAAAGTTGTGTATTGTGTAAAAGCTTGATTCTGAGTTCCATCTTTAATTTGGTTAAGTAATTTTGATTTTCAAAATTATTTAAAAGTTTCTGAAATTTGAGATTCTTGGTAAGAATCTGTTTCAGGTTTTGGTGTTAAGAGTATTTGTTTGTTTGGTGATTAAGAGTGTTTTTGAAAACATGTTTGATAAGGTTTAAAAGATTTGGAAGGTTTTAAGAAAGAAAAGAAAACAGTATAATATTGCTTGTATTTTGTTCTTGTTTTGTGTGATTTGTCTTAAACAGGTTGAGAAGGTTGTTGATTATTGTTCTGCACCAACCCCAGTTGGTAAGGAGGTGGATTACACATCCACTAGGACCTTGGATGTAAGGTCCTTAGGTAACTCACTTTTTCCCTTTGGAAATTTTCAGAAAATAGTAGTGTATGTGATCTGGTTTGATTTGATGTTATTGTGTGTTTAAGTTGTTGAATTTGTGTTGGTATGCATGTTGGATGATAATAGGATCAGTTAGAATAGGATTTAAGGCACTTTGGTTTGATAAAAATTGAAAACAAGTTTTTAAAGTGGTGTTTGGAAACGGGTTTAAGCAGGGTACAACCTAGTTGATTGTGTTTAAATAGGTGTTAAAGCAGTTGAATCAGGTTAAGATAGGTTGCATATTAGTAATAGGATAGATTAGAACAAGTTTTAAGCAAGTTAAAGTGATAAAATGGGAAAAACATAGCTAGAAATCTGCATAGGCACTTTCTGCTTATTTTCATAAGAATTTGAGCTTGAATCTTGTGGAATCTGTTAAGTGTTAGGTTATTTGATTTGTTGAAGTTTATTGTGTGCCATTTGGTGATAGTGTGTGCAAAACATAGGGGTTTGAAACTCACTAGTGTGCATGTAATAAGCTTAAACAGCCCCAGACCTGCACAAGTACATCAGCAACTCTATTTTGCCCTTGTGTGCTTGGTTTTGATCATTTGTGTGTGCTAGGTGTTAGATTCTTGTTATTGTTGACTCCTTGTGCTCCAAAGAGCACAAGGGTGCCCCCTCTTGTCCAAAATCAACACCAGTAAGCCAAGCCAAGCTCCTCTTGGCAGCCTAATTGCACAAAGTGAAGAAAACATCACTTGTGTTCTTCAAGTAAGTCAACCTGTCCACGTTTTTGATTCATTAACTTGTTGAATCTTGCATAAAAAAGTGAATTCGGATTGGTTTACTAGCATTTGAGTGTCATAGCTTGGATTTAAAAAGAAAAATATAAAAAAAATAATGGCAAAAACTCACCCGTAGCAGGACTCGAACACTAGACCTCTCGTAGGAGGGTTAAGTGTCCTACCGCTAATCTAGATGGTTTTTTACGTTAGTGTTTGATTTCCATTTCTATTTAACCACGTTTTCTTTCTAGCTTATTAATATAAGCCGTGAGCAAATAAGCTCATTTGAGCTTATTGGTTTAACGTTTTTGGCTTATTTGATTTTTCCTAGGACCATTATAGGTTTATAGATTTTTCCAGCTTGGTTTCATAATTTTCCTTTTCTTTATTTATTTTCTAGAATTTATTTAATACCCGTATTTTATAAAATCATTAAAAAAAATAGTAAAAAGAGTTTTTATTTTTAGGAAAAATAGTTTTTAGCTTTTTAATAAATATTTTGAGGTTTACATTAGGTTTTGGTTTTATAAACTTTAATTTTTAATTTTATATTATTTTAAGGTTTTTTATAAACTTTAAACATTTTTATAAAATTATTAAAAAGGTTTTAGGAGCTTTAATTTGTGTTTTTCTCTTAGTTAGAATATTTTAAGTTTTTAGAAATTTTTTAGAATTAATTTTATAAACTTTTTCTTTTTAGTATTATTTTAATATTATTTTATTATTAAAAAATCAAAGTTTTATTTTTATTTCTTTTCCATTTTTTCTAGGTTCTTTATCATTAATTAGGACTTTTCCCATTTTTAGAATATTTTTATAGCTTTTAGATTTATTTTTATAATTATTTTAAGTTTAATTAGTTTTTAATCATTTTAAATCATTTTTAGAGTTTTAAAAATAGTTTTAATAGCTTTTAATTTTTAGAAAATTACTTTTTAGTCTTCTAATAATATAAGTTAAGTAATTATTCAATAAAATCATATTTTAGACATTTGAATTAGTTATATTTAATTTTAGGGCTTTAATTAGCATTTAAAATTAAATATTTAATTAATAAAAGGTTTTAAAATATCTTTGTTGGATTTTTATCTTTATTTATATTATTTTAGACTTGTTTTTAGCCTTTTAATCTTTTATTGGTTTTGTTTTTGGTCTTAGTATAATTTTTAATTTGGGTAGTTTTTCACGGCTTTACGTCTACGTCGTAGTTTAATTTTAACGTAACCATCTTTTCATCTTCTCATCCCCATTCTTCTCAATATTAATCTCAAACAATTACAAGTTAATTCACACACATATACCTCCTTGGGAAACGAACTTTCTCTCTTTTAAGTGATTGGGTCATTAGTGTTGATTTTTCCTAGAATCATCACTCGATACTTACCGCTCATATACGTTCTTTTGTTTTCCTAAACAAGAGTCGTGTTTTATCCTACAATCATTTTTAATCCCATGTGCTATCCAAGACATGGAAGAATGCTACGCCTTGGCCGATCTTGGTGCTAGTATTAATTTGATGCCTCTTGAGATTTTTAAATCGCTCAATCTTCCCAATCTCACTCCTTCAAGAATGTCAATCGAGATGGCCGATCATTCTACGATTCTAGCTTGTGGAGTTGCCGAGGACGTCTTCGTAAAAGTTGGAAAGTTCTACTATCCCGTAGACTTTATTGTTGTTGATATTCCTATCGATCCTAAAGTTCCGTTAATTTTAGGTCGATCTTTTTTGGATACCTCGAGAGCACTTATCGATGTGCATGCAAGAAAAATCACTCTTCGTTTCAATGAGGAAGAACTCGTCACTAATGCAACCCAAAACTCCACTCTTTCTCATGTGTATTCTATCACATCTTTGTACAATGTCAATCCCATCAAAAACATTTGCAAAAAGATTTCAAATAGAGTTTTAGGAGTTGTTGATAAAAATGAAGTTCCGTCCCCTCCGCCGGTGGAGGTTAAGAGTGTTAAGCCTACGATTCCAATCTCGAGTGATTCTTCGGATGATAAATATGTTGATCCCGATGGGGGAGTTTTCTTTGTTGACAAAAGATTCGAAAACTTACCATCACCTAAACCAAAAAGATTTCAAAATGTGAGAATTTTTAGTGTGACTAACATTGCTTTAGATACACCAAATATTTTTGACATAATCAAATCGGGTTATCACAAGGAGAGTTTAAAAGATGAAAAAGGAAAAGATTTTAAATTGAATTTAAAAGATTTTTCTACAACTCTAACTCCGTCATCACCGCGTTTATTGAGTACTACAAGCTCGTCTTCTCCTTTTGACGATGCTTTGTGTGGACTTAGTGTGGGGGAATCCCCTTATGTTCCCTCCCCTTTCTCCACCGAGGACGAGATATTTGATCCCGGAATTGCTTATAAAGGGAAATCTCGGTCTTCCACCGATGTAATAAATGGAAAATCTTTTCATTTGATTGGTGCGAGTCTACCTCGAGTAGCTCATGTTTTTAGAGACTTACCCATTGTCCCACCCTTCTATTTTTTCTCACCTCTTTTCTTGAAACCCTTTGGGTTTATGTTGACTATTGATGAAGTGGCGTTGATTTGTTTTTCCAATGAAAACGAGAACGCCATCTTCGATCCCGGTATTTTGCACCATCAAAGGACTTAGTCCTTAATACCGGTTGTTTTTGGGCCTTGTTTATCATGTAAGCCCCACTAAAAATTGACCACACCATGATTATCCCTAAATGATCACATTTATGGGGATTCGAGTCGAGCTTTTGACTCGGTTATCAAAAACAAGGTGCCTCGTGGGGGAGACCCATGCTTATCCATGTACATATTGTTGCTTTCTAATTAGTTAATGTGAGGGGATTTGTGCCCTTCCAACCTTTGTTTCGTGGTTGTTTGTGCATTGTGGTTTTTAGATCATGATCTTTACGATTGGAGCCTCTCGTGTTCGTTTTATAGGAGCACTCGATCGTTTGCTTTGGAGACATTTCTAAATATCCAAATGATATATCCTTTTATGTTCTAACCTTAGGTTTTTAGCACACTTCATAAACGGCTATTAATTTATTGGTTACACCCTTTCCATGCTAGATTAGGCATTCGACTACGTCTTTAGTATGGGGGTGTTTGCACCCCTAGACTCGAAACATTGAGGACAATGTTTAACTTTAGTATGGGGGGGTGAACAGATACTTGCCTTGCCAAACCTTCACGCTTTCCAAAGTTTATCTTTTTTATTATCGTTTTGTTGCAAAATAAGGCTAAAAATGGCCAAATTTTAAAATTTTTCTCATGTTTTATAAGTGTTTGAAGACACGAATGTAGATTTTCTGATGGCGAGAATAAGAGTAATTTTTGACTCGACTGTGCGTGTTGAGCACTTAGCTTTGATTCCTTAACTACACATTAGGCTAAGTCTCTTAAATGAGGACGAGAAATGATAGAGTTAATTATAAGTTACTATGCTAAACGTAGAGTACTCGTATTCTTTCAAAAACTCATGTGTTCTCGTTGTTTGCTTATTCTCCCTTCGCATGTAAATATATTTTGCTTAATAAATATTGACTTAGCGGTTTAGTTAGGATTGTTGGGTTTCTAGTCTTTTCTAGTAGCTTCCGTGTAATTAAATTGGGAAGACATTAAGGTATCGCCAGCGTCACGGTTTTGAAGTATTGGCACCCGAATAATCGAAAGCTTCACCTAATAATAAGATTTCAAGTGCTCACCTAAATCTAGCAAACAATTTGAAGCCCCGCAAGGCCAAAAATCTATGCAAAATTGAAAGTGAATCAAGCCTTAATCTTCGAAGCTTTAAAGATCCAAAATTCGCTTTAGCGTGAGGATATACGTCTTTGGCTAATAAAACCACCGATGAGGCGGATAATAAAAGGCAAGGCAAGACCGAAGTCATAATAAAAGCTTCATGGCGAAGTTGAATAAAAGATGGAGGTAAACCAAAGATAATAAGGCCATTCCGTTAGGGGGGCGTATAAAAGTCTTGGTAATAAGTCTCATGTTCAAAACCGTTATAAAACCGTGTTTATCGATTCTTCTTGTCAACTTAATTTTTTGACATCGTTGTCTATTAGGAGGGGTTATTGATTTGATGGTCTTGGTTACACCGTTAGGACTCTATTTTTAGACCTAAATCTCTATTATCGCATAAGTCAACAATGTATCCTCGTGAAACATTCAAGACGTAATAAAATACAAGAGATACAACTTAGGAATAATGGGAGAATAAGTACGTGATTAGGGCATATGGGTAGTGTTAGCATTACTAACTTATAATGACAATGATCTCGTTGCACGCTTGGCATGGAATTAGTGTGAAAATCGAGATGACGAAATTATTTCTAAACGAAGCATTCACGTGTTCTTATTCTATGAACCTAAACGTCCCATTTTGCGATGAAAATCAAACATTATGTCTAAAAACGCAAGTAGTAGTAATAGTAGTAGTTTAGCTAGTTTATCATTCCAATAAAGTGAATAAAATTGAATTTTGGAGGTGCTACGATACTTAATTCTAGCATTGCGTGAGGGCACGGCAATGATTTAGTATGGGGGAGTGATGAGACTGCTTTTATACATGGTCTCATCGTCCAAATCGGGATTAAAATGCATAAAATATCATTAAATATACCAAATATATGCTCGTGTTTGTTACTTGTGTATTTTTAGGTACGGATATTGTGGAAATGGAAAAAGATCACAAGAATCAATAAAAAACGAAAACGGGAAACGAAGCCGCACAATGAACTGGGCCCAAGTTTTGAATTTCCAAAAATACCCTTAAAGAATTGAAGATTGGCAACTTTGGTCCCTCAATTTTGAAGACTTGGAAAGATTAGACCTTGAAGAAATCATCATTTGGCAACACAAGTCCTCCATTTTTTAAGATAATACAAGTTTGGCCCTTGAAGATTTCATTGATTACATTTGAAGTCCTTAATTTAAGTTTGAAAACTTAAATGTGCCAAAATTGACAAGATGGCAAAGTTGTTATCAAAGGGAAATGAAGTATTTGCTATTTATTACAAAGTGGAAGAAAGAAGAAACTTTGGGGGCCAATTCTGCCAGACAGCTAAAACCTCACACCCAACCAAAAGCTGCCACCTCAGCAAACCCACCCATTTACCCATCCACCCATACCCTACCCGTCCAAACCCGTAACCCACCCAAAACCAGGTTTATTAATTAAACCAGTCAACCCACCCAGTCAACACCCCCATTTTTCCCTCCTAACACCCAATTTAAATAACTAATTACCTAATTTGGATTAAACTCACCCCCATAAACCCTAATACCACCAGGTTTGATAAATCCCAAATCAAAGGGATTTTGGCCATTTTCTTCCAGTTCACTAATTGAGGTCACTCTCACCTAAACCCACATCCCAAACCACCACAAGACACACCTATGTGTCTCCCCTGCTGCGTCACATTCACCCAAACCTTACACCCGACCATTTTAGCGACCAGGATTCTTCTACTTCGCCTCCAAGGGATTTTCAACGTCTATGATCAACTTTTCAAGGTTGGCAATCACATGGGACGATTTTGACCAAAGTTTCAAGAGAAGACCAAGAGGGCAAATTCGGATTTTCCATCCATTAGGGTTTAGGGTTCAATTTTCTTGTAATATTTTATTTAAGTATTCTAGATAGTTCCATTGTAGTATAAATATAACCGTTTGTGGTTGTATTTTTCTTGTTCCAGTTTTTGGCTTTCAAAATATGGTAATTCCTTTTTCTTAATATAAAAGTTTGGTGTTTGTTTTTGAACAAGTGTAATTCCTTTTTATGATTATTAAAAGTGTGTGTGTGTTGAGAAAGCTAAGACTGAGTTCCAAAATCAATTTGTGTGTTTAAGATTTTCAAAAGGTTTTGAAATAGGTTTGAATTTCAGAAATCATAGGTCCAAAAAAGTGAAAGTGGATTTAGATTTGGATTTTTAAAAGTTGAACTTGTTTTTTGATACGTGTTAAAGGTTTCATGGTTTGAAAGTTTGAAAAAGATTTGAAAGGAGAAAGTATAAAAACAGAATATTGCATTTGGTATTTGTTTGTGTTCTATTTTTTTAGCAGGTTCTAAGATCTTGTTGTTCAAGGCTCAGCACAAGCCCGAGCTTGTGGGAGGTGACATAGTTGTCACTAAGGGACCTGGATGTAGGTCCCTTAAGGTAAAATTCCTTGTGTCCCTTTTTGATTTTCAATATTTTCAGTTTTATGTGATATTGCATGATTTGCATGAAAGGTGTTAAGAGTTGTTAAAAGCTGTTAGATATTGCCCATGTTAGGTGATTGATGCATGTTAGAAGCTTTGTAGTCAGTTTGGTTGTGTTTTGCTTTGATTTTGTTTGGAAAATTTGATTTCAGAAACTTAAGAGGGTGTTTGGATTAGTGATTAAGTAGGGTTTAAGGGATTGCATATTGGCTTAAACCTGTTTAGAAATACTTCCTAGGTAGTTTATAGGTTGTATGTAGCTTAGTCTTTCAGTATTGGTAAGATTTAGCACAAGTTGCATGTAAAAGTTTTGAGAAAGAAGCATAAAGTCTGTCAAGAAATTTTTCTGCTTGTTTTGGTGATATTTGTGCATCAAAGCTTGAATTTTGCTAGGTTATAGGATTGTTTAAGGTTATGAATTGTTTTTATGTCAATTGGTGAGATTGTATGCAAGTTTGTAGCCATTGAAAATCATTTTTGTGCCTAGAAGATCAGCATAATCATACCAGACCTGTATAGTTTCATCCCTGTTTTGTGCAATTTTGTGTGATTTCATGCTTAGGCTTACTTGATTTGTGTTTTTCTTGACTCCTTATACTCCAAAGAGTATAAGGGTGCCTGTTGTCCACCAAAAAACACCACCAATCATCAAAATCAAGTCCTCTTGATATATAACTGCACAAGTGAAGAAAACTCATCTCTTTGTGTTTAACACAATAGCAAACTGAATACGTTTTTGGCACTTGAGGGTTTTAATCTTGTTAAAAGAGGGTTTGGATTTGTGTTTCTGTGACTAAAAGAGCATAAGATTTAAGTTTTAAAAGTAAAAAAAAAAGAATAAAAATAAAAACTCACCTGGCCTGGGCTCGAACACGCGACCTCCCTTTCGGAGGAGTAACGTGTTTACCAATGATCCGGATGGTTTTTTACGTTATACCTCTCCAAACAATAGTTATTTAAGCAGTTTTGAGTTGGGCTTATTAAATATAAGCCGTGACCTTTTTAGCTTATTTTAGCTTATTGGTTAAGCTTATTAGCTCTTTTTCATTTTTCCTAGGAAAGTTACATAATTTAGCATTTTTCTGAACCAAGTTTTTATTTTTCCTTTTCTTTATTTATTTTTATTCATTTTTCTTTACCCGGTTTTTATTAAATAGATAAAAAATAGCTAAAATAGGTTTTAATTTTTAGAAAAATAGTTTTTAGGTTTTAATTTATATTTTAGAGGTTTACATCACATTAAGTTTTCAAAAACTTTTATTTTTGATTTTATAGGATTTTAGGGTTTTTAAACAAATTTAAAATTTAATATAAAATTAATAAAAAGGTTTTAGGATCTTTAATTTGCATTTGTATCTTAGTTATATTATTCTAGGTTTTTGGTAATTTTTTAGAATTTATTTATAAACTATTTATTTTTTTGATTATTTTAATATTATTTTATTACTAAAAATAGAAAGTTTGTTTTTTCTACTTTTTTCATTTTACCTAGATTGTAAACACATAATTAGGAGTTTTGTAACTTTCCAAATCTTTTTAGGGCTTTTCATTTATTTTCTAGAATTAATTTAAGATTTAATTGATTTTAATAGTTTTTAAGTAATTAAAAATAGTTTTATTTGGTTTTAAAATTTTTAAAAATAATTTTTAGCTTAATTAGGTCATTTTTGAGGTTCACAAACTTGAAAATCTTGTTTGGGACTTTTTAATTATTAATAGTGATTTTTAGGGCTTTAATTAGCATTAAAAAGTCATTATCTAATTAATTAAAAGGTTTTAGCAAGTTTGGATTTTTTGTAAACTCTTAGAATATTATTGTGGATTTTTAGTAATTTTTAGGAATTTTTAGGTTAAAATTTTAATTTTTTGTACTATTTACGGTTTCACGTGTTCGCCTTTTTCGACTTAGTTTAATCCGTCTTCGTAACCGTCATTTCTTTCTTTCCCATTTCTTTTCTTTTCTTCTTAATAAAATCATCAATCAAAATCAATTCAATACACAACACACGTGCCTCCTCGAGAGAACGATCCCCACTTAAGGGTCATAAGTGTTTACGTTTTCCTAAACGTACACTTAATACTTACCGCTTTTGCCTTCCTTTTCCTAAAGGGGTAAAAATACTCAACATCATGTCACCATTGAGCTTTCTCAGCCAAATGGGCCTGATTTTAAAGTGAATGGCCAGCGTGTAAGGTTGTACTTTGGTGAGGACATCTCTCATGAGATGATTCCAACCCTCACCACGTTTCCCTTGAATTAGTTCTGGGTCGAGTCAGGCTCGTGACTCGGTTAGCAAAAACAAGCGCTTCTCGGGAGGCAACCCGTTGATCTATCCTTTATCATTTTCATAAAAAGTGTAGGGGAGACCCGTAGGTGTTTGTTGTCTTGTTTCTTATGTTGTGCAGGGATTAAAGCTTCAAAGAGCACATTTGATGACATTTGATGAACCGTGATCCCGTGTACCCGTCTTCCCGGTTCTATCCTAAACTGTCGTGATTCAATATTTCATATCTTATATATATTCACATTGAAATCACTATAGTTGTCCTTTCTTTAGCAAGATTTCAACAACGTGCACAATTTCCTAAGTGTAGGGGAGTTTACTCCAACATGCTTAAACATTGAGGACAATGTTTATATCAAGTGTAGGGGGACTTCTATCGAAGTAAGTGGGCTTTTCCATGAATTTGTCCTCATTTTAACCGGAAAACTTGATTTTTCGACATTTTACAAAATATTTAATCTATTTTGGCCTATTTATATAGTAGTATTTTCTTTTGTTAGCTAAAGTTGTTTTAAATTTTTCAAAGTCATGAATCTTTTGACTCAACCCGAGTTTACTTATCTAAGTTTACTCTAGCTAGTATCCTTAACGTGTTTAAGTCAAGTTTTGCTAGGCTTTTATATAGGGAACTTTAAAACGTGAAAGTCTTAACTCTTACGGGTTAAGAACAAGAACTTCTCGCAAGTTCCTATAATTGATCCTAGAAATTCGTTTATCAAGGGAACTTTAAAATGCGAATTCTAAACTTGAAAAAGTCTAAGAAGTTGCAAGATCCTATAAATGACTTGAAAACCCAAAACTTTGATTTAATTGGCTAAGCATCCACGAGTCTCATTCCTTGAGATTTTAAATTGTGGAGAACGAGAGATGATAAAGTCAATTATAAGTTTGGTATTCTTTCATGATTTTATGTGAGTTGATTATAAGCTTTTTCTCCCATCACTTGCTAATAAATTTATTTGCAATAAATAAGGTTGTATGATTTGAAAAGTCACTTAGCTTCTAGCACAAGATCGTTTAAAAGTTGCTCGGTATTAATTAGAGTTCATAGCCAAGGCATAACTTATTGAAGCGGGATGCGAAGATTGGCGAGTCCGAAAAGGTTCCTAACAAGACATGAGGGCTACATTTTGTTGCTAAAGATCCAAAAGTGATGTGAAGAATCATTTATCAAAAATCAATATGGAGGATCAAGACACACGATGAAAAGAAAATACTCCCCAAAAGATCATGGAGAAGTCTATCCGAAACGACCCTAGCAAGGTATGAGGATAAATAGATCCAAGTCCTAAAAAGAGGCTGATCGTTGTACATCAAAGTCCAAAATAAAGATTGGAGAAAAATAAAGAAGTCGTGGTCCAAGTATGAAGAATCTCTCAAAAAATTCAAGTGAAGAAATTCCTATTATGAAGAGAAGACCATAATTTTAAGAACATCTCTCAAGATTCTAAGTATGAAGTCGCTGCCAAATATCGGTCCGAGAAAGGTCTCAAATCGTGAAGCGAGTTATGCCAAGATATAAACTTTATGAGGTCCCGAGAAGCAGTTTTAAAAGATTTTGTCCTTTAGCTAACTATTGATTAAATCGTCCCACTTTATTTTCAGCTTAAATAACTATCGAAATAAGTCAAACAATGTATCCTCGTGATCATCAAGAAAATATTAAAATACAAGAGATACACTAGGAATAAGGGAGTTTAAGTAAATAATTGGGCCACATGAATTTGTGTTAGTTTGCTAACTTTTAATAACAATGATCTCTTTTTTAAGCTTGGTATGGGGAACGTGAAATTTGAGCGTGATAATCATTCATGACAACCAAAACCCCAATGTAAGTTTTTGATTTCTTTACTTGTTTTCCTTAGTGTTTAGTATTTAAAAAAGGCCAAGGTGGGTTATTTATAATAAAAAACGTAAACCGTGCTTTGAAATTAATGCATTACATGAGGGCATTGCAATGGTCAAGTGTAGGGGATTTAATAAGTGTGAAAACACTTATCCTTTTACCACTTATTTCCAATAATAATAAGACCAAAACGTGTATTTTATGTCATAAAAGTCGGAATTATGCGTGGTTTGTGTTTTTATTGTGTTTCAGGATAAAAATATGAAAAAGGGAGAAAACACGGGTATCACGAGTTTTTATCGAAGAAAACGATAAAAGACGAAGTCAAAAGATCAAGAGTGCAAATAGAACAGAAGTCCAAGTCTTATTCTGAAGACTTATCGAAGAAAAAGTCTAAAGACGGGAGTTTAATGAAGTAGAAGAACCAAGTCTAATTATAGAAGAAAATTATAAGACAAGTTCAATTTATATCTACAAATCCCGAGACAACGTCGAGAAAGACAAAGAATTTAAATCGAGTCGAGGCGAGAAGAAAGAAAAAGGAAGCAACACATGCACCTCCCCACTTCCTATATATACCCTTCTAATGTGTCATTAGGAGGGGGTTAGTTAGTTATTATTTAGCTAGTTTATTTTTTCTTTGGTAATTTTTATTTTTAGAGAGAGAAAGTGTTTAACTTTCTCTCACTAGAATTTCATCTTTTCTTTCTTTCACGTTTAAGCTTTAGTTTAATCTTGTATTTTGGAATCATTAATCTACAAGTTCAAGTTTAAGCTTTTCATCTTTAATCTTCTTCTACATTTCTTGATTTTTATTTGTTTCTGATCTGAAATTTTAAAGCATCTTGTTTAATCTTGATGTTTGATTGATTAAAAAGTTTGACTTTTTATTCATATCCAAGTTTTTATACGATTTGAGCTTTGAGCTTATCATGCTTATTGGCTTATTTTGTATTTAGCTTATTTACTTTTAAGTTTTCTTAAAAGTTTAGTCTTTTTAAAGTTTGATTCATAAAGTTTGCTTATTTCGTGTCTTAAAAGTTTTTAAATTTATGCTTGTTTTCATTTGGTTGAGATTTAAATAAGTGCTTATTCGTCTTTGCTTATTTGTTCTTATTCATTTTTGCTTTCTGCTTTTGAATTCCGTCGTAACAGCTTTGAGGTTTTACCCTGTCCGATCGAGTAAGTGTGATCACATAAACCCCTAGGGTTTCTACTTGCGATCCTTTGCTGCGATCCATAGTACGATCGTTCACTACGATCATATCCTACAATCCACACCACGATCACTTGTTGCGATCGTGGGTATGATCCGTAGGCTGCGATCTATGAGTACGATCCCTGGTTACGATGGAATTGAGTGCGATCACTCCTACGATGGAATTGAGTGCGATCACTCCTGCTATCGCATTGAGTGCGATCATACTGGCTACGATCACTAGTCTACGATCGATTGTTACGATCGTAGGCTGCGATCACTTGTTTCGATCAAAGGTCACGATCGAGGGTACGATCTAAGTGCGATCCGGGCACGATCAAGCACCCCGATCGCATTGACTGCGATACAATTTCAAGTTTTTAATTTTATTTCTCGTTTTATTTTGAGTTTCAAATTTAACTTTTCCCGCATTTTTTTTACTTAGTATTATTTTAAAACTAGTTTTGTCTTAGTTTATTTTTTTTACAAAGTTTTAAATTTTAAATTCACTTTAAGTTTTTAATCATTTATTTTTAACTCGTCATTTTTAGTTTAATTTTTAAAGCTTTTACTTTTACTCAACGACACTTTCACTTTACTATTAGTTTAAAATAGACAACCACCACTTTAATTTTCCACCAAGAACGACTGAGTCGTACTTTCAATTGGTAATCAATTCGAAAAGACCGGACGATAACTTTTTACATACAAAATATCTTGTATTAGTCTTTATAATGAAAGCAATTTGTTGCTTCATCTCCCTACCTTCTGAGTTAGTTCTTCATCACTGTCCTCTTCAGATGATGGCTCAGGTGATGGTGATGGTGCTCTTGGTTCTTTGTCTCGTGATCTTATGGGAGCTGAATACTTAGCTGAAGTGGAGTATCTTGATAAAGAGGATGTGGTGGAGTATCTTGGTGATGAGGATGTAGTGGAGTATGATTTTGGAGCACGAGAGCGATGATCTTGGACATGGTGAGTGGTAGAAACCAAAGCAAGTGGATTAGCAGTCTTTTCTACCCGTTCAGCTCGAAGTTCATTTGCCTCATTCCGAAAAATGTTTCAAAATGTCAAAGAGTGTATGATAGTTGACCTCGTCCAACTTATTTTGTTGTTTCACCAATGTTACAAATCTTGTCCACTCGGGTTGAAGTTGTTGTAGAAACTGCACATTAACTTGCATGGTGGAGACTTGCAGATTTTTTCTTGTCATGTCAATCATCATCTTGTAGAACCTTGAGTAATATGAATCAATTGATTCCCCATCCAATGAAGTAAACTTACCAAAGTTCCAGAACAAGCGTTCAATGACAAACCACATTTCTTTTACAGTAGAGCATGCATCAACCGTTGAGTAAAAATCATCTCCAATCCTACTTAGAATCAAATAGATTGCTTCTTTCTCTGCATCAATCCAGGCACGGTTCTCTTTCGAAGTGTTCTCATATGTTTCCGTAATTATTTGCTCATCGGAACCGGACGTCGAGTTGGTTGCTGGAACTGCAGGAATGGTTATTGTAGTGAGATTATAGGGTCCTTTTATGCAATGTCGAAGAACATCAACATTGGGTCTAGTGTCAAGATATCGAAGGAATCGTGATTGCCATTGTGCATATCTACCAGTCACAAGCATTAGTGGTCTCTCTTTATTACCCGCCACCATTATGTTGTTGTTCGTCACACGATATTCGGTAGTAGAATCCATCTCAATATTCTCTGAAATGATGAATTGAATGTGGATCTTAATTAGTTGTGTTGTGATTGTTTTGTTGTTGAAATTCCGAAAATTATGATTTTTCTCAGTCCGACAATAAATTCCTCAGTTCGACAAAACGTTAGACCTAAAAAATTTGTAATCACCAAATTTTGAAATTGAGCTAGAAATAGCCTAAAACTAGTATGGAAAAAATTTGAATCTACTTGACAGGAAGTCTGATCGCAATTAATGATCGCAACCTTAGTCGCAGTGAGTGATCGTAACCTCGATCGCAACACTGATCGCAACACCATATCGTAACCTCGATCGCAACACTGATCACAACTTCTGATCACAACCTTGATCTCAACACTGATCACAACACCATATCGTAACCTCGATCGCAACACTTATCGCAACTTCTGATCGCAACCTTGATCACAACACTGATTGCAACACCAGATCGCAGCCTTGATCACAACTCCTTGATCGCAACTCCTGGATCGCAGCTGTCACACCTCACTATGGAGAAATATGGGGCGCGACGTATGGATATCATCACAACAATAGCGTTTCTATAGAGATAAGTAAATGAAATGGAAATATCATAAATGGTGACACAATGTCATGAAGATATCTCAAACAATGCAGGCGTCTAGGTAAGTAGGTAACAGGTCTACCTCTTACCAAAGACATACAATTAACAAATAACAAACATATACGTGTCTACAAAGTATCACTTATTCAAACATAAATAAAGACTAAGAGGAAAAGGAATTCCTCCAAATGCAATCCTAATCCTCTCAGCTAGCCACTCCTATTCTCACGCTTAACCACATTCTCACCTGAAAGAGACACTAAAACACGTTAACATAAAGTTGGTGAGAGTCATAGGTTTAGACTCCAACGCCAAATCAGTTATAATATAAGCTGTGAATAACCACCAACAATAAAAATATATGGACAATGTCTTACAATTATGTATTAACAACTAGCATTCAAGATTAACCAATCACCATAAATCCAACACTACAAGAATTCTGTTGAATAGCCACGGACAGTATTTGTGGGTAAAAGTCCAAATTTCGTGGGTAATTGGGTAATATTCACTAATTACCCATGACTCTATGATGATGGGTAAAACCTTTGAGGCTAATTGTTTTCCCACGACATTTTCACTAGGTGGGTAAAATTACCCACGTAATTTAGGTGGGTGATTTTGTTAACTTTGTGGGTAAAGTTTCATGGGATTTTTCTAACTCGCCAGAAGATACCCATGAATACAGTTGTGGGTAATTTCTGCCTAAAACTAGCCGTTGAAATTATTCGTGTGTAAAACCACGGGTGAATTTACCCGTAACAATCTGTAATATCCTTCACCAAGATAACAAGGAGCAAACTCATGATAAATGGCAGACGAAATATTTCTATATACTATATTTCATATGCATTTGGTAAGGAATTGAATTCAAAACATAAATACCGAATCAATTATTTATTAAATTAATATTGTATCGAGTACAACTTATAAAATGTCATCAACAAATCAATAAAACACACCAAACTATACTGTAGTTCCAAAAGTACTATAGTGCATCACCAACATACATAATTGTACGAGTAACATTAGTATGTTACATGACCATATATATTCAGAAGGCAGTCTTAGTGCAGTCTCCATTTTATTTTAATTTTTTCAGGTCTTCACTTCCGCTCAGACCTGAAGGTCTACGGAATTAATGGCCTATTCTATGTGATTGATTTGGTGGATTTATGTGGTTGATTTAGATGATAAACATGAATAAATGAAGGAAAGAGATGAAGGATTAGAGAGAGAAAGGAGAGAAAAGGGGAAATGTAGAGAGAGAAAGAAAAGATGAATAAATGATTAATTGTCAAATGGAATCAACAACCCCCTCCTAACATGCTAGGAGGGGTTATATATAGCCCACCCTACATGTGGGCTATATGGACCATACATAAAGTAAATAGATCACGAGCCCATTACATAATTATCATTGGAGCGACCGATCCTTCATAAATACGTAAAAAACGTATTTCCAACAATCTCCCCCTAAGGGAGGTCGCTCCAAGAAACAAAGTTCTAAATAGTCTATAACTCGTGATCTATGCTAACTAAGATGTGACCGAGACTTTATTGGGAAAAACGTATTTCCAACAATCTCCCCCTAAGGGAGGTCACATCTTTTTACAAAATCTTAAACCTAGCATCTATGCTTGAGTCTTCGATCTTGTTCTTGTGAATATGCTTGATGTGATCTTTGACTTTAGTCTTGAGCATGTTTCCTTGCCTTGATCTTGTGCATTCTTCACTTGTGATATTTGCCTTTTTGTGACTTCATGTTCCACATACTTATACTTTTAAATTCTTGAAAGCTTCAGAGTTTGATACAGCGGAAGACTTGACCTTCAGGCTTTCTTGAATTTGTTGAAGTACTAATTGTATGTAATATAAGCATGTGGTGACGACTTCTTCTGGATTGTACACCGCAATGCCACCTTCTTGTTACGCTGCATAAGACAGTTAGCAACAAACAATATACACGGATGAAATGGCCTTGAACATTTCATTCTAATTCGGTAGCATTTTACCTCCGGTCGGTGAAGACCGTTGGACGATATTAAATATCGTACTTGTGGCAGGTAGTTTCAATTAAGAACCTCCTTGACAAGATTTCGCGGGTAAACCCGTTCTCTTTACTCGACCGTCCAAAGCTGACTGCGAACGTAAAGAGTGAATCATTTGGATAATATTATCCGCATGATTTGAAGCCGTCAATTCATGTTCCTGGAACAAGTGAAGTTCAATTAAGAACCGCACCATCGTTGCTTTCCAGTTGTCACTAGCTTGATTCATATAGAATCTTGCAAGTTACCTACCAAGTGCTGTTTGATGTTAAAACTAGAAGGATTTCCATTCGTCACTGTAAATACTTAATAGTATTACTCTGAATGTTCTGGCAAGATCATTAAGATATTGCGTAGAGGCCTGGAACGTGTTTAAATTCATTTAAGAATTAAACCACTGTTGCTTTCCAGTTATCACAAGTTTGATTCATAAAGAATCGCACAAGTCACCTACCATGAGCTTTTTGATATTCGCTCAAGAAGGATTTCCATCTTCATTGTAAATACTTTCGTATTACTCGGATGTTCAGGCAAGATCATGAAGATTTTGCGTAGGACTCTTAAGAACTTTCTTACTTTTCACAGTGTGTGAAGAAGCAAGGAATAATGAAAGTGTGTCCTAATGAGATATTTGATGATCTCAAATGGCTCTAGACTCGATTGTGCATTTTGGATTTTTTAGTGATCGGAGGCTGGAGAGGAGTGCCACCTTTTCAATACCAATTTATTCGGAGTGAATAAATCAATAGATAATGTGTTGATCTCCGTGTGATTAAAACAAATACCTTTTGAGAGATATTTGAGTTAGCTGGGAAGGGTTGTGCATTGCATCACTGGGTCCATGACGTCTTTCTTCAATATCGAGAATCATTAAAAAATGATCTCAATAGCATATGTATTGACCCGGTTTCTGCCTAAAGTTGTAAGGAGAGCTTCTTTCTTTACACCCTTTATCTTTACATTTCTTTTTCATTCTTCAACCCCTTCAATGCTTACCAATACGTCATCACTAGCACCTTGTTGTGATTGTTCCAGTGCTAACTTAAGTACTTGGTCGGCATTCAGCTACGTTCACAATCTTTCTCCATCTTTCCTAAGGACTACTATTTCTAGCTATGGAATGTCCTTGGGAAGATTCCTCCGGTTCTAGAGAAATCATTGGACTTTAACCTATCCTACCATCCTTATGTCACCACAATCTTCACCGTCGTGAATAGAGATGTTTTGGGTAAGTGTATGTCACCATGAAATCCATTTTTATATCCAAATCCATTTTGCTCCCCCTTAACATATGCCACGATATTCGAAAACATTTTGCATATGTCGGGATGAGCTATCACGTTAAGTCAAACCATTTATGATTGATCATATCCCATATTAAATCACATTTTCTCCCCCATATTAAAAATATTAACCCAATCGATGTTTTTAATATCAATTGATTTAATAACATTTTAAGAAAATTTGGGAAGAAAAATGCAAGTCCAATTATCTTCATGAATTACACAAGCTCCCCCTCAAATTAATGAGGGTGTGCTGAAACGTAAATTAAATACCTTTTAAACACAAGTGTAAGGTATTTATTACGTGCAAAGATCATATATAATAATGAATTCACAAGATTAGCAATTTACGAGGTTGGACCTGAATGATGGAGAACAACATATGAAAGATTCACATGGTTCTTGTTCACGAATGCTGGTCACCTCGTCACGTCCCCGAGAAAATTAATTCCCGTTGTTGAGTCAAAGCTTTCCGGTGAAATGCTTGACTTGATAATGAAAAGCGGGTTGCTATCTGAAATAATAGCAAACCATTTTGAGCATGTTTTAAAAGTTTGAACTTCTGCTCGAACTTTATTTACAACCCCGTGTCATTATTGAATGACATTTCTAGGTTCGTAAATATTATCGATTCCAGAAGACATGCTCTTTTTATCAAAACATTTTTGAACACACAATTTTGAAAGATTTAGAAAAACCTTTTGAGAAATTCTCGAAAAATTGTGTTCAAAGTTTTGAAAACCAATTACTTGAGCTTAAGATGTTGAATATCTTATCAAACGAGCTCAAGTCCGAGAAGTTGTAAACTTCCCGTTGTTAAGGATAAGTTTATCATCGGCGATAAACTTTCCTTTTATCTGAAGAACGAGTCCTAAGCTGACATTTACTTAGAAGTCGTGTTCATGAGCTTGAAAACTTTGACTGTTTTAACGGAAAGCTCATGACCGAGAAAGGTTAATTTCTCGTTACGAGGAAAAGTTCTCTTATTTAAAAGATACACTTTCCTTTCTGAGCTTAAAACTTCGAATGTTTTAATACAAGCTCATGACCGAGAAAGGTGAATTTCTCGTTAAGAGGATAAGTTATCATAAAAGATAATCTTTCCTTTATTTTAAGTTCGAGTTACAGTATGACATTTAACTGTAAGTCATATACACGAGCTTAAAACCTTTGAATGGTTTTAATGTAAGCTCGTGTCCGAGAAAATTTAATTTCTCGTTGTGAGGATAAGTTTATCATCGGCGATAAACTTTCCTTTATTTGAGGAACGGGTCATCGTCTGACATTTAACGATGAGCCATTGTGCATGAGCTTAAAAACATGGAATGTTTTTGATATAAGCTCATGCCCGAGAAAAATGAATTTCTCGTTTTTAGGATAAGTCATCATCGGGATGAACTTTCCTTTCTTTGGAGATCGAGTTACAGTCTGTTATGTGACTGTAAGTCCTTGTGCATGAGCTTAAAAACGTGGAATGTTTTTAACATAAGCTCATGCCCGAGAAAAATGAATTTCTCGTTTTTAGGATAAGTCATCATCGGGATGAACTTTCCTTTCTTTGGAGATCGAGTTACAGTCTGTTATGTGACTGTAAGTCCTTGTGCATGAGCTTAAAAACGTGGAATGTTTTTAACATAAGCTCATGCCCGAGAAAAATGAATTTCTCGTTTTTAGGATAAGTCATCATCGGGATGAACTTTCCTTTCTTTGGAGATCGAGTTACAGTCTGTTATGTGACTGTAAGTCCTTGTGTTGCAGCTTAACCATGAATCCCCTGAGACATTTGTTTCTCTGATATCTGCTTCTTCAGCAACCAAACTCTAAGAGTGTCCTTAGTTGAACGGTACACAACGATTGGACCGCTTCGTTCTTTTGAAACATCAACTTTGGTACCTGCATTCTCATTAGGAGTTTGTATACTTTTGCATGGGTTAGAGATATCTATTTGTGAAGCACGTGGGGGTTCACAGTTGGCTTTACTTGTTTCAGAGGCGACCTGAGTAGATGATTCACTAGTCTTGGCTGGCAAACGTTTCCTTTTATAGAAAACCTTAAGTTTAGGCGTAAGTGAAGTATCATCTTTATCAGTTTCCTCCCTAGTAGACTTAGTAGAATCAGAGACTATCCTAGTTAAAGGGCACTCGTTTCCTACAATAGTGAAAGTTCTACCAGTGGGGTGCCACATTTTACCAAAGGGTTTGATTTTAGCGACCCACTGGGATTTAAGTCTAGCACGGGAGTTCACCTCATTAAGCAATTTTTTGATACAAGCATCATGATTTGCCGTAAAGACACATTTTCTACATGTTTTACAAGTAGCATATTTAATGTCCGAGTAAGATCTAGAATCCCTAGATGATTGATTGATGCTCCTAGGATTGGACATGCTACGGTTAGCAGTGTTGGGTAAACTAGAAGGCATCTGACTAGGTTTGAAATTCCTATCTCTTACATGTGTCTTTTGCTTAGCTTCCCTAAGATCAGATTCATGGCAAACGTCATTTGAACTAGTTCTAGACGTGGTCTTGTTATTTTTAGGGAAACTAGAGGCAATCATATGATTTGGTCTTGCTAAAGCTGGAGTGAACACATTGGGCCTAGTAGCTGGAGTGACTGGTCTAATAAGATGAACCAAATCAACTTGGGAGGCAAACCGCGGTCTCGAGGATTGTGGTCGCTCGGATCTAAATGCAGTAGGTTGTCTGACAATCGGTTGTCTGACGAACTGATTTGTAGGTGGTTTCCCCAAGATTGATGGTTTTTCAAGCTTAGTGTCCACACTAGATCCTCTATTTTTCCTTAACTCGTTTTTCAACGCGGCTATAGCAAAGACCTTTTCCTGTACTTGGGCTTTTAAAGTCTCATTCTCTTGGAGCAAGTTATCTTGGGATGCCAACTTAGATTCAAGCAGTTGAATTTGTTTCAAAAGATTATCCTTTTCAGCTTTAGAATCTAAAACAGTTTGATCCAATTTTCTTTCAAGAACAACGTTTGATTTTTCAAGTTTTTCAAAGTATGTTTCAAATTTGACCGTTTTCTTAGAAAATTCAAGTTTGGCATCCTCAAGATCTTTTGATTGTTGAGCTACAATTGTTTCGAGCTCTCTAATCTTGGAATCAGAAGCAATCAATGAAGCAGTTATAGGATAATTATCATGATGTTTAGCATTCTGAACAATCTCTCCCCCATTATGACGTACATCGGATGAATCAGAAGTGGTATTGCTATCACTCGTTTCCATCCCATGTTTGTCATAATTAGGTTCAGAATTCTCAATATGCGGCATATCATCAGCATATACATCATAAACCACATTACATTGTACCATGTTTGCAGGCGCTGCGTCATAAATGGGTAAGGTGTCATCAAGAGAAATCTCGTGAACATTCCCTGACGTACCACTGGTATCATGTTGTGCTCCTGATTCCGTGCTCTTGCCATCTTTAGGCTCCAATTTTTCAACCGTATGACAATTGTCCTCTTGCATCTGCGGCATTGATTCTTGCACTCCATTATCATACGTTTGCTGAAGTCGAGATCTTTCATAAATCGAAGACGAGACCGATGACATGAGTTTCAAAATCGTATCACGGAAAACTCGAAGCTCGGTATGTGTATCTCGAAGAAACGATTGGTAAATCATTGAACTTTCAGGCTTGATGATATTAAATTGGAGGAAAGGCGTGAGGTGTGTCACAAGAGCCTTATATGCAAGTGCTGATGCAGAGTGATTAAAGTTGTTATGGTTGAGTTGCTCGGCGAGTTGGGTCAAAGTGGTGAAAATTGAGTCGATGAATATATGACGATCTTGTCCAAAGATTGTCACAAATTCGCTCCCTCCTTGAATCCGTGAAAGATTAACTAGATGATACTGAAGCATTCGAAATGAAGTTATACCACTTTCCCTAGCGTTGGCTTGCACTTGATGCGATTCTCCCTCTTTAAGTGTCGATTTTAACGATTCCATTGGTAATCGAGGAAAAATGATGTGGCTGTTGTTGTTGTCGGGTTTGAACAAGACGACGCGGCTCAAAAATTGTTATCGGCTCAAAAGATTATGAATAAAACCCGATCAAAAATCCGTATTGGCTAAGTAAAAATCCCGTCACTTTCACTCGTCAGTTTTGGCTTTACAATCGGCCACAATAACTTTTAACCCGGTAAATGTTTTTCCACATTAACTTTTAAAATGCCCGCCTCAACCACGATGTGCCAAAAAAAAAAATTAATAAACAAAATATACTAAATAAAAAATAAACATTAAAATATATCAATATAAAAGGTTTATTTTTTAAAAAAAATGCAAAATCTGAAATTTGAAAATAAAGATAAAAACAAACTTTTGACACAAATAAAATATATAAAAAAACGTAACTTTCCTAAAAAATAAAAAGTAAAATAAAAAATAAAATAAAAAAAATGAAAGAGATTCTCGCGTGTAACCCACTAGATTATAGGAAATTGTGTAGATTACTTTGGAACCTCCGTCACATTAAAATAATAAAACTCCATTTGCTTTGTTTTCTCCGTCTGAAATAGTCTCCTTCCACGTGTGACACATTCACCCACATAACAATTTCGTTTATCTCTCTCTCTCCCCTCACAAGTTACAAAAAAAACCCAACGTAACAATTTCTCTCTCTCTCTTGTTTTGTCCGCCTCCTCTCTTCAAATCCTCCATCACAGATAAGAATAATCAAACCACAAACACAAAATAATCAAACTCATCCTAATGTTATCACAGCTTAATCAAAACACATCTCCTCAATCTCATCATAACCTTCGCAGTCGGATTACCCACTATCAAGCGAAGACAGATTCAAGGTCTTTTTCAGAAAGATCTCAGGTAGGTATTCTTTTAATGTTTTTGTTGAGTCCCTCTCTTCTTCTGTAGCGTCTTTCTGTTGTGAGCGAGTCTTGGGTGTGTTTGGGTGTGCGAGGTGTGTCCGAGAGGTTGTGAGGGTCGAGTCTTGTTGGTTGAAAATGGGAGTTTTTTCTGAGGGTATGTGTTTGGTTGTGTTGGGGGTTGTCTGTGTCGAGAGAAATATGGGGGAGGGAGTGGGGTTGTCTGTGTTTTCGAGGGTGGTTCTGATGAGGGTGAGGGTTTAGAGTTGGATGGGAGATATGAGTTTGATTAAGTTCGAGAGGAAGGGTGTTTGGTTTGGGTGGGGGGACGAGGGTCTGATGGGGACGAGGGTGAGGTGTAGGAGGCTGTTGTTTTGATGGGTTTTGTGTGAGTTCGAGTTGGATCTTGATGAGGGTGAGGGTGTTAGTGACGGGTTGGTGTGGAGGGTTTTGTGTTGTATTTGGTTCTGCGTGGTGTGGGAGGGTCGAGTCGGGGTGAGAGTGGTTTGGTCGAGGGGTAGGGTGGGTGGTTGATACGAGAGTTGTGAGGGAGTGAAGCTTGTTGTTTTGTTTTGATTGAGTGGAGTCTTTGATGGTGTCGAGTCTGTCGAGTTAAGGGTTGTGTGTGCTAGTGAGTCGAGTGTTTTTGTCGAGTCCAGTGAGCCGTAGGAGTGTTTGATGGGCGGGGTGAGGAGACGAGAGGTGTATGAGGGGGTTGTGAGAGGTTTTTTGTTTGCTGTGTTTGATTTGAGTTTTGTAAGACGAGAGGTGTGAGAGAGTATGGTTTTCGAGAGTCAGTCTAGGTATTTTTGATTCAAAGTGGGAGTCTGTGTCGAGGGAATGAGTCTTTTTGAAAGACGATGATTTGCCCAATTTGTCCGTTATGTTTGAAATGGTTTCATTCGGAACTTTTCATTCATTCGGAAGAGTTCCGAATCGGAAGTTTTGTTCTTGATCCGGAAGTTCTTGGTTCGGAAGTTCTTGATCCGGAACTTCTTGATCCGGAACTTCTTGATCCGGAACTTTTGGCTTGATCCGGAAGTTCTTGGTTCGGATGTTGTTGATTCGGAACTTTTGGCTCACTCGAAAAAAGTCTTCACCCGGAACTTGTGTATCAGTATTGTCGGACAAAATTTGGACAGTAACAATGGACCAGAAAGGACAGAAAGGTTTAACAGAATAGGTAGTGTGACCAAAAAATTAAGAAAGAAATCCAAAAATTATGACTGATAACTGATAACTGATAACTTGACCAAAAAACAAACGGATAAACGAAAAAGGATAAACGAAAAAGACTGATAACTGATAACAAACAACGGATTAAAAAAAAATTAAAAAAAATTAAAAAAAATTAAATAAAAAACTGATTAAAAAAATAAAAAATAAAAAAAGGATAAAAATTGATAAAAATTTATATAAATTGATAAAATTTAGAAAACATACCAACTTTTTTATATAAATTGATTATTAAATTTGTGATAAAAAACAAAAAAATACAAACTTTTTATAAAGACACAAACTTTTTTAAGATTTGATAAAGAAATTTTTGATTTTTATATAAAAATTTGTGATTTTTTATCTAAAAAGTAAATAAATTTGAAGATTTGATATGATCTAACATATAAAAACACAAACTTTTTATAAAAAAATACAAACTTTTTATGATTTAAGCATGATTAAATCAAAACCCACCAAAATCAAAAAGAAATAAAACAAGAATAAACCAAACTAACCATGGCTCTCTGATACCAATTGAAGGTCTACGGAATTAATGGCCTATTCTATGTGATTGATTTGGTGGATTTATGTGGTTGATTTAGATGATAAACATGAATAAATGAAGGAAAGAGATGAAGGATTAGAGAGAGAAAGGAGAGAAAAGGGGAAATGTAGAGAGAGAAAGAAAAGATGAATAAATGATTAATTGTCAAATGGAATCAACAACCCCCTCCTAACATGCTAGGAGGGGTTATATATAGCCCACCCTACATGTGGGCTATATGGACCATACATAAAGTAAATAGATCACGAGCCCATTACATAATTATCATTGGAGCGACCGATCCTTCATAAATACGTAAAAACGTATTTCCAACAATCTCCCCCTAAGGGAGGTCGCTCCAAGAAACAAAGTTCTAAATAGTCTATAACTCGTGATCTATGCTAACTAAGATGTGACCGAGACTTTATTGGGAAAAACGTATTTCCAACAAGACCCAACATATAAGATGTAAATAATCAATTTTACAGATGATCATATAACCATGAGAGGTTTTAACACAAACATAGGTTTATATAATAACAAATTACCCAATAGTATACAAAGTTAACGTTAAATGGTGGTAAGCACCAGGCGCACTTCTCAAATAAGTGTTTAAGGGTAAGGATTGGCATCATATACCTTAGTAAGATTCTTCTTAGACTTGGAAATCTACATTCATCTCTTTGTAATATTGTACTACCAGCAACCTCTTCACCAATCCTAGCCATCGGTATGAAAGTATTTCAGGTTTGGGCAATAGTATCTCAGATTTAAACAATCTCCTGAAATTTTATTTAAAAAAATCAATTGTAAACATAGAGTCCTTCAATCATGAGTATCGTACAATCAAATTTCTCTTAAAAAGATGTTACAATCACGAAGGATTTTGTCTTTCTACTTCAAGGGTTTGTGTAATACTATTCTTGCAGTTACGCATTATTCTCAATATTTAGTTGAAATAGAGTCGAATCAGTCTTTAACATCGCAAAGGTGTAACTGAACTGTTCAAGGTGCCAAAGAAAACACCGGGTCCGAGGTGTCACCCAATGAACGAGGCACAAATCCTAAACTCGGTTCTTAAACCACTTAATAATTAACCAAATATATACCTCACAATGATTACATACGCGGTTCACCACAATCATTTAAAAAATGTAGCAAAACCAATCCATGCAAGAAAAAAATTAATGATGGAAGTATTAACGGTTTCCTAACTTTCTGCAGATCTGAGATGGCATCCCATTTGTCAGACTCATAGAATACTTGAAATGGTGAACTAAAAATGTGCTTAAATTCACTACAAAAGTCATCACCAAGAAGTGCAAGAATTAGATCACTAACCATATTTGATCTCTTCTGTGTTTGAAGTGAAACCAAACCGATTAGAGCCCAACAAATAAACTGGCCTTGAAAAGTCTATGGGGTTCGACATCTCACCCTCTATGTCTGATTGCTTAACGTCGGAATATCTTTGCTTCATGCTTAACAAAAGACAAAGGGAAGTTCAACAAAAGAACAAGACAGACTTCAATCAATCAGATTCATGTTTAAATCTAAGATATAATTACCCAAAGTTCTACACATAAAGAGATATGCAACAAGAACATAAAAAAGAGACAATTGTGAGTAGATATGGCTCCAAACACATTCATTTATAAGTGAGTCAATTTAAATTCTAATTCATCTCTAGCGGGTGAAATTAAAAAAAGGCAAGGAAATGTATCATATGTGAGGAACATATATAAAACTATGCAAAGTCTATTTTTGGCACAAATCCTCCTGATCGAGAACATTATACTTTTTGGGTAATTAGCTAATTACTAAAATAGAAAACTTCGTTATCATACTTGTCACGCACATTGTTCGTAAAAGAGTCAAAAATATTTATAGGTTGACCCGACCCACCAAACTCTTACAACCGGTAAAGAAAACAATTTGTTTAGACCAGCTGCGCACCAAACTCTTTAACTAGTCAAGAAAACAATTTGTTTTGAGCAATGTAAAACCTAGAGAACGCCCATACTCTACCTAAGTGGCAAGCTGATGATCTAACAAGTAAAAAGTTACCTAAAATAGATTCAATGTTTACACAATAAAAGTGATGATCCTCACCATTCTTCCTGCATGGATCTCCATCCTGAAGGCTTCTTATGTGTTCTGACAGGATGATCATTAACCTGTATGATATATAAGCCTTACCAATGTCAAGTGGTTTCAAACATTAAATTCAGGAACAAAATCACACGGTCAATTAGTCAATTTATACCTCCATGCAAGACATTTTGGTACAAACTTGACAATCACTTAATTTACTGACCATACCCCTATGCAATGTTTGGAGTAAAAAATCACACAACATGCATGTATCAAATAGCATAGTCATAGTGGAACAAGAATGGTGTTTTAGACCCAACTTTTTAGGTGCATATGAATGTTCCCAGAGTCGTTATTTTTATAACTATATTAGTTATGTCTTATGTAAGTGAAAACATGAGTCGTCCCATGTAAACTATATTTTTCTCACACATTTCATCGAGCAGCTTATAGGCACTCACAAAATCACCATGTTCACTTCAAATCAATAAACAACTAAATCAAATTATTCATCTCCACATCATTTGATGAGTGGTGATTGCCTCACTGGTACAAAAGTAAAGACTTCGTATAGTTGTAAAAAAATTAGATCAAATTTCCATAAAATGGGGACTACGCAGATATTGTATAATAGAAAGATAAGAAAACATTATACATGTAATATTTCACTAATCCCTTATTTAATCACAGTTAAAAAAACAAAGAACAAATTTTGATGTGACAGATTACCTTCAACATTGTGGATTTGTGGCACTCTCTTTTAGGATCCGAGAAGAGAAAAACTGTAATATTTTGTTCGTGCTACATGAGAGGAAAATAAATTTAGTTACCCGCTTTTAACATTTTAACTTTTTTTAAAACCGCCACTTCCCTTCCCGGGCTTAATTTGGAGTTTAAAAGAAAATGATAATTATGTCAAAATATATCACATGTTTCGTCTCAAATAAGTGTTCTATTTGTCATTTTTAATTTTTTATTTATCAACTTTGATTTAAAATATTCATTAGATAATAATTGAAAAAAATTATACTAATAAAAAATTACTTAAAAAGTCAAACTAGCAGTATATTTTGGGACCAATGTATTATTACTACGTATATATATCAATTTTGCATCATAGTTTAATATAGTACAATAAGGAATGACCTAATAACTATAAAGAGAAATAAGTCAAAACAGTTATAAAACGAGATCTAATGTTTAATATCGTAAGATAAATGAACCTTACAATCATTATCAAAACGCACACAAATAAGAGGTAGGGAACGATATGTGCGTTCGTCAGATACCACCAGAAAAATAAAATTGCGTGTAAAATGATTGGTATAAACTTACCCACGAATTACCCACACAAAATTACCCGCGTGCGAAAAAAAGTACTTAATTTGTGGGGAAAAAAGTTTACCCATGAGATTACCCATATGTTTACCCTTTGTAGAAAAATATGTGGGTGATTCGTGAAGAAATTTTCTACGGTGAAAGATTTACCCACTAATTACACATGAAATATAATTATGTGGGTAATTTTGTGGGTATTATGTGGGAGAATCGAAGGTAAATTTGATTCGAATATAAACTGAATGAACATGGGTATCTTGTGGGTAATCAGTGGGTAAATACCCATGACTTGAAGTTCGTGTTTAATTTTCGTGGGTATTTGACAGAATCTTTGTAGTGCAAGGTTCCAATCCTTACCAATCACCATGGTGCCATAGGCGCCCATACACCTATGAACCAATCGCAAGGCCCCGCCTTGTCAACATCCCCTTGGTACCAAGTCAAACTACAATAACAATCAAGAATCACATAGCAGGTAATCACATAAGTGTACACACAAGTTCATCACAAACCATAAAAACATTCACAACATTAGTTACAAAACCATACAGTGTCTCTTCCATCCCATCTGGAAGTCAAAATCATTATAAAAACATGGGACTATGAAACTCACCTGAATAAGCTTCTCTAAGTATCCCCGCTCTAGCAAAAATCTAAACACACAAACGTATACAATCAAGACATGAACCACATACCAAAATGGCTCATCAATCTATGATGGATAGATAACCTTATCCTACCACTTAACCCACTTTATATGCCATATGCATCTCATTACATCCCTCTATAAAGCCCTTAACTTAGTTTAGTTCATAACTCGTCCCGTTAACATATAACCCAAAACAATCCCGTTTTTCATACTTCAAACTATTGGTCGAACACCCCCTTAACAAAACTAACATGCCCTGTAAAAGAAACCCTATGCCCTTACATGTGTTAGCTAACTCTCCCCTTTGGCCGCAACCTTAAAGATACGGTTAAGGCCTCCATATATATATATATATATATATATATATATATATATATATATATATATATATATATATATATATATATATATATATATATATATATATATATATATATATATATATATATATATATATATATATATATATATATATATATATATATATATATATATATATATATATATATATATATATATATATATATATATATATATATATATATATATATATATATATATATATATATATATATATATATATATATATATATATATATATATATATATATATATATATATATATATATATATATATATTAGCGTCGTAACCCGCTCAACGGGCGGGGTCGTTTTTTTTGTTATTCCATAGGGTTTTTGGTTTGTGTGTTTTTAGTTTATTGAATCTGTACTTTAATCTTAAGTATATTTTAGTTATAGTTTACCCTTAAGAAACGACAAATTATGTTAAAAACTATTTATATTTAAATTTAAAATTCAATCCGAATTTTTTACAAAAATTCTTAATATTTTAAATTTTGAAAAGTCAGAATAATATAATTTGTTAAGCTATCCATTTTTTAAAAGAAGTCTAAAATGCATATTGTGTTTTATTTATGTTTGTTGGCAGTGTGTGATATTTTATGCCTTGGGCAACCCATCAGACGTATTTTGTCTAAATTTATAATAACGAACTTATATATTTATATGAAACATATATATAGTTTTTTTCAAATTTATTGAAGTAATACAATTTATGTTTAAGTTAGATAACGATTGGACAGGAAAAGCCAATATCTTGACTTTAATGTTCATGTATTCCAACCTTCACGAATCAAAAAGTGAGGGAAAGGATTGTGCAAAGGCATACCTATTGATCCATCGGTTTGTGTTTTTTTTCTCGGTCTGAAGGTTTATGGTTTGTGAGTTTTTGGTTTTTTTACAGTAGTTTGTATTTGAATATTTAGTATATTTTTGCTATTGTTTACGTTAAAGTAGGTTTTAAATATATATTAAAATGTATTTTTTTTTAAATTTGGTTTTTGATATTGTTTTATGGTTGAATGTGTTATTAAAGATAATAATTAAGAAAAAGGGTCAAAACCAAAAAGCGTGATTAAGAAATAAAAAAACAGCGTACAAACTCTATAAGAGAACTTGATAACCCAACTACTCCTACTAATAGAAGTTTATAATGTGATACATGTCGCAATCCATCCTTCAACTCAAACTGTGTATTTGAACCGGGAAATTACATAATACATGTAGTTGTTACTCTAAAGACGAGCATATACGAAGTCTAAAAAAACTGGTACATTAAAATTCACCCATTTGTTTTTTACCTCCACGTCAAAATGATGGATCTTTTGGGATAATCATAGGTGTGGTATCACACAACCGCATACTTGGATGTCTGATGGCTGGATGATTAACACCATGGGTGGATCTACATGGGAGCCGGGTGCAGCACGGGCTACACCATACTTTATCTCACGAAAGGTAAATTTTATATAAAATAGAGGTTTTCTCGACATGTGCAACACCATTTTCACGTAATTTAGGTTAACTTTAGTACTAATAATAATAAAAAATAAATTGTGCAACACCCTATTAAAAATCCTGGGTTTGCTTTTGATTAACACTTGATCAAACTGTAGTAGTATATACGTTTATTAGTGCGGGAGGTTAATGATAATAATTTGAGTAAATCTCATGTTGCGGATCACACGGGTCACATAATCAGTTTGGGTCATATACTTATAAAGTAATATCCTTTTGCCAATCACCATGCAAATACAAAAAAAATCATTCTCACCAAGATATCAAGTTTTATGAATTGATATTCAACATATTTAACCAATTTAGCAATACTCGATGAGTCTTTAATATCGCGTTGATGAAAAAAAATATCTAGAAGATCAAAAACTTTGAGCCTTTTGGATAGCTTCTATCCCCCGACTCTCATTTCTCGCGGTTGGTAAGACTTTGATGTCGTTAGCAGCCATTGTAATATACTTAAGTTAAGGGAGAACGATTTTTTTATTGCGATATCAATAATAACCAACGGACTTGAATATACTTATAAAAAAGTTGAAAATAAACAATTTGGCTATCAATTTTTGTTATTGCCAAAAGTAAATAATAGTACTACATTCGGAAGTTGTTTTTCATTCGTTCATCCTGATTTTTAATTTGTTAAAGTTATATGTTTGGTATATCAAAGTTATTGTCATTTAAAGAAATTGGAACCATTAATGTTGACTTTTTTGTATGCACCCCAAATGTTCCTTGATACGCAGGGACATAGGAGAGATTTATGTGTCAAGCAATTACAATAACCTAATACTATCAATGTTGTCAAATTAAGGTAATAAATTTTACATACTCTCTAAATTGAGTTGCTATCCTACCTTTCATCTTCCCACAGACCTTTGAACCCATGTCGACAAAATCATCAAAATCACGAAAAGGGGAAGTCATGTCTGCAATATCCAAGTTATTTTTATCATGTTGGAGTTCCCGCACATTTAAGAGACTCACAATACTTTTATAAGATGCTGGAGATGGTCGGTCAATACGGACAAGAATTACCAGCTCCTAACAGCCGTATGTTGTCTGTCGTTTACTTCAAGATGAAATTCTAAACAATAATACACACCTAGCTAAATAAAACTTGTTGGGCAGTGACTGGCTGTTTATTGGCGGATACTTGGAAAGATGCACACAAGACGTTAATCAAATATTGGGTTTCTTGTCTTCGGAGTTTGCATTTTATTCCTTCAGTTGACCCACTGATTTTGTTGAAGATGCACAAACTCTGTTTAATGTTCCTGATAAGCTTTAGATCAGATGGGCGAGGAAAACGTTGTACAGGGGAGCTTCACTTCTTTATATATATCTATTGAAGTTATCAGGAGTGTGTGTGTGTATGTGTTACTTGACTATTTTAATATCTTCTAGGTTGTCACTGGAAACACTCCGAGTTATCAAGCCGCTGGGAAGATGTTAGAGGAAAAACGAAAAAAATTTGTTTTGGACTCCTTCTGTTCCGTCTTGTATTGAACAAATGCTGCATGATTTTTCCAAATTAAAATGGGTGGTGGAGTGTACTGAGAAAGCGCAGAAGATTAGAATCTTGTGTACAACCAGATATGGTTGTTGAATTTAATGAAAAGAGAATATACAGGGGGAAAAGAAGTCGTCAGACCGTATTTCACTGTCCATGCTTCATGTTTTCTTACATTGGAATGTTTGATAGAACACAGGATTGCTCTCAATTCTCAAAAACTTGTTTCAGTCTACTAAATGGTTGGCATCTCGAGTTTCTAAATCCTAGCAAGGCCAAGAGGTTGATCTACAGATACATTGTACCATCGGCGATTTCCATTTGTACCCTCGAGAAACTTTAGCATAATCTACAGATACATACATACAAAAGCATTAGAGAGTTTCTTTTAAGAACACATAAGGATGAATGAACGATTGTTAGTTAAGATTGATTACCTGTCCCATTTTGTCCCATAAACCATGGCAACTTGCAATAAATATGTGATTTGTAAACACCTTAGATACAAATTCCACAAGCTGTGAACACAGAAGTTGCATCCTCTCACGGATATTACTCTCCATCTGCTTCCTTTGTTTCCTTCAGAATTATTTGAAGTTGTGTGTTTTGAAGAGGGTCTATTTGGAGATATGTCTTTCACCATATAGGAGATATGTCATTCTTGGAATCGAAAATGATAGAAACTATAGAAATTGCAATGTGTAAACCATGCTGCAGTTTCCAACGGCTATTCCTTTAGTAGTTTGTGGACCTGATATGATTCATGGCTCATTCGCGACAAACATATTTACTATCGGGTAAATTTTCTTAAAGCGATAGTTTACTTGCCAGTTCTTCATTCACACCAATCGATATTAGGTCTTTCGGACTGTCGGTGACACCAATATTGCAACTTTCTGAGAATGAAAATAAACGTGTATTAGTTTGGGTTGAAGCAATGTTTATGTTCCAAGTACAAACACAAATCATTGCTTTCTCATATTGTGCTTCATATTGTATTTAATCTTAATATTTTACATAATAAGTTATTGATACATCAAGTTATATTTGCATATTAATAAAATAAATAGCACATTCGAACACCCCCTCTAAGTTTACAATTTCTTAACTCAAAAGTTAATTCTTTTAGAATCACTATTCGAAATATCTGAAACAGTTGAAAAGTTTGGACTTACCTGTGCATTACAGTTGAAAAGTTTGGAAGATTAGTCCATCTATGGCAAAAGTCTTCTAGATGACTTTAAAGCGGTTACCGCCAACTCTACTGGCATTCTGTGTTTGGCGGGCTGGAAATAGGCTAGAACCCAACTGTGGTGTGAAGTTCGCTCCAGGATTACAGTTGTTCTCCTATGGAAGCATAGAATAAATATAATGATTATATTAACACATTTACCAAATCCAAAGCCTACTATACTAATTATCTACTTGTTGCCTTTTTATGTGATTATTTCTTTCCAAAATAAACAACTCTGGATAAATGTAATTGCTTATTGTTGACATATCATGTTTTACCTTGTTCATAAAATAGTTATTTTTCACATCCGGATCTTAGCTCGAGTACCTTTTTTCCAGATACTATGGTTTGGTTGAAGCAAGAACAAAAGGCCATAAGTCAAGCTGATTCCCATAACGTTAAACCTGAATATTTGTAGGTTGTTGGAAGACTTTGGAAAGTAGTTTGATCTTAAAGTTCCAATCTTCTAATCTATTAAGATTAGAATAATTAAAAATAGAACAGAACATGTAATTAATTCTAGCGTGTACATACCTTGGACAACATAATAAGCGTTTTCAGAAAGTTCATAACTTGAACCACATACACCAATGAAATCAAAGGATTAACCATCTGCACAAAGACAAACAACCAATTAGTTTTGCGGTAGAAATTATTAGCTAATATCACAAACCTGTGTCATATTTGGTTTGGAAACCATTGCAATATTGTGTGAATTCAGCATACAAATGAGAAACAATGATAAATATAAATGTAACATGCCTGTGTCATATAGTTTGCAAGGAATCAAGCAAAAAAGCTATATATAACACGCCTTACTGGAAGCCACTGGATAAGGTAACCATAACTGTACGGCTATAAGGTAATCAGCGCAAGATGTGAACATTTAAAGCAATAAAATCAAAAGAAATAAATATACTCTTTGTAGTTTTTCTTCCAAGCTCTCTTGCAGTCTCCTCCTTCATATTTCCTTTTGCTAACAAAATAGATTCAGCTAACTTTTTTAGTTGTAAAAGCCTAGCGTGTGCTTTTTCCATGTCAGATTTTAATAATCCTAATCCTTACTTCACGGGTTGATACAAAAAATAACTATGATGCAACTGGTCTTCTTTTGATGCAACTGGGAAAGAACTCGTAAAAATTATGTCCATATGCAGGTATACAATTAGTCTGCTATACTTATTCAACATTAATACATCAGAAAGTAACAATTAATTACAAATAAAACTGAAACGCATTTATTTTTTTCAAACACAAGTCGATACAAAGTATCGTAACCTCATACAGATAAGAAACATCTTTTTTATTTTCAACGTGGTGGCAAGGTATAGCTATTGCCCTTCTTTGTTCCATTGGGTTAGTCAGAAGCAAGCATTACACTTCCAATCCAGCATCCAGGTTTTCATTATCTGCATTGAGGTAAGTTTTTAGATAAAATCTAGATAAACTACACGAAAGCTTACTTTGTCGAGAGATTTAATAATCTGACACATGATTATTTGTACTCAAATGGGAGTGTCGCAGCCATTGACAAGAAAAGTAAAAGCCATTATAAAGATCTTCAAAATATATAGAGTACTTGTTTGTCAGCCAAGTACTTTACTGAAGGTGCTAAAATGCATGTTTTGACTTCCCCCATCTGAGCCCACATAGCAACAGCGCGACCTCGACCAAAGTCCTGATCTTTTTCCCTAGAAGAAAGAAAATTTAAGCTAATTAGTAAACGATACACGTTTTCTTCTTCAACTGTTCTCATCTCTATCAGATAATATGGTATATAAAGTCTACACATCAAAACTTACTACTCCAAAGGGGTGTTTGGGATTAAATTTTGTGAACATACCAGAAGAGGGGCAAAGCATCACAACCAAAATATTCAACTCTAGGGGCACACGGGTAACTTATTTGTAGTCTTCGTCACAGTAATCATGCTGATGGCTCATTTCTTTGTTGTAGCATAGTCACCATGCTGTTGGCACACTGGTTGCTACTCCATATCCACTGGTTGCCACCTACACCAGTTTCAACAAACAAAATTGAGTTATTTTGCTAAATAGTAGTTATAAATGTGATTAGTATAATAAACCATTTATATCTATAACGCCTATATGTACCCCCATCTTTTACATGGACTTCCTGTTTTCTGTAAGGATTTACGTAAGAGATTTCAAGAGTAAAAATTCGCTCTTGCTTTGAAGGTAATTAAGATATAATAATTAGTTAAACTGAATCTAAAACAAAGAGTTAGATTTTCAATCACTGCCGGTAAACACTGAAATAGGTTAATAATGGCCACATCTACTGATGTGGAACCCATCACGACAAGAAAGAAAGGGAAAAGAAACAATACGCAGCTATTTTGCATGACAATTGTAAAGCATGATGAACTTATTACCGTAAACATCATCCGGATCCCACTCCCAGTGAGAGAAGAACTTGGGTGTCGATTTGTCAATTTCTGTACTTGGAACCTGTAAAACAAAATGGCATAGTGAGCACTTGAAATAAACCATCATAGTTACAAAAAAGAATAAAAAATATCTTGAAACCAATCGTCTCATATGCCTCAGCAGCAAACAAAATATACTGGCGACTTTTGTCAAAAGATTCAAGTCTCTGTCCATGCAGCATAAGGAATTGGAATAATTAGGGTAACATCTTTTTGTCAGAAATAAAAGAAAAAAACATACGACTAAACTACCATTAAATACTAAAGCAAGTTGAATCCTACAAAAACTTAACTTAATTATTTAGTGATGGTAGGTAAAGCAAACGTTTCTTAATAAAACTGCTTAAACAATGCCATTTTATATCATATGAAGATGATATCTCACACACACAACCATAGAATTGCTTGGAGCACAATATAGCCAAATGCCTAGGAAATAGTAAAACGCATGCAATCAACCATCCTGTAGTAAAAATAGATGACAAATTGTCAATCCTTTTTAGGTTTTAAAAGAAAATCGCAAGTGACCGGGGAAGTTCTTACCACTGCCATGTTATCAGTTTGGACGAGCATAGCTTGACGTTCTGTTGGTGTCTCAACATCTAGCTTATTTAAACAGTACATGAAAAAAAAGAACTCAAACCCTTGTATGAGATGCTATAACAGGCAGAGATCCATCATTACCAACTAAACGGACCGCTACAAGCTTCCTTAACGTCATCTTCCTTTTAACTCTGTTTCAACATCTGTTGATGCATGCATATTTTTTAATCAAATCAGTACTAAAAAACTATAACGAAGATGCAAAATCACAAGTCACAACTATAGGATTAAGTCTCAGATTACGAAAAAAGGGTGATTAGGACCACTTTAATGAAGTATCCAAATGCTTGCACGCTGCAACTCATGTTTCAGTGACTAAAATCGTCAAATGCTCCCTGTGAGTTTATAAATCCTAAGGTTGCGGGCATGATATCAAGCTTAAAAAATGGGAACAAAGATCATCACTTTTAACCTTGATATATTCGTTAACTAATAGTTGGATGGGTCAAGATGGCTAAAACATTTATTTTTGCTGCTACTGTTGTTAAATTGTGCTTTTGTTTGTCTAGGTAGCGTGTGTCATATATTTAAATTCTATCAAATGGTTGGACCAAAACCATTTAGTAAAAATTGAAAACCATTCTACCATTTTGTGAGGTTATCAGTCATCAATCATTAAATATTTACTTAAATGTATACCAGAAGTTTCTTTGTTAAAAGACGAAAGAGCTCTGTCCACAGCTCCCATTTCTATTTTTATAAAATCACGATCTGTCATTAAAACATTTTATCAAACAGTTGGTATGCGGCATGAACAAACTAACAGTTTTCCGGCCAAACCAACAAACTTTGGCCATTTGCAACCATCATCTTTATTAAAAAAATTATCAAAAAAACATAGAAGCACACAAAAAATCATATAAACCCGCAGTTAAAAACAAATCAAACAATTTTTTTAATTAGGATAATATGGTTATAACTTATTATACAATTAAATTATGATCAACACACAAATTACCAGAAACTAAAAAAACGAACCTGTTATTAGGGTTTATAGAATCGTTGTGTTTGTATAACCCCTGATTTGAGTGACACCAGATACAACAGATAAAAAACAAATACGAAGAATGATACCTAATTTGAGATTGATATGTGAAGGGGTTACCTCTATATCTTGGATCTGGTGATGATAATAGGATGTATGATTTTAGGGTTTATGAGTGATTTTAGGGTTCTTGAATGATTTTAGGGTTTTTGGATGATTGTAGGGTTTATATTAATACTCGCTGGTTCATGGTTTTAAATACAGATGAATAAATCTTGATTGGATTGAAAAAAGATTAAGTGATGAAGCAGATGGAAGGATCGCCTGTGTGTTTGTGTGTTTTTTTCACCCCGTATGTGTGAGAAAAATGGATAAAAATGAAAAATATCCATTATATATAGTCGTGGTATGAAAACGCGATTTTGTGGAAAATTGCGTTTTAAAAAACTGTGGTCCGCCCAAAATGAGTTAAATTATGAAAAAAGTGAGATTTTTTAGCAAATACTCAAATCCTATTGGTTAAAAGATGTGATTGGGATATGACTGGGATTGAAACTGTGGTCTCAAGTCATAATTATACCTATAAATAATATATATATATATATATATATATATATATATATATATATATATATATATATATATATATATATATATATATATATATATATATATATATATATATATATATATATATATATATATATATATATACTTTTACCTATCTAGAATTTCTGATTTTTAACATATGAAAAGTTTGTTATGATCAGAGGGTCTTACCCTGACCCATTTGTTTAGCCCTCCTCCAAATCTTTTATTTAATATATAATAAAAGTCTCATGTTCGTTTGAAGGCCCAATTATACTCCTAAGTACCCTAACCATCTTAAAACATTAATTTAAACCCGACTGATTCCAAAACTGCTTTGACCTCTGACTGTTGTAACCTGTTTTTGACCCACTTTCCGACCTCCAATTTAGTTCTCGTTTCTTGAATTTGAGAGCCAACTAAATTACCTTTTCCAGGGGTACTTGGATCGCAAAATAAAGCTTTGTAGAACTCTAGATATGATCAAAACAAGTGACCTAAAATTCTGCCCATTTTTTAAAAACGAATTTAACATAATGAGCTTAATTAATTACCATCACCATTGTAGGATATGTAAATCTTGCTTATGTTTTAGAGAGAGAGAAGGAGATAGAGAGATGGTGAGAACACACACACTTAGAGAGAGAAAGTGAAAGAAAAACACTTTTCAACTATGTGTAAAAATGAAGAACCACACACCCTCTCCATCTAAGGAGAGGGTTTATATACCAACCCCTTGTCATGGGCTTGGGCTTACATTTGGGCCGGCCTACACATGTTGTAGGCTAGGCTTGGGCTTGTTTGTTAAATAAAGATAATTAACTAAACTACGAGCTATTACATGGACTATCGTTGGAGTGACCGATCCTTCTTAATACGTAAAACGTATTTCCAACAATCTCCCCCTAAGGGAGGTCACTCCAAACAAGGGCATTACCCAAGTTACAATAATAAAATAAACCTAGCATACTATGCTTGTCTTGAGCTCGTAGTCTTCATCTTTCTTTTTCTTTTTCTTTTCTGGTGAACATGCTGATGTGATCTTTGATATCAATCTTGAGCATTAATCTCTTGCCTTGATCTCGTGCATCCATCACTTGTGATCTTTGCCTCTTCGTGACACCATGTCCCACATACTTATACCTTTTGTAATTCTTGAAAGTTTCAGAGTTCAATACAGCGGAAGACTTAACTTTTAGGCTTTCTTGAATTAGATGAGGTATTAAGTGTATAAAGTATAAGCATGCGGGGACGACTTCTTCTCGGATTCCGCAACGCCACCGTCTTCAAATGCCGCAACATAAGTAGACACGAACGAAATGGCTTTGAACATTTCATTCTAATTCGGTAGCATTTTACCTCAGGTCGGTGAAGACCGTTGGACGATATAAAATATCGTACTTGTGGCAGGTAGATTTAATTAAAAATCTCCTTGACCAGATTTCGCGCGTAAACCCGTTCTCTTTACTCGATCGTCCAAATCTGACTACGAACATAAAAAGTGAATCATTTGGATAAAATTATCCGCATGATTGAAGCCGTCAATTCTGATTCCTGGAACAAGTTTGATTCATTAAAGAATTGCACCATCGTTGCTTTCCAGTTGTCACGAGCTTGATTCGTATAGAATCTTGCAAGTTACCTACCAAGTGTTGTTTGAGGTTACCACTAGAAGGATTTCCACTCGTCACCGTGAACACTAAGGTATCACTCTGAGTGTTCTGGCAAGATCACTAAGATATTGCGTAGAGGCCTGGAACGTGTTTAAATTCAATTAAGAATTAAACCACTGTTGCTTTCCAGTTATCACAAGTTTGATTCATAAATAATCGCACAAGTCACCTACCATGAGCTTTTTGATATTCGCTCAAGAAGGATTTCCATCTTCATTGTAAATACTTTCATATTACTTGGATGTTCAGGCAAGATCATGAAGATTTTGCGTAGGACTCTTAAAATATTTCTTACTTTTCACAGTGTGTGAAGAAGCAAGGAAATATGAAAGTGTGTCCTAATGAGATATTTGATGATATCAAATGGCTCTAGACTCGATCGTGCATTTTGGATTTTAGTGATCGGAGGCTGGAGAGGAGTGCCACCTTTTCAATACCAATTTATTCGGAGTGAATAAATCAATAGATAATGTGTTGTCTCCGTGTGATTAAAACAAATATCTTTTAAGAGATATCTGAGTTAGCTGGGATGGGTTGTGCATTGCATCAATGGGTCCATGATGTCTATCTTCAATATCGAGCATCATTAAAATAATCTCAATAGCATATGTGTTGACCCGGTTTCTGCCTAAATTTGTAAGGAGGGCTTCTTTCTTTACACCCTTTATCTTTACAATTCTTTTTCATTCTTCAACCCCTTCAATGCTTACCAATACGTCATACTAGCACCTTGTTGTGATTGTTCCAGTGCTAACTTAAGTACTTGGTCGGCATTCAGCTACGTTCACAATCTTTTCTCCAACTTTCCTAAGGACTACTATTTCTAGCTATGGAATGTCCTTGGGAAGATTCCTCCGGTTCTAAAAGATTTATATGACTTAACCTATCCTACCATCCTTATGTCACCACAATCTTCATCATCGTGAAATAAATGGGTTTTGGGTAAGTATATGTCTCCATGAAAATCCATTTTGATATGCAAATCTATTTTGCTCCCCCTTAACATATGCCACGATATTCGAAAACATTTCGCATATGTCGGGATGAGCCAGCACATTAAGTGAAACTATTTGTGATAATATCCCATATTAAATCACATTTTCTCCCCCATATTAAAAATATTAACCCAATCTATGTTTTTAATATCAATTGATTTAATGAAGTTTTAACAAAGGTTTTGGGAAGAAAAATGCAAGTCCATTTTATCTTCATGAGATCAAACGCATGAAATATGATACCGATTTGTAACATGATCACATATTCACCATATTAGAAAAGAATTTACAAGGTTGGACCTGATAGATGAGAACATCATATGATAAGATCAAATGGTTCTTGTCGGCATATATTGGTCGCCTCGTCATGTCTGAAGTCATCTCTTGACACCACGTGTACGATTGGTATTGTTGTCTTGACACCAGTTAATGAGCTTGGCACGTTCGGCATCGAAGATTCTGAATGCTTGACAATTGCTCCCCCTCAATTGTTGACCCGTGTTCTATTGAAAGAGATGTAGTCGTGAGTTGAGTAGTCGCATCATCGAGTATGTAGATACCAATTGTAGATTGCTATGGTTCTAGAGATGATAGCTTCATAAAAACAAGACTTCTCTTGTTTTAACAAATAAATGCACTGAAACGTACATAGATTTGTGTTAGACCAAGTTATAAAGTAAACTTGATCCCTTACAAGGTTTTAAAGTAAACCTTGCCCGAGAAAATTAATTCTCGTTGTGAGCCAAAGCTTTCATAAGAAATACATGACTTTAATGTGAAAACCGGGTTGCAGTCTGAAATAACTACAAACCATTTAGGCATGTTTTATGAAATATTTACAACTTTTGTACGAACTCTATTTATGGCGCCGTGTCAATATTAATCGACATTTCTAAGGCCGTAAATATTATCGTACCAAAAGACATGCCTTTGAAAAATAAAGTAAAAATATTTTTGGATTTTTATGAATTTTTCAATTTTTATGGTTTTTATATGGTTTTATATTTTTGTATTTTGCTTTTGTGGATAAAAATATAAACAATATATACAAATGATCACCAAGGATACGGAGAATAGTTTACCATCACTATTCTTTTGCTTCATCTGCCAGTTCCTTAAGAGTCTCAGGCGAGAAGGTTCTCATTCCTAGCTTGTCGACCAAAAATTCTATTCGAGCGCGATCTAAAGCCTTCATGAAAATATCCTCCAATTGATAATCAGATCGGACAAAGTAAAGCTCGATTACTCCATTTTCCACTTGCTCCTTGATGAAGTGGTAGTGAATGTCAATATGCTTCGACCGGGAGAATTGAACATTGTTGCAGCATAAGGCAATTGCACTCTTGTTGTCGCAGTACATCGGAATTTTATTGGAACCTAGACCATAGTCAGTTAATTGCGATCTCATCCAAAGAATTTGAGCACAGCAACCGGACATAGTTATGTATTCTGCTTCCGTACTTGAAATTGCAGTGCTTTTCTTCCTTTTCGATGCCCAACTGATTAGTCGATCTCCTAGTAGTTGCAAATTTCCACTCGTGCTACGCCTTGTATCTTGACAACCCGCGTGATCCGCATCTGCATATGCCATTAGTGCAATCGAAGAGTCCTTCGAATACCAAAGTCCCCGATTAATGGTTCCTTTAAGATACCGAAAGATCCGTTTCACAGTGGCCAAGTGTAACTCAGTAGGTCGAGTTTGATACCGAGCACACATACATATAGCAAACTGAAGATCAAGTCGACTAGATGTGATATACAGAAGAGTGTCGATCATTCCACGATACAGTGTCGGATCAACGGCAACTCCATGTGGATCTGCATCAAGCTTAGTTTTTTCCACCATTGGAGTATCCACGGGGTCGCAAGATTCCAACTTATATTTCTTAAGCGATTCAAGGGCATACATGGATTGATTGATAAAGATGCCTCTGGGACTCTGAGATATCTGAAGATCTAAGAAGAATGATACCTAAAAACACATATCTTAATAGACTTAATTGACTCTAATACCATTTGTAGGATATGTAAATCTTGCTTATGTTTTAGAGAGAGAAAGAGATAGAGAGATGGTGAGAGCACACTCACTTAGAGAGAGAAAGTGAAAGAAAAACACTTTCAACTATGTGTAAAATGAAGAACCACTCTACCCTCTCCATCAAAGGTTAGGGTTTATATACCAAGCCCATAAGATGGGCTTGGGCTTACATTTGGGCCGGCCTACACATGTTGTAGGCTAGGCTTGGCCTTGTTTGTTAAATAAAGATAAGTAATTAAACTACGAGCTATTACATGGACTATTGTTGGAGTGACCGATCTTTCTTAATACGTTAAACGTATTTCCAACAATCTCCCCCTAAGGGAGGTCACTCCAAACAAGGGTGTTACCCTAGTTACAATAATAAAATAAACCTAGCATACTATGCTTGTCTTGAGCTCGTAGTCTTCGTCTTTCTTTTTCTTTTCCTTTTCTGGTGAACATGCTGATGTGATCTTTGATATCAGTCTCGAGCATTAATCTCTTACCTTGATCTCGTGCATCCATCACTTGTGATCTTGTTGGCTTCCTCGTGACACCATGTCCCACATACTTATACCTTTGTAATTCTTGAAAGCTTCAGAGTTCGATACAGCGGAAGACTTAACTTTTAGGATTTCTTGAATTAGATGTGGTATTAAGTACATAAAGTATAAGCATGCGGGGACGACTTCTTCTCGGATTCCGCAACGCCACCGTCTTCAAATGCCGCAACATAAGTAGACACGAACGAAATGGCTTTGAACATTTCATTCTAATTCGGTAGCATTTTACCTCCGGTCGGTGAAGACCGTTGAACGATATAAAATATCGTACTTGCGGCAGGTACAATTTAATTAAAAATCTCCTTGACAAGATTTCGCGGGTAAACCCGTTCTCTTTACTCGACCGTCCAAAGCTGACTGCGAACGTAAAGATTGAATCATTTGGATAAAATTATCCGCATGATTGAAGCCGTCAATTCTGATTCTTGGAACAAGTTTGATTCATTAAAGAATCGCACAATCGTTGCTTTCCAGTTGTCACGAGCTTGATTCGTATAGAATCTTGCAAGTTACCTACCAAGTGCTGTTTGAGGTTAACACTATAAGGATTTCCGCTCATCACTGGTGAACACTAAGGTATCACTCTGAGTGTTCTGGCAAGATCACTTAGGTATTGCGTAGAGGCCTGGAACGTGTTTAGATTCAGTTAAGAATTAAACCACCGTTGCTTTCCAGTTATCACAAGCTTGATTCATAAAGAATCGCACAAGTCACCTACCATGAACTTTTTGATATTCGCTCAAGAAGGATTTCCATCTTCATTGTAAATACTTTCGTATTACTCGGATGTTCAGGCAAGATCATGAAGATTTTGCGTAGGACTCTTAAGATCTTTCTTACTTTTCACGGTGTGTGAAGAAGCAAGGAAATATGAAAGTGTGTCCTAATGAGATATTTAATGATCTAAAATGGCTCTAGACTCGATCGTGCATTTTGGATTTTAGTGATCGGAGGCTGGAGAGGAGTGCCACCTTTTCAATACAAATTTATTCGGAGTGAATAAATCAATAGATAATGCGTTGTCTCCGTGTGATTAAAACAAATACCTTTTGAGAGATATCTGAGTTAGCTGGGATGGGTTGTGCATTGCATCACTGGGTCCATGATGTCTATCTTCAATATCGAGCATCATTAAAATGATCTCAATAGCATATGTGTTGACCTGGTTTCTGCCTAAAGTTGTAAGGAGGGCTTCTTTCTTTACACCCTTTATCTTTACAATTCTTTTTCATTCTTCAACCCCTTCAATGCTTACCAATACGTCATAACTAGCACCTTGTTGTGATTGTTCTAGTGCTAACTTAAGTCCTTGGTCGGCATTCAGCTACGTTCACAATCTTTCTCCATCTTTCCTAAGGACTACTATTTCTAGCTATGGAATGTCCTTGGGAAGATTCCTCCGGTTCTGGAAGAATCATAGGACTTAACCTATCCTACCATCCTTATGTCACCATAATCTTCATCGTCGTGAAATAAATGGGTTTTGGGTAAGTATATGTCACCATGAAAATCCATTTTGATATGCAAATCCGTTTTGCTCCCCCTTAACATATGCCATGATATTCGAAAACATTTCGCATATGTCGGGATGAGCCAGCACATTAAGTCAAACCATTTGTGATAATATCCCATATTAAATCACATTTTCTCCCCCATATTAAAAATATTAACCCAAACGATGTTTTTAATATCAGTTGATTTAATGAAGTTTTAACAAAGGTTGGGAAGAAAAATGCAAGTCCATTTTATCTTCATGATACCAAATGTATGAGATATGATACCGATTTGTAACATGATCACATATTCACCATATTAGAAAAGAATTGCCAAGGTTGGACCGGATTGATGAGAACATCATATGATAAGATCAAATGGTTCTTGTCAACATATGTTGGTCGCCTCGTCACGTCTGAAGTCATCTCTTGACACCACATGTACGATTGGTATTGTTGTCTTGACACCAACTTGTGAACTTGGCACGTTCGGCATCGAAGGTTCTGAATGCTTGACAATTGCTCCCCCTCAATTGTTGACCCGTGTTCTAATAAAAGAGCTGTAGTCGTCGGTTGAGTAGTCGCATCGTCGAGTATGTAGATACCAAATGTAGATAGCTATGGTTGTAGAGAAGGCAACTTCATAAAAACAAGACTTCTCTTGTTTTAACAAATAAATGCACTAAAACGTACATAGATTTGTGTTAGACCAAGTTATAAAGTAAACTTGATCCCTTACAAGGTTTTAAAGTAAACCTTGCCCGAGAAAATTAATTCCCGTTGTTGAGCCAAAGCTTTCATAAGAAATACTTGACTTTAATGTGAAAACCGGGTTGCGATCTGAAATAACTACAAGCCATAAGGGCATGTTTTATGAAATATTTACAACTTTCGTACGAACTCTTATTATGGCGCAGTGTCAATATTAATCGACATTTCTAAGGCCGTAAATATTATCGTACCAAAAGACATGCCTTTGAAAAATAAAGTAAAAATATTTTTGGATTTTTATGAATTTTTCAATTTTTATGGTTTTTATATGGTTTTCTATTTTTGTATTTTGCTTTTGTGGATAAAAATATAAACAATATATACAGATGATTACCAAGGATATGGAGAATAGTTTACCATCACTATTCTTTCGCTTCATCTGCCAATTCCTTTAGAGTCTCAGGCGAGAAGGTTCTCATTCCTAGCTTGTCGGCCAAAAATTCAATTCGAGCGCGATCTAAAGCCTTCCTGAAAATATCCGCCAATTGATACTCAAATCGGACAAAGTAAAGCTCGATCACTCCATTTTCCACTTGCTCCTTGATGAAATGGTAGCGAATGTCAATATGCTTCGACCAGGAGAATTGAACATTGTTGCAGCATAAGGCAATTTCACTCTTGTTCTCGCAGTACATCGGAATTTCATTGAAACCTAGACCATAGTCGGTTAATTGCGATCTCATCCAAATAATTTGAGCACAGCAACCGGACATAGCTATGTATTCTGCTTCCGTACTTGAAATTGCAGCGCTTTTCTGCCTTTTCGATGCCCAACTGATTAGTCGATCTCCTAGTAGTTGCAAAGTTCCACTCGTGCTACGCCTTGTATCTTGACAACCCGCGTGATCCGCATCTGCATATGCCATTAGTGCAATTGAAGAGTCCTTCGAATACCAAAGTCCCCGATTAATGGTTCCTTTAAGATATCGAAAGATCCGTTTCATAGTGGCCAAGTGTAACTCAGTAGGTCGAGTTTGATACCGAGCACACATACATATAGAAAACTGAAGATCGGGTCGACTAGCTGTGATATACAGAAGAGTGCCGATCATTCCACGATACAGTGTCGGATCAACGGCAACTCCATGTGGATCTGCATCAAGCTTAGTTTTTTCCACCATTGGAGTATCCACGAGGTCGCAAGATTCCAACTTATATTTCTTAAGCGATTCAAGGGTATACTTGGATTGATTGATAAGGATGCCTCTGGGACTCTGAGATATCTGAAGACCTAAGAAGAATGATACCTTGCCCATCATTGACATCTTAAACTTGGAAGACATGAGTGTCCCAAACTCGTCGGATAAGGTTTGGGTCGATGCTGCAAATATAATATCATCAACATATATTTGTACCATAATCATATCTTTACCTCGTTTCTGAATGAATAGCGTGGGATCCACCTTGCCTTTAGCGAAGCCTTGCGTAATGAGGAATTGTGGCAAAAGATCATACCATGCGCGAGGAGCTTGCTTCAACCCATAAAGAGCCTTCTTAAGCTTGTACACATGATTAGGATAATTAGGATTCACAAAACCATCCGGTTGTTGAACATATACCTCTTCCTTGAGTTCACCATTAAGAAATGTCGTCTTCACATCCATCTGATAGACGATCATATTCATATGGGCTGCATAAGCGAGGAATAGTCTAATAGCTTCCAAACGGGCAACAGGTGCAAAGGATTCCATAAAGTCGATGCCCAATAATTGCTTGTATCCACGAGCTACTAGACGAGCTTTGTTCTTCAATATTCCGCCTAACTCATCGAGTTTCACCTTGTAAACCCATTTCAAAGTGAGTAACTGCACTTGATCCGGGCATGGGACAAGTTCCCATACTTCAAGACGTATAAATTCATTAAGTTCTTCTTGCATAGCTTCTATCCAACATGATTGAGTAAAAGCTTGTTGCCATGTCTTAGGTTCAACTTCAGTGAGAAAAGCATCAAAGTGACAAAACATTGCACTTTCTTGTAACTGACTTCGTGTGGATACCAGACGATTAGGGTCACCAATAATAGAATCTATAGGATGATCCTTTGTCCACTTGCTGTCATGTTCACGAATCCGTGGATTGGAGTAAACCGTAGTAGGAGCTTCCTCTGAGGTGGATGACCCGGTTTGATTAGGGTCGGGAATTGGTACACCAAAGAATGGAAGTTCACGCATTTGAGCGAATTCCAAATCGTGATCATCATCATCCTCTTCATCATCAATAGGCATGACATGGGTAGTTGATTCGGGTGTTGGTTGAGAATTACTAGTTGAAGGTATATCTTGACCAATTGTAGGTGCAGACGTATCAGATTGTGCTTCTGTTGCTGGAGCGACAACTTCGGTTATCGGAGCTATTACCTCAGGTTCTGGAGCAACAATACTTGGAGGAGTAAAGAATTCATCAAAGAACGGTTGAAACAACGTATCCCATTCACTCCTAGAAGGTGGTGTAAATGATGATGAAGTAGGGTTGTTTGGGACAAGACCAGAACTAATATTACTGGGTCCCATTTCATGAAGTGCGGGTTCAGAGCTGCTTTGCTCAGAAGCCATTGCTGTCAGCTCATCAAAATCAACATTCATAGTTTCTAGGATCTTGCGAGAGTTACGGTTGTAGATTCGGTATGCCTTCTTTGCGAGTGCGTAACCAATGAAAATACCAATATCAGCCTTTGGTTGAAGTTTTACCAAATTCTCACCATGATTATTTGGATAGCAAAGAGAACCAAATACATGAAGATATGATAAATCTGGTACTTTTCCATGGAGAAGCTTATAAGGTGTTTTACCATGGCGTTTACGAATTAGTGACCGGTTTTGGGTGTACACTGCTGTAGATACTGCTTCTGCCCATAAAAACAATAGAGCCTTTACGTAAATTAACATCGTTCGAGCAGCTTCCATAAGTGTGCGATTTCGTCTTTCAATAACACCGTTTTGTTGTGGAGTGCGTGCAACTGATGTTTCATGAGATATGCCAACTTCTTCATAATAATCACGCAAGATTTGATTCACAAATTCGGTTCCATTATCTGTACGAATGCGTCGGACAGTAGTGTTGAGACGCACTTGAATCATCTTGAGAAATCCGATGATGAATTTAGGTGCCTCATTTTTTGCTTTAAGAAATTTCACCCATGTAAACCGAGAGTAATCATTGACAATGACGAGGATGTACTTTTTTCCACTAAGACATTCAACACGCATAGGTCCACAAAGATCCATATGCAACAGATAAAGTTTCTCTTGGTTGGTGTCTTCCGTCTTGGGTTTGTATGATTTCTTAGTGCTTTTCCCCATTGTACACGCGGAACACAAACGATCCTTGTGAAATGATAGTTTAGGAAGACCACGAACAAGTTCGTTTTTCGCCAAGTGATTAATAGCGTTAAAGTTAAGATGAGATAACCGTCGATGCCATAACCATGACTTAGTCTTCGATGCTTTGGAGAGAAGAGATACGGGAGAAGCGGCCATCATGTCTTGTAGAGACAAAGTATACAAATTATTCCCTCGAGTACCTTTCAATAAATCAACCCCTTCCAAATTACGAATGAAGCAGGTATGCTCTCGAAAAGCAACTTCTAGGTTTGCATCACAAAATTGTCCCACAGAAAATAAGTTGTGACCGAGACCTTCCACATAATACACTCTTGAAATTATAAAATTCCCAATATGATATTCACCATAACCCATTATCTTTGCAATATGATCATTTCCAAATCGAACCGTACCAAGAAACTTGCTGACGAAATTTCTGAGCTGAGAGCGATCTCCGGTCATATGCGTGGAGCAACCAGAGTCCAAATACCAGAGAACAATTTGGACCACCTGTTTTCAATAACAACAGTAGACAATGCATTGGAAACTATTGGTTCTGGAGTGTTAGCAGATACAGATATAGAATTATCAGAATTGCTAACATTTTTGAGACCCTTAGATTTCCTGCGTTTTCTAATGTGAGTTTTAGCACTAACAGGTTTTACTTTTCCAACTTTCTTAGGTTTTGGATTATTCGCGGGCACTACAGTGGGAGTAGACCTATTTAAAGGGCAGTTGGTTCCTACAGTAGTGTCGGTGTTCCTAGTTAAAGGACTCGCTTGTGTTTTGGTAGCCTTGGTACTCTTAGTTAAAGGGCACGCTTTCTTTGCTTTAGTGGGAGTGATCCTAGTCAAAGGGCACGCATTTCCTACTATAGTGAAAGTTCTACCAGTGGGGCGCCACATCCAACCAACTTGGGTTAACACTTTCCCAGTCGGTTTCCATTCTAATCCATTTTTCCGGGCATACATCTCATTCACATGGTCAATAAGGCAAGAATCATGACGACTAGAAAACATACATTCATTGCAACTCCAACATTTCAAATTAGAATTCACAGTAGGCTTAGAACGCTGCACAACCGCAGAGCCTTTAGGTTTAGCTACATGATTCTTTTTATGCAAAACAGAAATAACATTCCTAGGATGGGCTTCTACTTTCTTCTTCACTTGACTACTAGATGAGGGCAAGATCCTATCATTCTTCTTGTTTCTTTTAAGCTTAGATCTTTGAGCCTTAGTAGTGGTGCTTACTCCTGTAGAAGGCAACACGGGAATATTAGAAGCTGGTTTTGATTCCGCCTTATCTTTAGTGACCAAAGTTTGAGATGGTTTAGTCCTAGGGCCCTTATTAAATGGTGTGACGGCTATAAGGTTCCTTTTGATTGCACTAGAGGACGATGCTGAGACAGTGGCTGCGTTATCCACACCATTCTTACCTTTTAGAGTACGAAGTGTTTCCTTTAACTCAGCCAAGACCAGATTCTTATCACAAATTTGTTCCCTCAAATCAAATATTTACATCGACTTTCGATTCAATTGTTCAATCAATGATTGATTATGTGTAGTGTTATCAATACATGCGGGCTTTACTGAATCGAAGAGTCGTGTATTTTTTTGTTTTAAGTTATCAACTTTGGACAAAATCTTGGAAACTCGATTATCTAGATCAAGTTTAAAATTCTCAGCGGCCTCAAGTACGTTCACACAGTTAAGCTCCTTAGATTTCTCTATTTCTATCGGCAAAGATTTAGCAACATTGTCACTTGGCTGAAGCTGTTTGGATTGTAAATTAATCGAAAATTCTTTTCAAAGTTTGCATCATCGATATTAACACCTTCGAATGACGTTTCAAAGATTTCTTGAATAAATTGTTGCTTGCATTCAAGCGAAATACAATGTGTTTGAATCTCATCAAAACATTTTGAAAGCGAAGAATATGAATCTTGAAGCTTTAAAAATTCAGCGTCAGATTCGTGACAAGTGCTATCTACCACATTATCCACAGATTCAACATTATGCACAATAGAATCATTATCAGCACTTTTATTCACACAGACGGAAACTATATCATGAGACATCACTTGCTTCAGAAGCTGATCATTTTGGCGTGAAACCCGTTCTATTTCAAGTAAACTATTTTCATAAGCATCATCCATTTCATTGAAAACACGTCTAACTTCTTCTATTTCCAAAAGCAGATCTTGATCAAGATTACTAAGACAAGCTCTAACATTCTTTACAAACGGAACAATTTCGTCTCGGAACGTAGCTCTAGTGTGCTCAAAGTTCCATTCACCTTCCGTTATGGCCGAAGCCGTCGTACGTTCCAAAATGACCTTGTCAAAATCGGCTAAGTGTTGGTGTACCGCATTTAAGTTAACGGACGCCTTACTTACCGGTGGAATTAACTTCGTTAAATCCGTTTTGACAAGTGTAGGAGACATACTAGGAAGGTCTTCATTTGACAAACTTTGGGGCACAAGAACTGTCAATTCAGCTAATTCCTTTTGTAAGCGAATGCGAGTCTTTTTAGACAATTCATCTTTGTTATACTTATCATAATCAATCGTATGGAAGTTTGAAAACATTTTAGAATGAGTTTCATCAGCAAGTGACTGTGTCTCCTCAGTACTACGAACAAAAGGTGCTTCTTTCGTTTTGCCAATTATGGTCATATCATAAAGACCGGGAATATGTTCCTGAGCTTGTTTTGTATAACCGGGATTAGGTGGTAAATCTTGAAGACGCTTAAGTTCGAGTTCTTTAAATGATTTAGTTAAAAGATGAACCTTTTCTGTGGAAGCGTATTGTTTTAAAAGCTGTTGTTCCTTGAATTTAAGAAGTTTGGTAGCATTAATTTCTGATTCAACCTTTTTAGACTCGAGAGTTTCGAAATCCATTTTAAGTTTCTGAAAATCATTGACAACCGACTCTTTTGCTTTTAATTCATTGGATAGATTAGCTTTTAATGATTCTATTTCTTTCAAGTGTTCAATCTTTTCAAAACAAAATTGGTCAAATTCAGAACATGTTATTTTCTCTGCTTGAGGGACCATTTCAAAAGTTTTGACCTTTTCTTTATGCAACGCAAGCTCAACAGTTAGGGTGGAATTGGTATCTACGGATTGTTTGAGGGCCATATGCATTTGATCAATAATATGTTTAGGCACCAAGACCAAATCATGTTGAGCATAAGATTCCATACCCGTCGTAGCATTTGGTTGAGGTTCACTCAAATGTGTAGGATTGGGTACCACATCATTTGAGTTACTAGTTCCTGAATGCTGTTCGAGGTTGTCATTTTCATGCCCAACTTGATGTTGGTTATCATCAAGATTATTAGATGTGGTTGGTACCTCACTGACGACATCAGAACCGTAGTGAGAGAGATTAGCAATGAGAGCAGCTTGGGCAGAGTGAATGTCATCACAATCCGAATCATATGCGTCAAGATCATCTGCTTGATAAGCTGCATTAGAAGTGGAAACGACTGCAATGCCTTTAGTATCTGCTTCCCCTGGGTCTGCAAGAAATGCTAACTCCTCTGAATCCAAAATCTTCCCCTTAGACTGAGCATCAACCAAATACATCTTCTCACGAAACCATGCATCATCCCTTCTCCTTTTCGGCTGAGTGCATTGCCTAGCCATATGACCTTGTCCTCGGCAATTGTAGCAAGTCACAACCTTTTGAGGACCAATGAGGCTTCCATTTCCATTAGCTTGAGAATTCACAGCTTGAGCATTCACAGTCCTTGTAGGAGGTCCATATGAATTTTGCCTTCCCTGAATAGGTTGCACTGTTACTTGACCATCTTGAACAGTAGCTTGTTGTCGAGGATTTGAAGAGGTGAGGAGCTGATTCTTTGTTGGTGGAAATCCTCTAGTTGCAACAAGTTTTGACAAGTAGGCGGTGAGATGGTTTAGTACATCAGCTGGCGTATCATTTGGAGTAAAGACCGGTGCTTGGATTGGTGGAAGTTCATTACAGTAGAAAGCTTGTGCTGGTTGTGCTTCTATTGGAAAATATCCTTGCTGAGGAGTATAGCCCATTGGATAAGTGTTGGCTTGTGATAGTGATGTCTGATATGGTGGTTGCTGTGGAAAAGATTGTTGATGAACACTTTGGTGATATGCTTGCTGTGACATCATTGGTGGTTGATAAGACGGTTGCTGTGGTTGCTGATAGGTATGTGGTGGTGGCTGCTGCAAGTATGATGGTTGTTGATAAGTATAAGCCATGTTTTTTTGAGAAGCATACATGGCAAGTGGATCATGAACTTGAGGTGTATACAACCGAGCCTCAATCACATGGCATTCGTGTTGTTGAAGAAACGCTTGAAGTTGATCCACATTGGTGTTATGCAAGTCCTTAGCCAATTTAACATCCGTCACGTATTTTTTCCATTCTGAAGGAAGAGTGTTCAAATACTTGGTGTTCAATTGAAAGGTAGGAATTGTCATGCCATAGATATTGAGCTCATTCAACAATAGGGTAAATCTCAGATAGTAGTCATTGAGAGTCTCCCCTGGCACATAGGCAAACTTATCAAAAGTATCATAAAGCTTACACTCTCGTTCTTGTTTAGTTAACGAAGTGCCTTGCATGAGAACACGAATTCTATCCCATAATCTTTGGCAACTTTATGTTTGCTGATGAGTTTGTAGACATCTGGAGGAAGGGATCGGAGAATGATGTTTGTAGCATACTTATCACATTTGTCTTGAATCTTCATATCTCCAGCCAATTCACCCGTTGTGCGAGGACGAGTAGTTGTACCTTCCGTCACTGTACCATAATCTAATGGTCCATTGAGCATCGATGCCCAAAGGAGATGTCCATTCTCCTTGTTCAACATATAAAGTTCCATTCGGGAAGCCCATTCCTCATACATAGTCTTCACCAACATTGGTGGACGATTATCCGTACCCAAGAGGATGTACTTATCCGTAAGAGATGTGTACTCCATTTCAATAAGTTAAGATTTACAAACGTTGATCGATCAATGAAAGAAAGTAAATGTGTTTGTTGTTGTGAGTTGAAGTCGAGAAACAATGTTAAAATCCCCTAAAATATGTTCTCAATAAACCAAAAATTCCAAGTCAAAAATTACACACGGAATGTACCTAATCGGAATGTCCTATCGGAATGTACCTAATCGGAATACCCTTAATCGGAATACCCTAATCGGAATACCCTTGTCGGAATAAACACTATCTGAATACCCTTAATCGGAATACCCTTGTCGGAATAAACACTATCGAAATTTTTTATGGAATAATTTTTTATTATCGGAATGTTGATCGGAATAGTGATCGGAATATCAGTCGGAAAGCCGTCGGAATAAACCCTATCGGAATAACCGTGATCGGAATGTCCCTAATCGGAATAAACCAAATCGGAATGTCCCTTTTCGGAATGTGCCAAATCGGAATGTGCCAAATCAGAATGTGCCAAATCGGAATGTTCCTTTTCGGAATGCCTAATCGGAATACCTAATCGGAATACCTAATCGGAATGTACCAAAATCGGAATCCCTAAACCTATTATGATTACACTGATCGGAATATCCTATAAACCCTTTTCCGATGACCTGATCGGAATAAATCCCACTTTTCTCGGACAAAACTCAACCAATTCGTGATTTTAAGCCAAAAAATGATCAAAACACCCAAAAATTTTGTGTTTTTAGCCAAAGTAACTATACCAAATCCCTACCACAAATATGTAGAAGATTTGTATCAAGAAAAAACCATAAAAAACACAAAAAAAAATTTTGGACGTGTGTTTAAATGGATCAAAAGGCTACAAAGATCAAGAACACAAACACATAAACAATACAATCATCCCATGGCTCTTGATACCATTTTTATGATATGTAAATCTTGCTTATGTTTTAGAGAGAGAAAGAGATAGAGAGATGGTGAGAGCACACAGACTTAGAGAGAGAAAGTGAAAGAAAAACACTTTTCAACTATGTGTAAAATGAAGAACCACACACCCTCTCCATCTAAGGAGAGGGTTTATATACCAAGCATATCACCAAAGTGTTCATCAACAATCTTTTCCACAGCAACCACCATATCAGACATCACCATCACAAGCCAACACTTCTCCAATGGGCTATACTCCTCAGCAAGTTGGCATATCTCATGAAACATCTGTTGCACGCACTCCACAACAAAACGGTGTCATTGAAAGGCGAAATCGCACACATATGGAAGCTGCTCGAACGATGTTAATTTACGCAAAGGCTCCATTGTTTTTATGGGCAGAAGCAGTATCTACAACAGTGTACACCCAAAACCGGTCACTAATTCGTAAACGCCATGGTAAAACACCTTATGAGCTTCTCCATGGAAAAGTACCAGATTTATTATATCTTAATGTATTTGGTTCTCTTTGCTATCCAAATAATGATGGTGACAATTTGGGAAAACTTCAACCAAAGGCTGATATTGGTATTTTCATTGGTTACGCACCCGCAAAGAAGGAATACCGAATCTACAACCGTAGCTCTCGCAAGATCCTCGAAACCATGAATGTTGATTTTGATGAGCTGACAGCAATGGCTTCTGAGCAAAGCAGCTCTGAACCCGCACTTCATGAAATGGGACCCAGCAATATTAGTTCTAGTCTTGTCCCAAACAACCCTACTTCATCATCATTTACACCACCTTCTAGGACTGAATGGGATACGTTGTTTCAACCGTTCTTTGATGAATTCTTTACTCCTCCAAGTATTGTTGCTCAAGAACCTGAGGTAATAGCTCCGGTAACTGATGAGACGGCTTTTATACATGGTCTCATCGTTCTTTTTGGACTTAAAATGCATTAAATATCATCAAAATACCCAAATATATGCTTGTGTTTGTTGCTTGTGTAATTTAGGTACGGATATTGAGAAAATGACAAAAGATCACAAGAATCACGCAAAAACGAACACGGGAAACGAAGCCGCACGATGAACCAAGCCCTAGTGAGGAATTTTCCAAAGAAAACCCTTGAAGATTTGAAGAATGTTGAAGATTAGTCCTCCAAGTTTGAAGAATTGACACTTTATACCCTTGTATCTTCATAATTACAAGTTTGGTCCCTAAAGTTTGTCAAAATTACAAAAAGGACCCTTAACTTTGAAGAATTGGCAAATTTAGTCCCTCATCAAATCTAAATTGTCAAAAATGGTCCTCCAAGAAGTCAACCAACAAGTCAAAGCCCTAAAGTTTGAATACATGTCAAAACTAGTCCTTGGAATGTGAAGAAATTACAAGATTAGTCCTTGTTCCTATAAACTACAACTTGAAGGACTGAAAGTGCCAAACTGGCAAACTCATTTACAAAGGAATGGAAGTTTTTGGCTAATTTATACAATATGGAGAAAGTAATAACCTTGGGGGGGGGGGGCAATTGGGCCAGACAACCAAACTTGTCCCAGCCACTTACAGCCTGACACATCACCCCACTCAACCTCTTAACCAATCACACGCCTCCTTTGTCCCACGTCACAATCCACTCACTAAACTTGTTTAATCTGTTTTTAAAAATTTAAATTACGTGGGAAACACATTTTTCTCTCTTAAAACAGATTAAACTAACACCTCTTTCCCCAAGAACTCAAATTGGGGTTTTCTTAATCCCTCTATCATTAAACCCCATCTCCTCCAGAACACTGATTAAACACCTTGTAAACCCAGTCCCACCCACAAAACCTTGCCAGCTCACCTATGGTCCCCAAACCCCACTACCCTGCTCACGTCCCTTTCCCTCAATTTCAAAAAGGAGACAAAATCAACGTTTGAGATCAACTGAGTGCTCCCCAAGCTCAAATGAATGGCCAAGATCAGTTCTCATCACTGACATACTCACATGCTTCCTGAAAACTCACAAGATGCCACTTTGACGATTTTTGAAGACTTTTGACCAAGGGCTTTTTAGGACTTTCAGGATTAGGGTTTATCAATTTTACCTTGTATCTTCTTGAATCCACTTTACAACTCTCAAAGTTTGTTTTTAAATTTTCAATTGTTTTCAAAAATTTTTCAGAAACTTGTTTTCTTTATCTTACTGCTATAAACCACTCAATAAGCTTCTTAAAACAAGCTTATTGAGTCACTAGTAGCTTGTCTCTTCTCTGTTTGTTGGTTGTGGTGTGCAGGAAACAAGGATCCATCAAGTTCCATTTTACCCATTTTCTTGTCATTTGCTCTCAAACCAATCCAATCATACTTGATCTGCACAAGCCCGGGCTTGTAGGAGGTGGCTTATCAGCCACTGTTGGGCTTGGAAGTAAGCCCAACAAGGTAGCCCTTGTTATCTATTTCCATCTTTTTATGTTTCTGAAAAATATTTATGCTTTGTGTGATTCTTGAGTTAAGCTGTTAAAAGTCTGTTTAAGCTCTTGTATTTGCTTTATCTAGATGTCATATGCATGTTTAGATAGCCTTGAATCAGATTTGGGTAGCTTTGTTTAGGTTTGCTTGTTTAAATTTGTGTTTACTGTTTTAAAGGGGTGTTTGGATCTGCTAGTTTAGTAAAGATTTTAAAAGTGATTTGTGTTTAAAACCAGTTAGAAACAATCATTAGGGTATTTATATGTTATGCATTGTTTGTAGGATCAGTCTTGGTGAAGTATACACACAAATGCATGCTCAAGTTTAGCAATATTAGCTAAAAATCAGTTAAGGCTTTGTTCTTCCTTGTTTTGTGCTAACTGCTTACATGAGTTTGTTTGTGGCTAGATTATAGGAGCACTTAGGGTTATAGATTGGTTTTAAGTTATTTGATAATCATTTGAGCAAGTTGTGGCCTTCTAAAATTCGTCCTAGAACCAAGTGCACCAGCAAAGTTCATTCAGACCTGCATGCATGCTTAATCAGATACTTTTGATGCCTATTGTGTGAATTTTTGTGAAAAGACTTGGTGATTTTTGTGCTTTATCTGACTCCTTGTGCTTCAAAGAGCACAAGGGTGCCTTATTGTCCCAAAAAAGCTATCAAGATAAGCTTTCCTAAGCTTATTAAAAATCAAATCAAAATTTTACACTGTCAGTGGGAACTCCTTTCCCACTGCTAGTGTCTTTTTTCCCACTGCTGAGCTAAAGGACAAAAGTCCATCACATGTCACTATCTGTTTTCTTACTTTTTTGTCTTTAGTGACCAAAAAGTGGAATTAGACCTTGAAACCAGTGCCATTATTTTTCTTATTTAGTTTAGGATTTTTCTGATTAATAAAATTTTTATTTACTGTTCATTTAGTAATTTTTAGGTTATTTAGCTATTTTTAATTAATTTTAAGGTTTCTGTTTTTTGTCTTTTAGTGCCAAAAAGTAATATTTTTAGGTTTAATCAATTTTTCTGAACTTAGAATAATATTTTAAGATTTTTGGTTTAAAAATTAGTTACTGTTCACCTTTTTAATTAATTTTTATAATTAATTTAAGTTAATTAGGGTTTTAATTAAGCTAGTTTTGTCATTTAGTGAGAAATTTAATATTTTTCAAGATTTTGCATTTTTCTACTGTTCATTAGAGTAAAATAGGATTTTTAAAATTGGTAGATTATTTTTAGCATTATTTTATTATTTTTTAAAATTATTTTAATTTTAAAATAGTTTTAAGTAATTTAAAAATAGTAAAAAGTAATTTAAAAATACAAAAAAATACTTTTTAGTTGTTAAATAATATAAGTAAGTTATTTGTTCAATAAAATCATATTTTGGACATTTTGATTAATTATATTTAATTTTAGGGCTTTAATTAGCAATTAAAATTGAATATTTAATTAATAAAAGGTTTAAAAATATTTTTATTGGATTTTATTCCTTATTTATATTATTTTAGACTTGTTTTAGCTTATAATTAATTTTTAGGTTGAAAATTTTTATTTTTGTCGTTTTTACGGTTTTACGTTTACGCCTTTTTTGTCGCAGTTTAATTAGTTTTCGTAACCGTCAATTCTTTCCTATCTCATTTCTTTCATAAATCTTCATAATCACAAACATCATATATCAACTCTTAACACAACGCACTTGCCTCCTCGAGAACGAACTCACCTAGGGTCATTCACACACGGTTTTCCTAAATCGTCGTGCACTTGCCCTATTTTAGTTGCTTACTTTTTCCTAAAGGTAAGTTGACTAAATTTACAACATCAGTAACCGAAGTTGTCGCTCCAGCAACAGAAGCACAATCTGATACGTCTGCACCTACAATTGGTCAAGATATACCTTCAACTAGTAATTCTCAACCAACACCCGAATCAACTACCCATGTCATGCCTATTGATGATGAAGAGGATGATGATGATTACGATTTGGAATTCGCTCAAATGCCTGAACTTCCATTCTTTGGTGTACCAATTCCTGACCCTAATCAAGCCGGGTCGTCCACCTCAGAGGAAGCTCCTACTACGGTTTACTCCAATCCACGGATTCAAGAACATGACAGCAAGTGGACAAAGGATCATCCTATAGATTCTATTATTGGTGACCCTAATCGTCCGGTATCCACACGAAGTCAGTTACAAGAAAGTGCAATGTTTTGTCACTTTGATGGTTTTCTCACTGAAGTTGAACCTAAGACATGGCAACAAGCTTTTACTCAATCATGTTGGATAGAAGCTATGCAAGAAGAACTTAATGAATTTATACGTCTTGATGTATGGGAACTTGTCCCATGCCGGGATCAAGTGCAGTTACTCACTTTGAAATGGGTTTACAAGGTGAAACTCGATGAGTTAGGCGGAATATTGAAGAACAAAGCTCGTCTAGTAGCACGTGGATACAAGCAATTATTGGGCATCGACTTTATGGAATCCTTTGCACCTGTTGCCCGTTTGGAAGCTATTAGACTATTCCTCGCTTATGCAGCCCATATGAATATGATCGTCTATCAGATGGATGTGAAGACGGCATTTCTTAATGGTGAACTCAAGGAAGAGGTCTATGTTCAACAACCGGATGGTTTTGTGAATCCTAATTATCCTAATCATGTGTACAAGATTAAGAAGGCTCTCTATGGGTTGAAGCAAGATCCTCGCGCATGGTATGATCTTTTGTCACAATTCCTCATTACGCAAGGCTTCGCTAAAGGCAAGGTGGATCCCACGCTGTTCATTCAGAAACGAGGTAAAGATATGATTATGGTACAAATATATGTTGATGATATCATATTTGCAGCATCGACCCAAACCTTATCCGACGAGTTTGGGACACTCATGTCTTCCAAGTTTAAGATGTCAATGATGGGCAAGGTATCATTCTTCTTAGGTCTTCAGATATCTCAGAGTCCCAGAGGCATCTTTATCAATCAATCCAAGTATGCCCTTGAATCGCTTAAGAAATATAAATTGGAATCTTGCGACCCCGTGGATACTCCAATGGTGGAAAAAACTAAGCTTGATGTAGATCCACATGGAGTTGTCGTTGATCCGACACTGTATCGTGGAATGATCGGCACTCTTCTGTATATCACAGCTAGTCGACCTGATCTTCAGTTTGCTATATGTATGTGTGCTCGGTATCAAACTCGACCTACTGAGTTACACTTGGCCACTGTGAAACAGATCTTTCGATATCTTAAAAGAACCATTAATCGGGGACTTTGGTATTCGAAGGACTCTTTGATTGCACTAATGGCATATGCAGATGCGGATCACGCGGGTTGTCAAGATACAAGGCGTAGCACGAGTGGAACTTTGCAACTACTAGGAGATCGACTAATCAGTTGGGCATCGAAAAGGCAGAAAAACGCTGTAGTTTCAAGTACGGAAGTAGAATACATAGCTATGTCCGGTTGCTGTGCTCAAATTCTTTGGATGAGATCGCAATTAACCGACTATGGTCTAGGTTTCAATAAAATTCCGATGTACTGCGACAACAAGAGTGCAATTGCCTTATGCTGCAACAATGTTCAATTCTCCCGGTCGAAGCATATTGACATTCAATACCACTTCATCAAGGAGCAAGTGGAAAATGGAGTAATCGAGCTTTACTTTGTCCAATCTGAGTATCAATTGGTGGATATTTTCACGAAGGCTTTAGATCGCACTCGAATTGAATTTTTGGCCGACAAGCTAGGAATGAGAACCTTCTCGCCTGAGACTCTTAAGGAACTGGCAGATGAAGCGAAAGAATAGTGATGGTAAACTATTCTCCGTATCCTTGGTGATCATTTGTATATATTGTTTATATTTTTATCCACAAAAGCAAAATACAAAAATATAAAACCATATAAAAACCATAAAAAATTGAAAAATCTAGAAAAATCCAAAAATATTTTTACTTTATTTTTCAAAGGCATGTCTTTTGGTACGATAATATTTACGGCCTTAGAAATGTCGATTAATATTGACATGGCGCCATAAATAGAGTTCGTACAAAAGTTGTAAATATTTCATAAAACATGCCTATATGGTTTGTAGTTATTTCAAACTGCAACCCGGTTTTCACATTAAAGTCAAGTATTTCTTATGAAAGCTTTGGCTCACAACGAGAATTAATTTTCTCGGGAAAGGTTTACTTTAAAACCTTGTAAGGGATAAAGTTTAGTTTATAACTTGGTCTAACACAAATCTATGTACGTTTCAGTGCATTTATTTGTTAAAACAAGAGAAGTCTTCTTTCTATGAATCTATCATCTCTACAACCATAGCAATCTACAATTGGTATCTACATACTCGATGATGCGACTACTCAACCGACGACTACAGCTCTTTCAATAGAACACGGGTCAACAATTGAGGGGGAGCAATTGTCAAGCATTCAAAATCTTCAATGTCGAACGTGCCAAGCTCACTAACTGGTGTCAAGACAACAATACCAATCGTACACGTGGTGTCAAGAGATGACTTCAGACATGACGAGGCGACCAATATATGTCGACAAGAACCATTTGATCTTATCATATGATGTTCTCATCTATCAGGTCCAACCTTGTCAATTCTTTTCTAATATGGTGAATATGTGATCATGTTACAAATCGGTATCATATCTCTTGTGTTTGATCTCATGAAGATAAAATGGACTTGCATTTTTCTTCCCAAAACCTTTGTTAAAACTTCATTAAATCAATTGATATTAAAAACATCAATTGGGTTAATATTTTTAATATGGGGGAGAAAATGTGATTTAATATGGGATATTATCACAAATGGTTCCACTTAATGTGCTGGCTCATCCCGACATATGCGAAATGTTTTTGAATATCGTGGCATATGTTAAGGGGGAGAAAAATGGATTTGCATATCAAAATGGATTTTCATGGTGACATATACATACCCAAAACCCATTTATTTCACGAAGATGAAGATTGTGGTGACATAAGGATGGTAGGATAGGTTAAGTCCTATGATTCTTCCAGAACCGGAGGAATCTTCCCAAGGACATTCCATAGATAGAAATAGTAGTCCTTAGGAAAGTTGGAGAAAAGATTGTGAACGTAGCTGAATGCCGACCAAGTACTTAAGTTAGCACTGGAACAATCACAACAAGGTGCTAGTTATGACGTATTGGTAAGCATTGAAGGGGTTGAAGAATGAAAAAGAATTGTAAAGATAAAGGGTGTAAAGAAAGAAGCCATCCTTACAACTTTAGGGAGAAACCGGGTCAACACATATGCTATTGAGATCATTTTAATGATGCTCGATATTGAAGATAGACATCAAGGACCCAGTGATGCAATGCACAACCCATCCCAGCTAACTCAGATATCTCTTAAAAGATATTTGTTTTAATCACACGGAGACAACACGTTATCTATTGATTTATTCACTCCGAATAAATTGGTATTGAAAAGGTGGCACTCCTCTCCAGCCTCCGATCACTAAAATCCAAAATGCACGATCGAGTCTAGAGCCATTTGAGATCATCAAATATCTCATTAGGACACACTTTCATATTTCCTTGCTTCTTCACACACTATGAAAAGTAAGAAAGATTTTAAGAGTCCTACGCAAAATCTTCATGATCTTGCCTGAACATCCGAGTAATATGAAAGTAAATCAATCCCAATTATGAAGCTCAAATACTGAAGTGGACACTTTATCCCATTCATGAAGTTGACATCGTAACACCAGAGTCAATTAAGTCCCGGAAATGTACATATCTTCTTCCGGAGATGCACCAGAGTCAATTAAGTCCCAGGAGTGCATATAGGATAATGATGATGAATAATAGTAACAACCAAACAATTAAACATCGAATCAGTAGTGTACCGTTTAGAGATTGATAACGCCACGAGTTAAAACACTGATTTTATCTGCGGCTATGACAAATGTCATCCCGGAATGTCTTCAAATCAAAAGAAGGTATGAAGTTCATCACGTGTACTCGTTGTGCGTTCAATGTGTCTTCTTAATTGTTGGAAATACGTTTTACGTATTAAGAATGATCGGTCACTCCAACAATAGTCCATGTAATAGCTCGTAGTTTAGTTACTTATCTTTATTTAACAAACACAGCCAAACCTAGCCTACAACATGTGTAGGCCGGCCCAAATGTAAGCCCAAGCCCATCTTATGGGCTTGGTATATAAACCCTCTCCTTAGATGGAGAGGGTGTGTGGTTCTTCATTTTACACATAGTTGAAAAGTGTTTTTCTTTCACTTTCTCTCTCTAAGTGTGTGTGCTCTCACCATCTCTCTATCTCTTTCTCTCTCTAAAACATAAGCAAGATTTACATATCCTACAAATGGTATCAAGAGCCATAGGATGATTGTATTGTTTATGTGTTTGTGTTCTTGATCTTTGTAGCCTTTTGATCCATTTAAACACACGTCCACAATTTTTTTTTGTTTTTTATGGTTTTTTCTTGATACAAATCTTCTACATAGTTGTGGTAGGGATTTGGTATAGTTACTTTGGCTAAAAACACAAAATTTTTGGGTGTTTTGATCATTTTTGGCTTAAAATCACGAATTGGTTGAGTTTTGTCCGAGAAAAGTGGGATTTATTCCGATCAGGTCATCGGAAAAGGGTTTATAGGACATTCCGATTAGTGTAATCGAAATAGGGTTTAGGGATTCCGATTTTGGTACATTCCGATTAGGTATTCCAATTAGGCATTCCGATTTGGCACATTCCAAAAAGGAACATTCCGGTTTGGCACATTCCGAAAAGGGACATTCCGATTTGGTTTATTCCGATTAGGGACATTCTGATCAAGGTTATTCCGATAGGGTTTATTCCGACGGCTTTCCGACTGATATTCTGATCACTATTCCGATCAACATTCCGATAATAAAAAATTATTCCATAAAAAATTTCGATAGTGTTTATTCCGACAAGGGTATTTCGATTAAGGGTATTCAGATAGTGTTTATTCCGACAAGGGTATTCCGATTAGAGTATTCCGATTAAGGGTATTCCGATTAGGTACATTCCGATAGGACATTCCAATTAGGTACATTCCGTGTGTAATTTTGACTTGGAATTTTTGGTTTATTGCGAACATATTTTAGGGGATTTTAACATTGTTTCTCGACTTCAACTCACAACAACAAACACATTTACTTTCTTTCATTGATCGATCAACGTTTGTAAATCTTAACTTATTGAAATGGAGTACACATCTCTTACGGATAAGTCCATCCTCTCGGGTACGGATAATCGTCCACCAATGTTGGTGAAGACTATGTATAAGGAATGGGCTTCCCGAATGGAACTTTATATGTTGAACAAAGAGAATGGACATCTCATTTGGGCATCGGTGCTCAATGGACCATTAGATTATGGTACAGTGACGGAAGGTACAACTACTCGTCCTCGCACAACGGGTGAATTGACTGGAGATATGAAGATTCAAGACAAATGTGATAAGTATGCTACAAACATCATTCTCCAAGCCCTTCCTCCAGATGTCTACAAACTCGTCAGCAAACATAAAGTTGCCAAAGAGTTATGTGATAGAATTCGTGTTCTCATGCAAGGCACTTCGTTAACTAAACAAGAACGAGAGTGTAAGCTTTATGATCCTTTTGATAAGTTTGCCTATGTGCCAGGGGAGACTCTCAATGACTACTATCTGAGATTTACCCTATTGTTGAATGAGCTCAATATATATGCCATGACAATTCCTACCTTTCAATTGAACACCAAGTATTTGAACACTCTTCCTTCAGAATGGAAAAAATTACGTGACGGATGTTAAATTGGCTAAGGACTTGCATAACACCAATGTAGATCAACTTCAAGCGTTTCTTCAACAACACGAATGCCATGTGATTGAGGCTCAGTTGTCTACACCTCAAGTTCATGATCCACTTGCCATGTATGCTTCTCAACAAAACATGGCTTATACTTATCAACAACCATCATACTTGCAGCAGCCACCACCACACACCTATCAGCAACCACAGTAACCATCTTATCAACCACCAATGATGTCACAACAAGCATATCACCAAAGTGTTCATCAACAATCTTTTCCACAGCAACCACCATATCAGACATCACCATCAAAAGCCAACACTTCTCCAATGGGCTATACTCCTCAGCAAGGATATTTTCTAATAGAAGAACAATCAGCACAAGCTTTCTACTCTAATGAACTTCGACCAATCCAAGCACCGGTCTTTACTACAAATGATACGCCAGCTGATGTACTAAACCAACTCACCGCCTACTTGTCAAAACTTGTTGCAACTAGAGGATTTCCACCAACAAACAATCAGCTCCGCACCTCTTCAAATCTTCGACAACAAGCTACTGTTCAAGATGGTCAAGTAACAGTGCAACCTATTCAGGGAAGGCAAAATTCATATGGACCTCCTATAAGGACTATGAATGCTCAAGCTGTGAATTCTCAAGCTAATTGAAATGGAAGCCTCATTGGTCCTCAAAAGGTTGTGACTTGCTACAATTGCCGAGGACAAGGTCATATGGCTAGGCAATGTACTCAGCCGAAAAGGAGAAGGGATGATGCATGGTTTTGTGAGAAGATGTATTTGGTTGATGCTCAGTCTAAGGGGAAGATTTTGGATTCAGAGGAGTTAGCATTTCTTGCAGACCCAGGGGCAACAGATACTGAAGGCATTGCAGTCGTTTCCACTTCTAATGCAGCTTATCAAGCAGATGATCTTGACGCATATGATTCGGATTGTGATGACATTCACTCTGCCCAAGCTGCTCTCGTTGCTAATCTCTCTCACTAAGGTTCTGATGTCGTCAGTGAGGTACCAACCACATCTAATAATCTTGATGATAACCAACATCAAGTTGGGCATGAAAATGACAACTCGAACAACATTCGGGAACTAGTAACTCAAATGATGTGCTACCCAATCCTACACATTTGAGTGAACCTCAACCAAATGCTACGACGGGTATGGAATCTTATGTTCAACATGATTTGGTCATGGTGCCTAAACATATTATTGATCAAATGCATATGGCCCTCAGACAATCCGTAGATACTAATTCCAACCTAACTGCTGAGCTTGCGTTGCATAAAGAAAAGGTCAAAAATTTTGAAATGGTCCCTCAAGCAGAGAAAATAACATGTTCTGAATTTGACCAATTTCGTTTTGAAAAGATTGAACACTTGAAAGAAATAGAATCATTAAAAGATAATCTTTCCAATGAATTAAAAGCAAAAGAGTCGGTTGTCAATGATTTTCAGAAACTTAAAATGGATTTCGAAACTCTCGAGTCTAAAAAGGTTGAATCAGAAATTAATGCTACCAAACTTCTTAAATTCAAGGAACAACAGCTTTTAAAACCATACGCTTCCACAGAAAAGGTTCATCTTTTAACTAAATCATTTAAAGAACTCGAACTTAAACGTCTTCAAGATTTACCACCTAATCCCAGTTATGCAAAACAAGCTCAGGAATATATTCCGTGTCTTTATGATATGACCCTAATTGGCAAATCGAAAGAAGCACCTTTTGTTCGTAGTTCTGAGGAGACACAGTCACTTGCGGATGAAACTCATTCTAAAATGCTTTCAAAATTCCATACGATTAAAAAGACCCTCATTCGCTTACAAAAGGAATTAGCTGAATTGACAGTTCTTGTGCCTCAAAGTTTGTCAAATGAAAACCCTCCTAGTACGTCTCCTACACTTGTCAAAACGGATTTAACGAAGTTAATTCCACCGGTAAGTAAGGCGTCCGTTAACTTAAATGCGGTACACCAACACTTAGCCGATTTTGGCAACGTCATTTTGGAACGTACGACGGCTTCGGCCATAACGGAAGGTGAATGGAATTTTGAGCACACTAGAGCTGCGTTTCGAGATGAAATTGTTCCGTTTGTAAAGAATGTTAAATCTTGTCTTAGTACTCTTGATCAAGATTTTCTTTTGGAAATAGAAGAAGTTAGACGTGTTTTCAATGAAATGGATGATGCCTATGAAATCAGTTTACTTGAAATAGAACGGGTTTCACGCCAAAATGATCAGCTTCTGAAGCAAGTGATGTCTCATGATATAGTCTCCGTCTGTGTGAATAACAGTGTTGATAATGAGTCTATTGTGCATAATATTGAATCTGTGGATAATGTGGTAGATAGTACTTGTCACGAATCTGACGCTGAATTTTTAAAGCTTCAAGATTCATATTCTTCGCTTTCAAAACGTTTTGATGAGATTCAAACACATTGTATTTCGCTTGAATGCAAGCAACAATTTATTCAAGAAATCTTTGAAACGTCATTCGAAGGTGTTAATATCGATGATGCAAACTTTGAAAAGAATTTTCGATTGAATTTACAATCAAAACAGCGTCAGCCAAGTGACAAGGTTGCTCAATCTTTGCCGATAGACATAGAGAAATCTAAGGAGCTTAACTGTGTGAACGTACGTGAGGCCGCTGAGAATTTAAAACTTGATCTAGATAATTGAGTTTCCAAGATTTTGTCCAAAGTTGATAACTTAAAACAGAAAATTACACGACTCTTCGATTCAGTAAAGCCCGCATGTGCTAATACCACTGCACAGAATCAATCGTTGATTGAACAATTGAATCGAAAGTCAGTGGAAATATCTGATTTGAGGGAACAAATTTGTGATAAAAATCTGGCCATGGCTGAGTTAAAGGAAACACTTCGTACCCTAAAAGGTAAGAATGTTGTGGATAACGCAGCCACTGTCTCAGCATCGTCCTCTAGTGCAATAAAAAGGAACCTTATAGCCGTCACACCATTTATCAAGGGCCCTAGGACTAAACCATCTCAAACTTTGGTCACTAAAGATAAGGCGGAATCAAAACCAGCTTCTAATATTCCCGTGTTACCTTATACAGGAGTAAGCACCACTACTAAGGCTCAAAGATCTAAGCTTAAGAGAAACAAGAAGAATGATAGGATCTTGCCCCCATCTAGTAGTCAAGTGAAGAAGAAAGTAGAAGCCCATCCTAGGAATGTTATTTCTGTTTTGAATAAAAATTATCATGTAGCTAAACCTAAAGGCTCTACGGTTGTGCAGCGTTCTAAGCCTACTGTAAATTCTAATTTGAAATGTTGGAATTGCAATGATTGTATGTTTTCTAGTCGTCATGATTCTTGCCTTATCGACCATGTGAATGAGATATATGCCCGAAAAAATGGATTAGAATGGAAACCGACTGGGAAAGTGTTAACCCAAGTTGGTTGGATGTGGCGCCCCACTGGTAGAACTTTCACTATAGTAGGAAATATGTGCCCTTTAACTAGGATCACTCCCACTAAAGCGAAGAAAGCGTGCCCTTTAACTAGGAATACCAAGGCTACCAAAACACAAGCGTGTCCTTTAACTAGGAACACTGACACTACTGTAGGAACCAAGTTCCCTTTAACTAGGTCTACTCCCACTATAGTGCCCGCGAATAATCCAAAACCTAAGAAAGTTGGAACAGTAAAACTTGTTAGTGCTAAAACTCACATTAGAAAACGCAGGAAATCTAAGGGTCACAAACCTGTTAGCAATTCTGATAATATTTTATTTGTATCTGCTAACACTCTGGAACCAATAGTTTCCAATGCATTGTCTACTGTTGTTGTTGTTGAAAACAGGTGGTCCAAATTGTTCTCTGGTATTTGGAGTCTGGTTGATCCAAGCATATGACCGGAGATCGCTCTCAGCTCAGAAATTTCGTCAGCAAGTTTTTTGGTACGGTTCGATTTGGAAATGATCATATTGAAAAGATAATGGGTTATGGTGAATATCATATTGGGAATGTTATAATTTCAAGAGTGTATTATGTGGAAGGTCTCGGTCACAACTTATTTTCTGTGGGACAATTTTGTGATGCAAACCTAGAAGTTGCTTTTCGAGAGCATAACTGCTTCATTCGTAATTTGGAAGGGGTTGATTTATTGAAAGGTACTCGAGGGAATAATTTGTATACTTTGTCTCTACCAGATATGATGGCCGCTTCTCCCGTATGTCTTCTCTCCAAAGCATCAAAGACTAAGTCATGGTTATGGCATCGACGGTTATCTCATCTTAACTTTGACGCTATTAATCACTTGGCGAAAAACGAACTTGTTCGTGGTCTTCCTAAACTTTCATTTCACAAGGATCATTTGTGTTCCGCGTGTACAATGGGGAAAAGCACTAAGAAATCTTACAAACCCAAGACGGAAGACACCAACTAGGAGAAACTTTATTTGTTGCATATGGATCTTTGTGGGCCTATGCGTGTTGAAAGTCTTAGTGGCAAAAAGTACATCCTCGTCATTGTCGATGATTACTCTCGGTTTACATGGGTGAAATTTCTTACAACAAAAAATGAGGCACCTATATTCATCATCGGATTTCTCAAGATGATTCAAGTGCGTCTCAACACTACTGTCTGACGCATTCATACAGATAACGGAACCGAATTTGGGAATCAAATCTTGCGTGATTATTATGAAGCAGTTGGCATATCTCATGAAACATCCGTTGCACGCACTCCACAACAAAACGGTGTCGTTGAAAGGCGAAATCACACACTTATGGAAGCTGCTCGAACGATGTTAATTTACGCAAAGGCTCCATTGTTTTTATTGGCAGAAGCAGTATCTACAACAATGTACACCCAAAACCAGTCACTAATTCGTAAACGCCATGGTAAAACACCTTATGAGCTTCTCCATGGAAAAGTACCAGATTTATCATATCTTCATGTATTTGGTTCTCTTTGCTATCCAAATAATGATGGTGACAATTTGGGAAAACATCAACCAAAGGCTGATATTGGTATTTTCATTGGTTACGCACCCGCAAAGAAGGCATACCGAATCTACAACCGTAACTCTCGCAAGATCCTCGAAACTATGAATGTTGATTTTGATGAGCTGATAGCAATGGCTTCTGAGCAAAGCAGCTCTGAACCCGCACTTCATGAAATAGGACCCGGTAATATTAGTTCTGGTCTTGTCCCAAACAACCCTACTTCATCATTATTTACACCACCTTCTAGGACTGAATGGGATACGTTGTTTCAACCGTTCTTTGATGAATTCTTTACTCCTCCAAGTATTGTTGCTCCAGAACCTGAGGTAATAGCTCCGGTAACCGAAGTTGTCGCTCCAGCAACAGAAGCACAATCTGATACGTCTGCATCTACAATTGGCATCAGAGCCTCGGTTCCATCCTTGGATCGTTCTTATTTTCGATTTAGGTGGTCTATAAAAAAAATTGGTCCGTTTGTATCATTTCTTTGTCACGGTTTGTGTTTTCATTCAATATTCACAAGTTTTTGTCATGTTCACATGTTCTTATATCCATTCTTATCATGGTCAAGCTGTTACATTTATCCTGGTCAAAGGGTTTTGTCACAGTCCTCATCTGGTTTTCATAACCCACTGGTCCAATCTATCAAACTTTTCCTGGTCAAAAGAAGTCAAACCTGCCATATTTTCTTAAATCTGGTATTTTTGGTGACTGGGTTTTGATAAAGTTTCATTCTTTCTGCTAATTTTTTTTATTCACATGATGAAGATGACCCAGAAAAGTAAGATCCTGAAAAATGGAAAAAAGTATAGATATGGATAAGATTCTGCTTCTTGGTACATCGCATTGAATGTGATGGGTTGACTATGATGGTACCATTGCGATGGTACCACTGCGATGGCTCCATTGCGATGGGTACCATTGCGATGGGTACCATCGCGATGGGACATCGACTGCGATGGACTCATGTTACGATGGCATCTTTTTTGACTTCGATGGGTTTAAAAAGACTGACTTCGATGGACTTTTCTTTTGACTGCGATGGGTCTAAAGTTTTAGACTGCGATGGCCATTTTATTGTTTAGACTGCGATGGGTCTAAAAAATTGACTGCGATGGAATTTTTTATTTATTTTTTTTAGACTCTGATGGGTTTAAAATGTTTGACTACGATGCAGTTTAAAACTTACATGACCATGACCATGAAGTTTAGTCTTAACTCTTAACCAAAACCATCGCAACCGAGTCAACTCGGTAATTACCGAGTTGACTCAGTTAACTCACTGAGTCTGACTCAACTGCCAACCTTTTATCTCCACAAAACCAAATCCAAAACCATAACTAACCTAATCCCATCGTCTCCTAAAACCCCATATACTCTAGACTCAAACCAACTTAATTATGATCTCAGTTTATGTTTCGACTTATATCTTTCAAAGATATAACAAGATCTTATTAAGATCTATACATCGGAAACTGATCTTCACAGATCTGATGTGAAGGATTCACTTTCTTCTTATTCAATATATGAAAATATAAAGATTGAATCATAACAAATTTGTTATATTCATATCTTTGTTTCATTTGACTCATACCAATCAACATGCTATTAAAGTTTAACCTACCCGTGATCAAGCTTAACGTTATTGTAGCCATCGCATAACGGTTCGGATATCATGGTTCGGGTTTGATGATTCTTTGATCTTCGGTGTCAGATGTAGATTAAGATGAGATGGATTAATTGTTTGATGAAGATTAAAGATGAGATTTGGTGAGATTAGAGGATTTTTAGGGGACGGATTAAACGAGGTGAGGGTGGGAGAAGATAAGTTTGGTGGGGGAGTGGATGTTTCTAGGAGAGGTGTGAGTTTAGGGTTAGACTACCCTAATTTTCTGGGATGTTTATATCTAAAAATTCGCCTTAGATTGATATTGGGTTCGGTTGGGTTTAGTAACACATTGGCCATGGGCTAATGATATGGGCCGTGTGATTTATTAATATACACACAATTTGTTTAACACAAATTTTTATTTTTGTATAAGTTTTGTGTGTATTAAGTTTACTTCGGTCATCATCGGGTCGAGACAAAAAGTGACGTGACAACGTGACGTGACAAATGTGACGAGAATTTATTTGAGACGTGACCAAGAAAAATTTGGGTATTTTTTTAGTGGCTACAGATTTCGTTTGATCGGGTATTAATTACGTGACGTTGAAGACGGATTTTTCGAAGGCTTGTATTTATTTTATCTTTCAAAGATAACTTGCTCGTGCTTAATCTTAGAATGAAGACTTGTTTATCTGGTTTCCGGGTTCGGGGTGGATGGTTGATGACTCGGATAACTATCACTTAAAGGGGTTACATTGTTGTACTCAGTGTCACGCGCTTCGTCGACGTGGATAATTTCAAGAAGTGTTGTGCTTATAGACTTCTTCAGTGATGCATTGAGTACTTAGAGATTTCTCCACCGTTCTTCATTCAACAATAGTGCAAGCTTAATTCACAAGATCGAAGGATTTTTATTCAGCTCATGTTTGATGTATCTGGTTCATTCAATCAGTGGTCACTTCAAATTTATTTCAAGTGGGTTGGTAAAGGTAGCCATGGAGAGTTTATGAGAAGAGATTTTCGGTCAACAGATGATTCTCACAAAATATATAGTTCAGCTTATTTATTATTCTCACATGATTTCAGGTTCATGTGCGTACGATTTATTGATGGTTCCGAGTTTCGAAACCATCAAGGGGTATGAAGAAGACACATTGAACGCACAACGAGTACACGTGATGAACTTCATACCTTCTTTTGATTTGAAAACATTCCGGGATGACATTTGTCATAGCCACAGAGAAAATCAGTGTTTTAACAAGTGGCGTTATCAATCTCTAAACGGTACACTACTGATTTGATGTTTAATTTTTTGGTTGTTGCAATTATTCATCATCATTATCCTATATGCACTCCCGGGACTTAATTGAATCTGGTGCATCTCTGGAAGAAGATATGTGCATTTCCGGGGCTTAATTGACTCTGGTGTTACGATGTCAACTTCATGAATGGGATAAAGTGACCACTTCAGTATTTGAGCTTCATAATTGGGATTGATTTACTTTCTTCAACTATGTGGGGGAAGAAATGTCTTGATTCTTTCTAGTATGCATAACTTGATTTCTCAGGGGGAAGAAAAATTCAGAAGAATTATTCAAGCGTGAGAAGAGAAGTTGTTGATCTACTTGGTGTGCCCTAAACTTTCAATCCCTCTTAGCAACGTTATCATGTTATATGATGGGATTTGCTTGTTAGATTCCGCTGTGCGCTTAATCATTCTAAGCTTTATTGAAAGCTTTGAAGTTGCTTACGAGGATTGTCGGTTTAGGGGGAAGCTATTTAAAAGCTTCTACATCAAGTTTATGTGGCATGATTTAGGGGAAGTTAATTCAGAAGCTTCTCCTTAACCAGAAGTGTATGGGTTACTTAGCTCGTGCCGTTACAGTATTTCTACTACAAGTTACTTTAAAGATGAGTCGGTTTGAAGTCAAAGGCCTCGGAAGACATCATCAGCATTGGACGCTTCATGAAAGCTCTTGTTCTTTATCATTATGTACTTGTTAGGAAAAATATTGTAAGGAATTCTACACGCCGTCCCATGGGGGAAGATTGTTGGAAACTCACTTTATGTGACGACATTTAAGAATTCCCATTAGTTATCATAGTCACACACGCTTAGACTAGACTAGGTACAATGTATAGTTTAAGGGTCGTGTGTGACTATATATACCCCTCCTTAGCTTCCAAGGAGGGGTGTTGCTTGTGTTCCATTTTCACTTTTAATAAACTTTTCTTATTTCACACACTCAACCTCTCTTCTCTCTCTCTCTCAACAATGGCTACCACCATCTATCACCCTACTAGACCACCAGATTAGCATATAGCAAATCTACAACCATGTATAATTATTATCTCTAATTAATCTAATCATGTTTATAACATTATAATAAAGAATACATAATTAACCTAACCCTAGATCCATCATGTATTGATTAAGAACGAGTTAAAAATAATTTAATCGAAAAGAAAAACATAGGTTTTACCTTAGAATTTTTAGAAGACAAGAAAATTATGAAGAACCCTAAAAATCTCCATTGATGCCGACTAAACCTTGATCTCTAGGGATTTTATGAGTGTTTTGATTAATAAAAAGACTTAATATACATTCCTAACAAGTCCTTGGCCCATGTACAAAAGCCCGGTTCCTTTTTTCTCTTTTTCCCATTTTCTTTTCTTTCTGTGTTTACAAACCGACTATACCCCTATATTTTTTTATTTTTTTTCTTTTTATTACTTACTAATATATTATTAATAATATCTTAAGTTACCTTAATTTATTTCAGCTCCTAAAACCTCCAAAACCTTAAAACCGTAAAACTAGTCAATTTACGCGTATACCGTAAAAGACGTAAAAATATACAATTTTATAAAAACTATTGATATATGAAATAAACTATATAACTAAGTCCCAAATGACTTAAAACTATCCCAAAAAATATTCCCGTGACTAAATACCTCTTTCGAGACCCCTAAATGCAAAACCCTAAACCGTAAAAATACGATTTTCTATAATACATATATGTATACGTAAAACCACTAAACAACACCATCTCATTTCATAGTTACTACATTGTAAGCTCATGAACATGAAATCATCACACATCGTTTCACTCACAAGGTACCCCGTACCCGAAACGATATCTAAACCACAACCTATACACACCAATTAGCACATAAACACGTAAAGACACGTAACTTGCACAAAATAAAACTAAGTGACGAACCTCAAAACCGCGGTTGTCACATCACTCCCTCCTAATAGAAATCTCGTCCCGAGATTTACTCCTTAGGATCAAACACACAAACAACAAATCACATGAGGATACATGTTCATGATGAACTCTTCTCATTTCCATGTGCACCTTAGTTCCTGACTCAATATACCACATATACTAACCAACAATATTTAAATTCATTCCCAAACACTTGACCTCACAGCCAATAAATCTAAAAAATGACTCTTTGATAGAACGAAGACTCGTATTAACACAAATCCCGAATAACCATACATGCAAATACGCATTCTCAAACAATATTTACCAATCTTAATACATGAAATATATCATGTATACCATTCAATTACCTAGGTAATTCTATACCCAAAAGATACTGGTCCAATCTTTCCAAATATCATAAATGGACCTACAAAACTCGTCATCAACTTTTCTCTTTTACCAAAACATGCCACCCATTACTATAGGTGAAACTTCCTACATAACTTTGTCACTAAACTCTAGTGATTTCCTATTTTTCAACATATCATCTCTTGTTACTCTCATCCTTTCCACAAACACCATTTCCACATTAGTAGTCTCTTTCACGAATTTTAGTCCACCATAAGGACAACTCACCCTATCCTTCCATATAGTGCCTCAAATGGCATTCATCGACTTCTAGTATGATAACTATCATTATATGAAAACTCAGACATCGCTAACGAGTTTCCCACATCCCTCTAAAGCAGTCACCTAAGCTCTCAACACGACTCCTATACTTGTATCAATTTCCCACTTCGTCCATCATTTTCCAATTAGCTAAATATACTCATATCCAATCATGTTCATAAATACCCTTTAGTCCATACCGCAAACTACTTAAAAATTCCAATTTCCTTACACAAGTGACCTATGACGATATTTCACATATTGATTAGTTTATCACAACGAGGCTCTTCCAATCCAAATCAACTTATGATCTATACACATCACCAAAAGGACGGTTATCTCATTTAGTCTATCAACTTCCATCTTAACCCATTCTATAACTACTTCCATAAAATTTGGATAGATCATTAGTAGCACCTATACACTTCTTTCTCACTTTTCTCCATGAAAGATTTTTTTCCCCAGATACTCAACACTTCCTTTATACCTACACAATGTCTTACCTTCAAGATCATAGTGCTCCTCATCTTGTATCAGTTAGACCAAGCCCTTCGTCTCTAATGACACATCAGATCTATAACTCCTCAACCATTCGATTATCGATACTAAGCCTTCCAATCAAACAGTATAGGTCAGTGCCATTTACTTTCCACACTACAACAATATTAGCATGCTTAGTGCCTTAGTCTACTCATTAGGCTATACCAAAGTCTTACCTTCGGTTCCTATCTCGACCTATTTCATTCATGATTCGCATCTATCCATACTTCCTTCTTCTTCCTCAGCTCATGACATACATCACGATGTTATGCTTCCCGTCTTTCAAGTCATCTATACCTCAAAATTTTTCCAAATATCTTTACTTGTTTTTTCCTCACGATCAGTTCTCCTACTCCCTCCTAATAGGGACAGACTATAGTTTTATGTGATCCCATGCGGATCACACTCTCATCTTATACCCATATTAGTTTCCATTTGTCTAAACTAAGCCATATTTTAAGTTCTCATTCAAATCTCATACTTCTATTTTGATCTTGCACCCAACATGAGGTACTTTCAATCATCATCTTCTAGGAATACTTGGTTCTCTCCTTCCATGGTTATCCCTAATTCCTACACTATCCCGTCCAACATAAATTCCATACATCATTCATCAAATCTATGGAAATCGCTAGTGCATTGCATAATGCATAACTGTCTCTTCCAAAGATCTTTCATAACACCTTCATAAAACCGACTCTCTAATCACTTCTCCATGAAATTATTCAGCTCAGCTTCACTACTCATCCCTCAATATTGATTGCCACAAAAATTCTATCCGCGTAGTCACTCGACTCCCCTTGTTACCTTGACGAGTTATTAATCTCCCATGTTATGTATTCAATTCATCACGATCCACTAGTTCAGCTCTTTGTAACTCCACTCCGGTACTCGATCTGTCCTTCTTTTTCTCGAACCATACAGAGATTCCCATCATAGTGCTTGTCACCTTTCCAGTCCTTGCAACTTTTGTGACTACTTCGAAATCTCTTGCTTCCTTCTAGCAGCCGACACGTAGTCCTTTCAGCTCCTTGATTCACGATGTAGCTCTTCATGCAATCCTTCTCGTCTCTATGATGTTACCTAGGAACTTCACACTACCCAGAAGACTCTAACTTCAACTCATCTATCACAATATTTCTAAAGATACTTCAACCCCTCAATGGCTCACTCTTCCTTACTTTTTGTAATCACCATTAATCAGCCTCCTACCAATCATTCTTTTACATCCATGTTTTCCTTCACGTGTCTACTACTACCTCGCCTCCATAACTATACCAATTCCCTTGCGTGTTATTTGCCCAATCTTTATTTTAGTAGAAACTTTCTACTCTACCCTCACATTCGCTGGTACTTTCATCAATCTCCTAATGGTACTTCAACCAACTTCTCATAGCATGACATCTCGTTCCCACGACCAGTCAACTAACTTTACTTACTCCCTTATTCCCGTAACCAATCTAAGTTTCAAAACACCACAAATCTTAATTATTCTGTTAGCCTCAAAATATTGAGTCAAACAAGAATGTTCGATCATAGGTTTCTATTGTAATATTTATTAGAACGTTGTAATAGGTAGTTATTTTAGTCGTGGTTCACGTGCTTGGATTTAAACTAATTAAAGTCCAAAAGACAAGCCCGGCCCAATATATAGTCCATTAAAGCCCGCATGTGGGTGGACTATATATACTACCCTCCTAGCATGTTAGGAGGGAGGATGGTCATTTGTAACAAATTCTTTTCTCTAATCTAATCTCACCAAGTTAATCATCTCCTCTCTACTTTCTCTCACTACTTTCTCTCTCTAGGAATTCATCTCTTCTTCATCTATTTTCTTTCTTTCTTTATTGCTTAATCATCACAAATATATGGGACAACATTTGGTATCAATCGCCATGGGGTAGTTTTGTGATTCGTTGTTGATTTTACTTGGTTCGTGTGATTTTCTCTTATAATCATCTCGAATTCAAGATTCTTTTTGTGTTTCTATGCTCTAAATCTTGATATAAATCTTCTACATAGCTGTGGTAGGGATTTGGTCGCATTTGGTTGGTTAAAATCGCGGATTTCTTATCGAAAAATTCATTTTTTTACCCCAAAATCTCGTAACAGCACTATTATTCCGATTGGTGTAATCGGAAAAGGGATTATAGATTCCGATTGGGATTCCGATCTGTAGCATCGGAAAAGGGTTTCAACATTCCGACCAACTTTCCGATCATCATTCCGATTTCGTATTCCGACAAGCTCTTTCCGATCATCATTCCGATTTGGTATTCCGACAAGGTCGTTCCGATCATCATTCCGATTAGACATTCCGACGAAGGGATTCCGATTAGACATTCCGATTAGACATTCCGATTGGACATTCCGATTGGACATTCCGATTGGACATTCCGATTAGACATTCCGACGAAGTGATTCCGATGATGTGGTTTTGCTAAATTTTTGTTTGAGTATTTTTTAGACTTAGCCACTATCTAGACTAGTTTCCATACTAGTTTTAGGACATTTCTAGCTCAATTTCAAAATTTGGCGATACAAAATTTTTTGGTCTACCGTTTTTGTCAGACTGGAGAATTTATTGTCGGACTGGAGAAAAATTGCAATTTTCGAAATTTAAACCACAACAACAATCACAACAAATCTACTTAAGATCCATATTCACTTCATCATTTCAGAGAATACTGAGATGGATTCTACTGCCGAATATCGTGTGACGAACAACAACATAATGGTGGCGGGTAACAAAGAGAGACCACCAATGCTTGTATCTGGTCGGTATGCTCAATGGCAATCAAGTTTCATACGATACCTTGACACAAGACCTAATGGTGATGCCTTGAGGAAATGTATTACTCATGGACCATATATATTCAAGAAGATCTCAATTCCTCTAAGAGAAGCCACAGATACTACTGATCCAATACCTGCAAGTGAACGTGATGAAACAAGAGCTGATCTCACACCTGAAAATTGTGCTTGGCATGATGCGGAGAAGGAAGCCATCTATATGGTTTTAAGTGGGATTGGAGATGATATTTACTCCACGGTTGATGCAAGCCCGACAGCACATGAAATGTAGACTGCTATTGAACGCTTGCAACAAAGAGAATCACTCAACAAACAAGATGTCAAAACAAACTTGTTTTGGAATTTTGGCAAGTTTACTTCAAGGGATAGAGAATCAATTGATTCATACTACTCCAGGTTTTATAAAATGATGAATGACATGACAAGAAATAATCTACAAGTCTCCACCATGCAAGTCAATGTTCAATTTCTTCAACAACTTCAACCCGAGTGGACACGATTCGTCACTTGGTGAAACAACAAGAAAAGTTAGACGAGGTCTCATATCATCGACTCTTTGACATCTTGAAGCAATTTCAGAATGAAGCAAATGAGATTCGAACTGAACGTGTTGCCAAGACGGCTAATCCACTTGCTTTAGTGACTACCACACAACATGTTCACGATCATCACTCTCGTGCTCCTAAGCCATACTCCAATACATCATCTTCACCACGATATTCAACATCATCTAAGTCTTCATCTTCCACAAAATCTCGAGGTAAAGCGCCAAGAGCACCATCACCACCATCTGAGTCCTCATCTGAAGAAGATAGTGATGAAGACCATGCTCAAAAGAACCGAGAGATGAAACAACAAATTGCTTACATAATGAAGACTTACAAGAAAATCTACAAACCCACCATCATCTAACACAAAGAACCGATATGTTGAGAGTCCTCCAAGGTATGACACACGTCGACGTGGTGAAAGTCCTTCTAGGTATGATCGACATAATCCAACGCATGTTGAGGGTTCTGCAAGATATGATCGACAAACTACAAAGTATGATACTCAAAGGATTGCTGCTGCTACTGGGAATAGGGAAACTGTTGGAAGTCAAGTGGTTCAGCAGAGTGGGATTCAATGTTTTAATTGCCAAGGTTTTGGGCATATGGCAAAGGAATGCAGGAAGCCAAAACGGGTTAGAGACTCTGGTTATCATAAGGAAAAGATGCTGCTATGCAAGAAAATGGAAGCAGGGGTTAAGTTATCAGCTGAGGAAGGAGAAATGCTTGATGATACTGATGATGAAGATTCTGATCAAGAGCTCGATGCACATTACTCGTACATGGCAAAGGTTGAAGAAGTTCTCAAAGTCACTGAAGATGACAATGGCCCTATCTTTGACACTGAGCCACTCGATAAGGTACACACTACTGATGAATATAATGTGTTTGGTGATATTCCTGAGCATAGTGATCTACCCAATGCCATTAATGACACATGTATGATGGAAACGGTTGATAAAAATACCACACCCGATTCATCAGACATGTGCAGTAATGAGTCTGAGGATGATCAACATGCAAATGAATATGATGAAGAGGACGTATTGCGCTTGCTAATTTAATTGCTACTTTACAAAAAGATGTCACTGAAAATAAAAAGAGTCAAAAGCAATTAAAGAAGGCAAACGCTACGCTCACTCAAAGCTTTGAAGAATGCAAAGCTGCTCTTATCAAATCTACTGAGATGACTGAAACCTATAGAGATGAGCTCCTTCAGAAAACCATAGAGCTTGAGGGGTACAAGGGAAGTGCGTTAAAAAGTCAAAAGGATGATTTTGAAAACAAATATAATACAACTCTTGAGTTATTAGAGAAGCGTCAATATAATGTTTTCTTAATGGATGAACGTCAAAAAACGTACCTTGCCAATATAAAAGTTAATGAACTTGAACAAAAGCTCTCTATGACCACTACCGATTCTGCTAAAATTCTAGAGGATAAGAAACAAGAGGTAGATGCATTAAAACAAGACTTCAAAAGTAGATATGATAAAGAAACCAAAAAAGTTACAAAACTAGAAGCACAAGTCGACTTTTTGAAGAACGTTGTTTATAAAATGCATGATTCTATTCAATCCATAAGAATGCTAGCACCTCCTTCAATGTTTAAGGGTCAAGCTAGCTTTGCAAGTCCTGAGTACCTTGCCAAAGCTCAAGCTGCGAACCCGCATCTTTATCTTGATGAGACTGAAAGGACAGATCTTAACTGCATGCCTGTTAGTGCCAATAGTGAAGTGACTGCCCTTTTGGATGCTGATAGTCAACCACTTGTTAATAAGGAGTTTGTGAAACCTTATAATTATGCTTATGAGAATAGTCTTTATGGCCTTTTCAATAAAAAAACTCAGAAAACTCGTGAGGAAGTGTTCCTTGAATGCAAACAAAAGAGAATTCAATGGAAGAAAGCATTTGCCCCTAAGAAATCTAATGTTTACAAATACATAAACTACCTCCCTCTAGATGAATCTAAAAGCAAGAGTAGGAAAACATTAGGTATTCTTAAACACCACATAGATAATGTTAAATCTATTGTTGAAAGAGACTGGGCAAAACGTGAAAATGCTGAGTGGACACGTCCGATTCCTCACGATATTACCTTGCTTGTCAAAGAACTATTAATTCCAAACATGGCGTTGATTAAAGAAACTGTTCTTCAACTTGAGGAGTTCATTCGGACTGAAATGTTTGATGATTTAAAATATGTTGAATCTATTGAGAAACACATTGATGATCTTCAAATGGAGAAGTCTGATTTCTCAGATGAATATGATTTACTCTTGCAAGAATGTGTTTCTAAAGATGTTATGTGTGCTTATTTTACATCTTGTGCTGATATTGATGAATATTCTGAAGTTGCATGCCAATATCTTGATAAGATCAAAGAATGTGAACGTCTTGAAATTGAGCTTTCGAAACGTAAAGAAAATGTTGACAAAAAGGCTTTTGAGTTACTTCAACACAAAACTGATTTCCTTCAAAAACATTGTCATTCACTTGAACTTTCTTTGCAAAAAGACGTTGGTCGTTTTCCACATGATAATAAATTGCAAGAAAAAACTTTCCCAAACATTTCGAGAAATGAATGAACAGAATTTGGAAATTAAAGGGTTGAAAGCTCAATTACAAGACAGGGACAGAGCGATAGCAGAGTTGCAGAAACTCGTTACTAAAATGGGTGTGAAAATTATGGAACCTAGCATTAAGAAAAATGTTGTTAGACAACCCAATGCCTCTAAAGAGAATAGATCCTCTATCTTGGGAAAACCATCTGCTTTATCTAATTTCTCGTTTGCAAAACCTGTGTTTGCCCCCAAGATGGATGGAAAGGAAAGGTTACCACAAGCTCAACCCATAAGGAATCCTATAGCACCAAGCGTTAAGCACTAATGTGATTAAACCAGAGATGTATAGAATGACCACTAAGCCCAAAAACAAAGTTATTCAATCACCTCAGACTTCTAGAAACACTAATATTTGTGTGTCTTCTACCACAAGAATAGTCTCCACTACTAGTGTTAGCCGGCCTCAGCTTAAGAGCACTCAAGTGAATGATAAGGTCTGGAAACACAAGAATCAAGGGAAGATGAAGGAAGTAGAAGAACACCCTAGGAATTTGAAAGTTTTTAAGAATAACAAGTCTGTAATCGCATGTAATGACGATATGAATGATGTGAATGATTTGAATGCTATGAATGTGAAATTTGTTTGTGTCAAATGTGGAAAGTGTGCTAATGCTAATCATTCTATGTGTGCTATAAATAAAGTCAAAGGCGTAGATACTAGAACTAAGAAGCAAGTTGCAATGCCTATTAGAGCTAGTAAACCCAAACGCAAAGTGAACCATTCTGGTGAAACCCCTACTAAGAAAAGTAATGCATCAGACTCCACCACTAAGAATCCTAGAAGCAAAATTAAGGAATTATATGAGTCTGCCAGTAAGTCTTGGAAATGTTGGTTTGCTAATCAATGTCCTCCCGGATATAAATGGATGCCTAAAGTTAGGACAGAAAATGTGAAAACGAGTGTTAGTTTGCCTTTAAATGTTGATAAGGACACTAATGATTCTACTATCACAACTACTGTGGTATCCAATTTAGCAAATGCTCCATCGTGTTCTAACTCTTCTGCAGGTGATACAAATAATTCTCTTCATACTGGACTCCGGATGCACGAAGCACATGACGGGGAATCTCAAGCTTCTAATTAACTTTGTGGAGAAGTTCCTGGGTACGGTCCGATTCGGAAATGATCAATTTGCACCGATCCTAGGATATGGAGATTTGGTTCAGGGGAATATCACGATTAAAAGGGTATACTACGTCGAAGGGCTCAATCACAATCTTTTCTCGGTTGGTCAATTCTGTGATGCGGATTTGGAAGTTGCTTTCAGAAAGAAGACATGTTTTGTTCGTGATTATGATGGGAATGACTTACTTACCGGTACACGGGGTACTGATCTTTACACAATTTCACTTCAAGACATAACTTCATCAACTCCAATTTTCTTCATGGCAAAAGCTTCAACGACTCAGGCATGGTTATGGCATCAACGTCTTTCTCATCTCAACTTTGATACCATTAACTTGCTTTCCAAGAAAGATATTGTGAGAGGCCTTCCAAGCTTGAAATTCATCAAAGATCATCTTTGTTCTTCTTGTGAACTTTGTAAAGCTAAACGAAGTAGCTTCAAAACAAAGACCACACCAAGCTCTAAAGGACGGTTAGATCTTCTTCATATGGATCTATGTGGTCCCATGCGTGTTCAGAGTATCAATGGAAAAAATATATTCTGGTAATTGTCGATGATTACTCAAGGTACACATGGACTCACTTCTTGAGGTCCAAGGATGAAACACCCGACGTTCTCATCAGCTTCCTAAAATTGATACAACATGGTCTTCAAGCTCAAGTTAAGTGGTTCGTACTGACAAAGGTACATAATTTTTTAATTCAACACTGAGGAAGTATTTTGAAGCCGAAGGGATTGAACATGAAACATCTATTGCTCGAACACCCGAACAAAACGACGTTGTTGAAAGACGAAACCGTACTTTGGTTGAAGCTGCTCGAACATTATTATCCGCTTCAAAACTTCCACTATATTTTTGGGCCGAAGCCGTGTCAACCGCATGCTACACACAAAACCGATCCTTAATTATTCCAAGACACGAAAAGACACCATATCACATAATTCATGATCGAAAACCTTCACTCAAACACCTTCATGTTTTTGGATGTACTTGTTACATTATTTGAGATGGTGAGAATTTGGATAAAATGAAAGAGAAAGGTGATGCATGTATTCTTGTGGGATATGCAACTCAGTCTAAGGGGTATAGAGTGTACAACAAGAGAACAAAATTGATAGTCGAAACTATTCATGTCAGATTTGATGAATTACAAGAAATGGCACTTGAACAAAACAGTTTAAGTCCCGACCCACAACGACAAACGACTTCCGTTCACAACCGCACGGAACTCGAAGCTCAAGACCACAGCAATGAACCGTCAAGTTCAACGCTGGTTCCAGAAAATGTTCCTAGAGCTGATATGACAGCCGACACGACAATTGAAAGAGTTGGAAATGTTATATAGACCAATGTATGATGAATATTTCACGGGGGAGAAACAAGTTGTATCGAAGTCTTCCGCTGTCACTCGTGATATGAATAATGCTACCGATCATCGTCAACAACCGGATACAACTTCATCTACATCAACACGGGTTGCTGCAGATTTACCTCCTCAGAATATCACTTCAGCAATCGATCCTACAACATCCACAACTACTGTCATTGCTCCAGAGAACACAAATCAAGCAGACAATGCATTATCTGACGAAGACGAATTTATCAACCCATTCGGTACACCGGTACACGAAACTGGAGAGTCTTCTACTCGCCATGTTGATCCGTCAAATATGCACACGTTCTACCAACGACATCCTTCAACACATCATTGGACCCGAGATCATCCTTTGGTTCATGTCATTGGAAACCCTTCACAGCCCGTTCGCACAAGACGACAGCTTAACACCGATGCCGATGTTTGTATGTTCGCACTCGCCGTGAGTTCAGCTGAACCGAAAAACATCAAAGAAGCATTAGCTGATCATGCTTGGATTGAATCGATGACGGATGAACTTCAACAATTTGAAAGACTTAAAGTCTGGGAACTTGTTGACAGACCATACGATGTAACACCATTAAATCTTCGATGGATCTGGAAAAACAAGATGGATGAAGAAAACACGATCATCAAGAATAAATCTAGGCTAGTGGCTAAAGGGTATGGACAGAAAGAGGGTATTGATTTCGAAGAATCATTTGCACCAGTAGCTCGAATGGAAGCGGTCAGGATTTTCCTTGCTTATGCTGCACATAAGGGATTCATCGTTTATCAAATGGACGTAAAGACGACGTTTCTTAACGGTCCTTTGAAGGAAGAAGTTTATGTTACGCAGCCGGAAGGATTCGTCAATCCTCATTATCCTGACAAGGTGTATCGTCTCCACAAAGCACTTTATGGACTCAAGCAAGCTCCAAGGGCGTGGTACGACGAACTCTCAAAATTTCTGGTCTCCAAAGGTTTCTCAAAAGGTTCCATTGATTTAACTTTGTTCACTTAAAAATATGGGGATGACATTTTGCTTGTGCAAATTTATGTTGATGACATTATTTTCGGGTCTATAAACCCAAAACTTTCAAAATGGTTTGAAAAAGTAATGCACAACAGAATTGAAATGTCTATGATGGGTGAACTAAAATTCTTTCTAGGAATTCAAGTTCACCAATCCCCAAGTGTTATATTTATTAACCAAGCTAAGTATTGTCAAGAGATAATCAAAAAGCATGATATGACATCGTGTGACCCCGTTGGGACACCATTATCAACCACATCCCTAGATGCTGATTTGGAGGGATTACCCATAGATCAAACGAGATATCGTTCCATGATCAGGTCCCTCATGTACTTGACAGCGAGCAGACCTGATATACATCATGCTACATGTTATTGTGCACGATATCAAGCACGACCCACTGAAAAGCACCTCAAGGAGGTTAAACGGATCTTTCGGTACCTTGAGAATACCAATCACATGGGACTCTGGTATCCGAGGGAAACCGGTTTCTTTCTAACAGCCTATTCAGATTCTGATCATGCAGGGTGTCTTGATACACGTAAAAGTACTTCTGGTGGTGCACAATTTTTAGGTCAAGACAAGCTTGTGGGATGGCCTTCCAAGAAGCAGGATTGCACGTCACTTTCATCAGCCGAAGCGGAGTATGTGTCTCTATCTGCGTGTTGTGCTCAAGTTCTTTGGATGAGAACACAACTCACGGATTATGGCTTCCATTTTGATAAAGTACCTATGTACTGTGACTCAAAGTCGGCCATAGCCATCTCCTGCAATCTGGTTTAGCATTCACGCACGGAGCACATCGATGTCAGATATCACTTCATTAAGGAACAAGTTGAAAGAGGTATTGTTGAATTATACTTTGTTGGAACTGATTACCAATTAGCTGACTTTTTTACAAAAGCTCTTTCGAAAGAGAGGTTTGCGTATCTAATTAGGCAAATTGGTATGAGATGTTTGACTCTAGCAGAACTGGAGGTTCTGGCAAAGAAGCCTGCTTGATTCATCTATCAAACATCTACCTGTAAATATTAATCAAAAAGCAAAGTACAAAATTAAAAAAAATCTTTGATAATCCAAAAATATTCTTCTCTACATGTCTTTCAGTATCGATAATATGGGCGTACCTATAAATGTCGCTCAATAACGACACGGGTGTGTACATAAAGCTCGAATGAAAGTTGTAAATATTTTTCAAAACATGTCATTTCTATCTTTTTAAAGGAAATTGTCTATTTTGGAATATATTTCCAAAAACGGGTAGAGCAATCTATCTTGGGTTGAGCTTGTCACAAAACATTCAATGTTTTGAGCTCAACAGAATGGCTTGTAATCACTTTTAGATTGCAACCCGGATCTAAATTCACGGGGGAGTGTACGCTTTCGTACTCTTACCCTTAGCAAAAGAAGTTAAATCTTCTTACACTTGAGTGGATTCGTCAAGACATTCAAAGTCTATGAACTCAAGTTTATGCTTTAGAAAATTTTTTTTCGTCAAAAAGAATTGATTTTTCAAAAAGCGTTGAACATAATTTTTTCAAGAACTTCTCAATGATATTAAAAATCTTTCAAAAATTGTGTGTTCAACAACTCCTATCCTCAAAAGTTTAATGTGGATCAAATCCTCGTAATGACAATTCCATTGGATCAATTTTTGAGGGGGAGCATTTCAACTTCATGCATTGATTGACACATCTTTCTCCCGAAGATTTTCAAGACTATTTTTCAAAATATATTTTAATCAAATTTGGTATCTCTAATATCAAAAGATTTTATATATTAGAGATAGGGGGAGAAAATGTGATTAAAATGTGATCATATATAAGACTCAAGCACTTTAACTCTTACCTACATGTGCGAAACACTTTCGATTATCGATGCACATGTGAAGGGGGATCTTTTCTGAAACGACAAAACTAGCAAGGTGTTAAATGATTTTCAAACACTTTGTTAGAATTTAAAGTGGATTTCATGGTTACGATCAAATACCCACAACATCTTTAATTCACAACGTTATTGGTGTCAAAAGGGTGGTTAGGTTTAAGTCCTATGATCCAACCAGAACCGGAGGGATCTTCCCAGGGACAATCTAATAGATTATTAGAAGTCCTTAGGAAAGATTGAGTAGAATGTGAACGTAGCTGAATGCCGACTAAGTACTGATGATAGCACTGGAACAATCACAACAAGGTGCTATTAATGATGTCTTGGTAAGCATTGAAGGGGTTGAAGAATGAAAAAGAAATGTAAGGATAAAGGGTCTAAAGAAAGAAGCCCTCCATACAACTTAGGCAGAAACCGGGTCAACCCATCATGAAGACAAACTCATCATGGACCCAGTGATGTGAAGCACAACCCTTTCCTAGCTACTCAGGCTTCTCTAAAAGAAGTTTGTTTTATTGTCACGAAGATCAACACGACTTCTATTGACTTTCTCACTCCGAGATAGTTGATATTGAATAGGTGGCATCTGCTCCAGCCTCCGACCACTAAAAGTGCACAAATCGAGTCTAGAGCCAAGAGATCAATCAAATCTCATTAGGACACACGGATGAAGATCAAGAGAGTCCTACGCTATATCCTTGTGATATTGCTAGAACACTCAGAGTGATACTACTTAGTATTCACAATGATGAGTGGAAATCCTTCCAGTGTTAACATCAAACAGCACTGCGGTAGGTCATATGCAAGATTCTTTATGAATTGAACATATGTAAAACTGAAAAGCAACAGTGGTTTGATTCTGAATTGATTCAAACTTCTTTCAGGTTTCTACGCAATATCTTTATGGTCTTGCCAGAACATTCAGAGTGATATTCATTAATACTCACAGTGACGAATGGAAATCCTTCTAGCATCAACATCAAACAGCCCTACGGTAGGTGACTTGTGAGATTCTTATGAATCAAACTTGTGTCAACTGGAAAGCAACAATGGTAATATTCTTAATGAATCAAACTTGTTCCAGGAATTTGAATTGACGACTTTAATCAAGCGGATATTTATCCAATTGATTCACTCTTTATGTTCGCAGTCTTGCTTTGAGACGGTCGAGTAAAGAGAACGGCTAGTACAGCCGCGAAACCCTGTCAAGGAGATTCTTAATTGAATCTACCTAATCACAGGTACGGTATTTAATATCGTATAACAGTCTTCACCGACCGGAGGTAAAACGCTACCGATTTAGGACGAATGTCAAAGCCATTCAGTCCGTGTCTATGTTTTGTCTCGAGAAGGTGGTGTCACGGTGTACTCAGCAAAGTCAAAGATTCATAACCACATATTCATGCCCAAAGACTTATCCAACAATTGATAGTGTGAGCATGTGGACAAAGACACAAGATCGCAAGATGGCAATGACAAGTCAAGGATGATTTGAAGATCTCAAGACTAAAAGACAAAGTCGAAAGACAACGACAAAGGCTCAAAGATCATAGCATGAAGGAACAAAACTACTGTTACACGTTCAAGACTCATTTATGACGAAATTCATAAATCTCCATTGGAATCCAAATATCAAAGAGGAAGGACCTCACATTGGGGGAGATTTTTAGCCTCAAAATATTGAGTCAAACAAGAATGTTCGGTCATAGGTTTCTATTGTAATATTTATTAGAACGTTGTAATAGGTAGTTATTTTAGTCGTGGTTCACGGGCTTGGATTTAAACTAATTAAAGTCCAAAAGACAAGCCCGACCCAATATATAGTCCATTAAAGCCCGCATGTGGGTGGACTATATATACTACCCTCCTAGCATGTTAGGAGGGAGGATGGTCATTTGTAACAAATTCTTTTCTCTAATCTAATCTCACCAAGTTAATCATCTCCTCTCTACTTTCTCTCACTACTTTCTCTCTCTAGGAATTCATCTCTTCTTCATCTATTTTCTTTCTTTCTTTATTGCTTAATCATCACAAATATATGGGACAACACATTCCTTCAACACAACCTTTAAACCAAAACACATCTCTCCATTCTAATATCTAACCATAAGTAATACTACCCAACTCTATCCTCTCATCCTAACATTTCCACAACCGCATAACTAAATGAACCATGACGTGTACCACAAGAATTCCAAACGATCGCGTCCCATAATAAATATAGGGTAAACCGAAAGATCAACTATAATGAACTCTAGCCAAAACAACTGAAAACGAAACAATGTTAGCCAAAAGATTCAATGGAGTGTGCCAACAACGAAAAATTAGACTCGTCGCGGTTAGTATTACCAAATTTCGATACCTCAGAAAATTTTAAACTTTCGCCCCATTTAGTTACTCCTCATAAGAACCAAACTTCAATACTACTAAAATCAATCATACTCGTTTTGAACATTAAACTCATCTTTTATCTTCGTTATTTTATCAAAGATATCAACTAGTTAGTATACTACACTCTTATTCTAACCATTATCTTATTTACCCATATTAAACTTATTTCATTTGTTATTATAAAACTAATACATTTTTATAAAATACAGTGTTTTTTTTTCATTTTATTCTATATTATTATTATTATTATTTTATAAAATCCATTTAGGCTGGTTATAACAAAACTACTACACGTTTACAAGGTGTGGTGTTATTATTATCCTTACAATAATAAAATCTCCCTTTCTACTCTTTCCGTCTAGTTAAATACTTCTAAAATTTTAACTCCACTTAAGAAAATTTTTGTAAAATTTCTTTACCCCTTTAAAATGTATTATCACATGTTACATAGAAAACTAATCCAATTATTTTCAAGACAATTTTTTTAACTTACTACCACAAACTTTAAAAAAAATGTAAGTTACGATATCATACCATACAACTTACAAATTATTTTCAAAACCGTTTTTCTATAATTAGCAACACCTATTTGTAAGAAAATTTAGTAGTTCTCATTAATTAAAATACATACCCGAATGTAGACACACATCAAAAGACTCAAAACGTCGTTGGAACTCCATCAAACTCCAGCACCATAAAACATGAGCAAACACAAGGTTCGTTCAAGTTATAATAACTACTGAACGACCATATATCATAACTTAACACATACTAGTATATATGCATCCGCATATATATACCTATTAAATCACCCAAAACATACTCGTTACCATACATGTCAGATCAATCAATCGCGTCATACAGTCGTTTTTTCATACGAGTAATCACCATCTTACCATCTCGCCATGCCACAACAAGGCATAAAACCCATCACCAAAACCAACCCATATCGTGTGACCCCATAATCACACAACATGACTATAACTCAAAACATAAAACACACAAAAAAATAGCGTATCATAGGCAACCATTACATAAACCTCTATATTATACATATACCCAAAAATCCACATCTCATCATATACAAGCATGTACTAACCCTCTTTCATACAATCATACTTGAGAACCCATTGAAGTTGTGGTACTTGTATAACTATGTTGGCCACCATACTTATACAATTACCCCTTCCTCAATGCACTCCCTCCTATGATGACACTTATAAGAATCAATACAACATATAACACATAAATCCATCTACTCACATAAGCTCATAACCACATAAACAATAAGGTCCAAAACTCTATCTATTAAAATAATATAGTCAAACTCTTGGAATACATAAATCCATAGTCTAGATAAAATAGCATAGACAAACTCCAAGACAACATAATAATCAGTTATAAGTCATGTTGCCCATAAGAGTGAAAACAACTTAAAATCCTTCCTATCCACCTACTCCTAGTAACTCGAATCACCACATGATTCTTAGGGAACATGACTTAAAAATAAAAAGAAAAATACTATACATTAGGTACACCAAATAACTTACTATGGTAAAAGTAATTTATATATCAAAAGCAAAAAAGAAATTAACAGGTGACTAAGTATGGGCAACTATAGTTCAACTCATACTAGTCAAAATTCACAAAAAATAAAATTTAGGAAAATATAATCAAGACCACACGTAATCCTATGACGCATATATACAGGGATCCTTAAGCTATAGACTAGGCTAGGCAACCTAATTCTCTATATTTTTGTCTCTGATACCATTCTGTCACACCTCACTATGGCAAAATATGGGGCGCGACGTATGGATATCATCACAACAATAGTGTGTCTATAGAGATAAGTAAATGAAATGGAAATATCATAAATGGTGACACAATGTCATGAAGATATCTCAAATAATGCAGGCGTCTAGGTAAGTAGGTAACATGTCTACCTCTTACCAAAGACATACAATTAACAAATAACAAACATATAGGTGTCTACAAAGTATCACTTATTCAAACATAAATAAAGACGAAGAGGAAAAGGAGTTCCTCCAAATGCAATCCTAAGCCTTTCAGCTAGCCACTCCTATTCTCACGCTTAACCACATTATCACCTAAAAGAGACACTAAAACACGTTAACATAAAGTTGGTGAGATTCATAGGTTTAGACTCCAACGCCAAATCAGTTATAATATAAGCTGTGAATAACCACCAACAATAAAAATATATGGACAATGTCTTACAATTATGTATTAACAACTAGATTTCAAGATTAACCAATTACCATAAATCCAAGGCTTCAAGCCTTACCAATAACCACAATTCCAAGGCTTCAAGCCTTACCAATCACCATGGTCCCATAGGCGCCCATACACCTATGAACCAATCCCAAGGCCCCGCCTTGTCAACATCCCCTTGGTACCAAGTCAAACCACAATAACAATCAAGAATCACATAGCAGGTAATCACATAAGTATACACACAAGTCCATCACAAACCATAAAAACATTCACAACATTAGTTACAAAACCATACAGTGTCTCTTCCATCCCATCTGGAAGTCAAAATCATTATAAAGGCATGGGACTATGAAACTCACCTAAATAAGCTTCTCTAAGTATCCCCGCTCTAGAAAAAATCTAAACACAAAAACGTATACAATCAAGACATGAACCACATACCAAAATGGCTCATCAATCTATGATGGATATATAACCTTATCCTACCACTTAACCCACTTTATATGCCATATGCATCTCATTACATCCCTCTATAAAGTCCTTAACTTAGTTTAGTTCATAACTCGTCCCGTTAACATCTAACCCAAAACAATCCCGTTTTTCATACTTCAAACTATTGGTCGAACACCCCCTTAACAAAAATAACATGCTCTATAAAAGAAACCCTATGCCCTTACATGTGTTAGCTAACTCTCCCATTTGGCCGGAACCTTAAAGATACGGTTAATGTGACAATCCGTCAATTTATGGTTGATATTTTATTCTCAATATTTATTTGAAAATATTATTTTATGAACTCACTTATTTTGGGAAGAAATTTGGATTTACGTCTTGAAGTAGCATCGACTACGTCTAAATCGGAGGATTCAACGTTACGTGCTTACGTTTACATACACCGTCTTTGGTGGCAGTCCGACATTTCAGAAAATAAATTTGTCCATGAATATTATTTTGGAGTTTTAAATTTGTGTTGGTTCATAAACTCACAAATTTACGAGAAGAGATTAGGACTTACGATTTTATTTTAACGTCCTTTACGACTAAACCGGAAACCCTAGGATTACTTATTTACGTTTTCGAACTCCGTTTTTGATGAGACAATTTTTATTGGATTCGTTTTGTGACGTAGATTCATAATTTATAAAAACGTTTTTCGAAGAACGACCCGACGGCACGCAAATCGAGGAAACTAGAATCAAGGAGTACCCGTAAATAAATGGGAATGAGACAAGTGGGACACTTGTCCCACCCCCATCAAAACCAGCCATATAAGCTAGTTACACCATGAGGTGTCAACACCTCATAAACAAATGCTACACTTGTTCGTTTTGCTTACAATGTAAGCTTACACTCATCTAAAACAACTAGCAACTTTCACATACCATCCATTTCAACATGCAAAACCACTCAACATTCTCTCTTCCTCCCCATTTTTGGTCGTCCCATATCTTAATCAAAACACCCCATTCATACAATTTTTAACCACAAACATATGTTATAATTAACATATGTTAATCTCCATTCAAAAAGATGAAGATTGGTGCAACTTATAACATCCAAGGAGGAGTATTCATGGTGTCTTGGGGCTGATTTTCCACAAGGTGATCATGAAGATTGATGGTCTTGAAGATGGTCTTGGCTATGCACAAGTTTCTCCATCAAAATCCATGTTTTGATCACAACCTACATCAACTTGGTGGTATAAAGATTGTCCTCCTCATCTTCTTGTTATTTTGATTATGTAAACATGTATTTTATTTCCTATTGTATATGTATATGATGATTATATGATGATAAAAATGTTATGTGGGGATTTGGTGTTGATGAACATGATCAAAAAGGTGAAAAACTATAAAGAACAAGGCTAAAATCTTGCTTAAAAGTGTTGGCTGTATAAAATAGTAAAGAAACAGGCCATAGACTGATAAAATGATGAAGTAGAATCCATTTACAGTAAGCTATATGTCTTGTATACATGTGAGAGTTGGCCATGCAATGGAATCATTGTTATAAGTGAGATATGATCAAAACAAGATAGGTGGTCTAATCTGAATAAGCAGTTTTGTAGGGACTGTTAAGGCAAGATGAACTCAAAATGGGCAGTAGCTATAATTAAGTTAAATGTAGCACATAATATGAAGAACTTGTCACCCAAAATGAGCTTCTAATTCATTATAGAACTCTAGATATGGTAAAAATGGTGAACATGAAGATAAAAATCAGATTTTGGAAATTAAAGTATAATACTATTATATAAGCACTCAAAATTATATTGTATAAAATGTAAAGTTAAAACCCACTAACCCATGAATTTTATTTATATAAATATGTACAATGATAAATAAGTGGACATTTTATAAAAATGACAACTTGTTATGTTTTATAAGTTATAAAACTATAAACATGATTTTTACGACTTTTTCGGCTAATACCGTAAAATTAACGTTTTTGCTAAATAAAACTTAGACGGTTGGACCCGTCTAATGTAAACTTTTATAAACTCATATACTGATATATAGACATGTATAACAAGTAAAAACCGATAAAACCCGAACTATAGGACATACGGACGTTAACGGACTAAATTAACGTTATTGGACTAATAATACAACAAAAATGGACTAAAATACTTATGAACTTATTATTGGGCTTAACCCATTTAGGCCCAACTTGTAAAGTGTAGATACTGATAATATAAGTATAACAAGTATTAATACAAGTTAAGAACTTATAATAGGCTTATTGAACCTAAAACACGTAAATAGGTAAAACGAGAAAACTAGTATAAAAGTTATCGACACATAACACAAAAATGAGTAAATGAGGATATGTAAACCCACTTGATCATCATATATATAAAATCATCATATGTATACATAATTGTTATTTTTATAAAGTGATTGGACAAACGTCTAAGACCGATTATCATTTGTCTAGGTTTCCGTGATTGAAGCACGTACCGTACGTCCGAATTGCAGATAACCCACCTTCCCACATCAACGTGAGTTCATAGCCTCGCACTCTTTTAAATGTTTTTATAAATGTTTTATAAACCCGCGAGGGAGATAACATGTTAGTTTTCATAAAATTGGACACCATTTGTCCCGATTGTTTGTTTATTGATTTTGGACCCGAATGATTGAATGACCCGATTGTATGACCCAATAAATGATTAAAGGACACGATAGATGAAATTAAATGGATTATTAAAGTTAGGTAATGTCATTAAAAGTCCCATTAGCATGAATTGTGAACTACCGGGAGTTGGTAGACGCTTATGCATTTAATAGTACTATTTGGGGACGATCACCCCAGTTCGCGCCTTGACGGTTGATCCCCGTCGTGCCACATTGATTGGTAAGCGAATTTATGTATGAGAAGATTTCCATAGCATGACCTTTGTGACGACACGCTACTTTAGATGGGAAAATTTGGTATCGGGTTAGCTACCCGTTGTTGGTTTAGTAAGGTAACAATGTCATGCGGCTTATAATAATCCAAAACTAACGAAATACTACTAGACGCTCCGAATTATGATGTATTGCCTGACTAGCAATACAGGGTCATACTATTGATATTATGTTCGTATTTTGGTTTTCATAACCGTATTGTATGATGTTTTTACGACATTGGCTCGTATAATGATTTTTAAGGCAAATGCCTATATTATGATTTTGATGAAGATTTGTATAAAATGAATTTGGCTATTTTATGGCCTATTAAAATGATTTGTACAAAATGATTTTCAGTAATAATTTTATACTGATATTATATTGACGGAATTAATTAAACTCTATGAATTCACTCGGCGTTATCGCTGACCTTTTCTCTTAACATGTTTTATCTCAGGTACTTGGAGGTAATTCTCAGGAAGACAACAAGAATTCATGGCCCACACCTAAATACTTATTTACATTCAAATACTTTGTAAAACCTGTATAAAATACAATGACTTGGGACCTATGTAAATTTTGATATTTATGAATGGAAATGCTTTATTATTAAACGACGCGATTTTTATGCGTTGTCTATGATGTGAGTAATGTGCTATCTCGTAACCCCAACTAGTCTTCCTCTGTATTGAGTTGTATAAATTTGGGGGTGTTACAGTTTGGTATCAGAGCTCTCGTTATAGAGAACGAAAGATTTTTTTTTTAAAACTAAGGTTTTGAATAAAACTTTTCAAAATCTTTTAACTATAAACATTTTTCTAAAAATGTCTAAAAATCTTTTGACTATAACGGTGCCGAAGAATTCCCGAGTTACCGACAAGGCCAGACTGAGAAGTGTTATTTTAATATATATATTACTTGGATTATATATATACATATGATGTAATTTTATTACATGATTGTTTGATGATTATTTTGATTTTTATACGAGGTATTTATACGACGTAGATTGTCACAAGTAACCCTAAATCCCCTAGCAAATCAATTGAAGCTATTCTCGTAGGAATTCTAGCTATCCTAGATCTAAACCAAGTTGTGGATATTTATGATCCCAACAAATGGTTAATATTCGTAGAAATGTAGATATTAGTTGATTGTGATATTGAAAAAGAATTGGCGAGATTAAAACTGATATCGATGTCATGACGATCTTTCCTTACAGAGTGGAGTTTGACAAAACGTTACCACCTGGAAGGATGTCATCTGATTCTTTGTCACCCAATTCTTAAATTTGAGAATCGAAAGGGTGAATGTTGCACTTGAGGCTGTCATTGGAACCGTTACCCAAAAGCCTCATGCCACTAATACCTTTCCAAGAAGTCTAGTTGAATGATCAAGTCATTTTATATTAGTGACTCATTTGATAATTGTTGTTGTAAGAGATATAGGATTGGAAATTAAGTGTTGTTCATATCGAGCTTCTATTGCCTATTAAGGCCTAAGAATAAGATTGAAAGTATTGGAATATGAGGTAGGATATTGAATTGAGTATAATATTGGTTGAAACTTGAATAAAGTAAAATTTAACCCGTATGAAATAAGAAATTGTTAAGAGGAAATCGTTAAGTCATGTGATTGAATTATTAGATTTTAAATGATTGTTAGATAATGTTAAGTGTTGTTCCTAGGCCATTGTCCACTAATGAGGATGCCCAGAGTTCAATAAATAAATTGAAGAAATCTTCTTCTGAATTGGGACCGATGGATCTTCCGGGACATGTGGAACACCTAATGACTCTTGTAGATTAGTATTCATTGTGGTATCTTTTAAAAAATAATCCCTAACTTAACTGAGATATCAGTTGGTAGGATGAGTTCTGAGAATTGTATGACATAGTGACACGTAATGTGTTACGGTACAATTTTGACTTGTTTGTGATTAATGAAAAGACTACCTTTGATCGCTAAATTCTACATGTATCGATGTTATCTATCCTTTATTGCTTCATCCTAATGTTCTCATTAGTGATGCAACCATTGAACAAGTACTCATCTTGAATTGAGTTACGTTGTGAATTATTCTTTTTGAGTGCTGATGAGATGGCATTTATACATGATCTCATCGTTCTTTTCGGGCTTTAAATGCATAAAAATGTCATAAAATACCATATATATGCTTGTGTTTGTTTACTTGTGTATTTTAGGTATGGATATCGTGAAAAAGACAAAAGATCACAAGTTACAAGGAAAAACGGACACGAGAAACAAAGCCGTACAAAGAACCGGGCCTTAATCATGGAATTTTCAACAAATACCCTTGAAGACTTGAAGACAAACAAGATTGATCCTCATTTATTGAAGAAATGACACTTAAAACCCTTGTATATTAATAATTACAAGTTTGGTCCCTTAAGTTTGTCAAAATTACACAAAAGGTCCCTCAACTTTGAAGAAATGGCAAGATTAGTGCCTCAACAAATCAAAATTGCCAATAATGGTCCCTCATGAAGTCAAAGTTACAATGAAGACCTTTGAAGATCAACAATGTCCAAGATCAGCCCTTGAATTATCCAAAAATATCAAAAATAACCCTTGATAACCTTTTTCCAAAGTTTGGTGCCAAAAGTGACAAGTGGTGAAAGTTATTAACAAAGGGAATACGTTTTGTAGGATGAAAGATCTTGTTTACCAAAAATACCAAAGAACAAGGACTGAAAGTGTGCATTTGAAACATTTAAACACAAAAATGCGCCAAACACACACTTTTCCCCCAAAATCGGATCAAACACTTCACTGTTTACCATTCTTCACCCCCAGATTTTACTCCACTTAAACTTAAGGTAAAAATCAATTACCTTTGCACATGTGTGATTCACACATGTAGAAACCTATCCCAACCTTAAAACCCTTAATCCCACTCACTATGGACCCCACCCCCAATTCCCGTTTAACCAATCACATGACACCTTGGCCTCCAAGTTATCTGACATGGCAAAATCAACAGCTATCCTTCCTTGCTTCATTCCAAAGCTAAAATGAACAGCCAAGATCATTTTGGACAGCTCACACCAAGAATTCGTCTAGAAGACTCAAGGGCATTTAGGGAAATTCAGTTCTAGGGTTTGTGAACAGTGTAGCCTTGGCATTTGCCTATATAAAGACTCCTCAACATGTGAGAGAGCTTTTGTTCCAGATTTTAGCTTTTAATCTTTGTAATTCCTTTTTATGAAATAAATTTTGATTTTCAGAAATTTTGAGAAATCTTGTTCTTGTTTATAAAAGTTTGGTGTTTGAGAAGCTAAAATCTGAGTTCCATTTACATGTTTGAAGTTTTTTGAGGCAAGGTTTTAAGTAATAAAACTTGTGCATCAAAAATCAGAAAGTCCTTGTTTATTTGATCTCACCCTTGTGTTTGTTCATCTTAGCAGCATTGGAAGCTGGTACTTGTTTTGCTAGTACCTCAGCTCAAACAATCCAGGGCCTAGATGTAGGTCTTGGAGGTTTGCACCTTCTTCCCTTTTCATTTTCTCTTTAAGTTTCTGAATATTTGTGATTTTTGTGGATTTGTGCTTGAATCTGTGTTATTGTGGATGTTTATTGTTGATTTGGCTTGGTTTGATGTTAATGAGGTGTTGTTGATCTGATTTGTAGGTTGAATCTTCATGATCCTTTGAAAATTTGTGAAAATAAGTTTTTAAAAGGGTGTTTGGGAATACTGCATAAGTTGTATTTGAGGTTTGTTAAGTGCTTGTGTGTTGTATGCAAGTATTGGTATCTATTATTTGGGAGTATTTGTGCATCTGTTTGTAGGTTTTGTGGTCCTAAACACATTGATTCATAGATTTGCTATAAAATCTTCATAACTTGGTAAAATTGGCTAGGATTTTGAGGACACCTAGATCTAAGCATAGGTTAAGGGTAACAAGTGCTAAATCATAGCTAATCACACCAGGGTAGAGGGATTTGAGGCTTGAAATTGGATCAAGTGTCAAGTATATCAGCAAACTTGTTTCTGCATATGTTCTTTGTTCATCAGTAACTTTTTGTGCTTTGATCTTGCTATTTACTTTGATTCAGTGTTTGATTCTTGTTGCTTTATGTTTATTGTTAGTTTATATAGCTTGTGTGTGCATCTGGTTAAGTTTGGTTGGCTTATTTTGCTGAAATCTGCTTATTAAGTGCTTAACTGCTTATTTGCATATCTGGTGCTTATCTGTGGACTGTTTGGCTTATTGTGGCTTATTGTGTGGATCATTTTGTGATTTTATTGTTGCTATTGACTCCTTGTGGTTCACTGATCACAAGGGTGCCTTTGTTTCCAATTGAATCAAACCAGAACTCTCAAATAAGCTTGGTCAATTAGTCAAAGCAGTGGGAACTCCTTTCCCCTGCTGGTTGCCACTGATAGTGCATTTTTGGTGTCAGCTTATCAATAAGCTATAATAGCTTATTTTAACCAGCAACAACTTTGTTTTTGTAATAGGTGCTCATATTTTGACCCATTTGTTCATCCTGGAGCATTTGGGTGGTTGACTTTTAGGTTTGACTAGAAAACCAAGTCCTTTGACTTTTACATAAGTTCATTTGTGCTTATTCTGGCTTATTGCTTGTGCTTATTGGATTTTTGTTGATTGATATTGCTTATTGAGTTCATTTGAAAGCTTTTGCAAGTTGAATCAGCTTCTGAGGCTGAGTATTTCTCAAAAACGACTATTTTGTCGTTTTGTGGAATTTTGCTTTTCTATTTTCTGGCTTATTGAGTGAGCTTATTGAAAATTTCTTTTGACAGATCTCTTAAGCATCCAAAAAGAGGGTTGTGTGTCAAATTAGAGCTTATGGCATTAGCTTATGACTTAATGGGCTGAAAAGCCCAATAAGAATAAGCTTTGTGTTCAATAAGCTGTGATAAGCACATTTTCAGCTTTTGGGCCTTTAGAGTTTTGTTCTTAGAATTAAATTTTAAGTCAGATAGGGCTTTTCCAAGTCAATTGGGCCAAGTTTGACTTTTTGGGCCCAAAAGCCCATTTGTGTTGACTGTTTTTAGATTTGGCCCATTTGAGGGCCCATTAGGGGTATTTTGGTAATTTCACTTTCATTTTCTGATTATTTAGGTTAAAATAAACTAGTTTGCAAGTTTTTAGAATTTTTTATAATTTTTGGATTTTTAATATTATTTTATTATTATTTTATTATTATTTTTAAAATTTCACATTTTCCAACTTTTTACATTTTTCTTAGGTTAAATACATTAAAATAGGAATTTAGCAACTTTTAGAATAATTTTACCACTTATAGATTAATTTTTATAATTATTTTAAGTTCTAATAGTTTTTAATTCATTTTAAATAGTTTTTATTAGTTTTAAAATTTCTAAAAATAGTTTTCAATCTTTTTAGGTCATTTTAGAGGTTTATCAATTGAAAAATCTTTATTTGGGCTTTTTGATAATTTATTTGATTTTTAGGGCTTTAATTAGCATTTAAAAATTGAATATTTAATTATTTAAAAGGTTTGAAAAAGTTTTGATCATTGGAAAACTCTTAGTTTATTATTTTTGATTTTTGGTGAATTTTTGGTAATTTTTAGAATTTATTTTAATTTTGGTTATTTTTTTAGGTTCTACATCTTAACTTTCTAATAGTGATTTTTAGTTAATTTTTATTTTTACGACTTCGTCATTTTCTCTTCTAATCCCCTTCTAAACCAAATATTAATCTCAAATCTTGTACATCTTAGTCACACACATATACCTCCTTGGGAAACGAACTTAATTCGGGTCATTAACACTTGATTTTTCCTAAAATCATTTGTTCAATACTTACCGCTCATTTACACTCTTTTGTTTTCCTAAACAAGAGGTGTAAAATACTACAATCACTTTGGCGCCGCTGCCGGGGAGGTGTGTCGTGATTAATTTGCATTGTTGTTTTTAATATTAACCAAATAGTATTTGTATTAGTAGAACTCTACTAATACGTATTATCAGTTTTCTTGGTTTTTCTTGTATAAATATTAATATATTGTATTAAGTATCACAATAAATTTACAATATCTCCAAAAGTGTGAAAACACAACCTTAATTGAGATTTGATCTCCTAATTATTGTATTCGAATCTCAAACAAAAAGAAAAAGGCAAAAATAGATAAATACTTTCGTGAAGCTCGATTTTGAAAGATACAAACTATAAGGTGGGTATAAGGCGGGTATTATAAAATATACCCTAAGGAAAAAGGCTCTTAAGTGCTTCGCGCCGCCTCGTTTCCCCGCTTGCTTTTGAGTATTTTGAGATTGAAGGCTAATCGAGGGTTTTGCCGCCCAAAGTATTATTACGTATAATATATTTGCTTGGTTTTCTTTGTGATTAAACCCTCTTGAACAATTTGGTTTTCACCAAAGTTCTAAAGTCATTAGAAGGCGTTCACTCCACGTGATCGTTTTCATTCCTTTGAGGCTTCTTTAATCAAGAGTTTGATTCGAGGAGAGATTTTGTAGATTGTTGTCTACAAAGATACACCAAAATCCAAAAAAATTAAATATCATCAAAAACACAAAAAAAAATTGAAAATTCACAAAACACCCAAAAAGAATCTTCTTTGCTCATCTCCCATTCTTCGTGAAGTTTATGATCACTCGTAATCAAGCAAAACGAGCTCGTAAACGACTTCAAAAGCAAACCAATCAAGAGACGTTGATTGTTGAAGAACCTCCAATTGTTGAACCTATTGTAGAACAAGAAGTCGTCATGGCTAATCGTACTATGATGGAGTTGCTACAAGCACCCACCGAGGGTTTTGGAGAGGCTATCGTAATTCCCGCCATCCTTGCGGAGAATTTCGAGATTAAGACAGGTTTAATGTCGATGTTGCAAGCAAATAAGTTTAGAGGTCATGAGAAAGACAACCCGCATTACCACATTAGGAATTTCAACCGTCTCACCGCCACTAGCAAATTTAAGGATGTTCCACATGACGCCATTAAGATGATGTTGTTTCCATACTCGTTGGATGGAACCGCAAAAATTTGGCTCGAGAAAGAACCGCCAAATTTGATTTTGACATGGGCCGATCTCGTTTCTAAGTTTGTGAACAAGTTTTTTCCACCATCTAAAACAACACACTTAAAAAATGAGATTTCACGATTTGTGCAACGTAATAATGAAAGTTTTTCAATGGCATGGGAACGTTTTAAAGAAATGCTACATGAATGTCCACACCATGATTTCACGGAATTGCATCAAGTAGATACTTTTTATAATGGGCTTAATGATCATGAACGAGATTATTTGAATGCCGCCGCGGGTGGTAATTTTTTGTGCAAGACGACAAATGAGGCTTTAAAAATCATTGAAAATAGATCTAAGGTTTATAACCCTCGTAACACACCGAGTGTTGCCAATATGGGTTCGTCATCTTCGTCACAATCGTCTCGTAGCATTAACGCCTTACATGATGAAGCTAATGAGGAAAATCGGTTTTTTGATAGATTTGCTAATCTAATGTCCCATTGGAAGGCTCAAGAAGCTTCCAATTCCGCTTCGGTTAAAGCGGTTGTTAAGAGTTGTTTATCTTGTGGGGGAGCTCATGATCTTTCCGAGTGCATTACCGCGGATGGTAACACTTCGAGTGCTTATGTAGCAACGGGAACTTACAACCAAAACGGTCAAGGTTCCCGCCAAAATCAAGCTCCACCAAACCAAAATGTTAACAATTATCGAAACAACAACCAAGGTAATTACCAAGGCAACATACGCAATTACAACAAAGGGAATTATCAAAGTGGGAATGGACTAATCTCTAATCAAAACCAAAACCGTGATTTTCAAAACACTACACAAGGTTTTCAAAATGCTCACAAGAAAAATTTGCAAGGAGAATTTTTGGATTATGCAAAAGCAAATGATGCTAAATTTGATAATATGCAACGTGAGATGATTAGCTTAAGATCCGAGTTGAAAAACGAGCTTAAAAATGAACTTGCTAATGAACTTAAAACTCATGCAAACAAAATGGAAGGAAATGTCCAACGTCTTCAACAAAACCAACAAAAGATGGAATTAGGACAACATGAGATTAAGCAAGAGTTATTAAAAGCGGATGCTAGGCAATCAAAATTTGAAGACCGAATGGCTAAGATGTTTGAAGCAATCATGTGTAAGCCCTCTTCTTCGGGTGGTCTTCCTAGTGATACCATTGCAAACCCGAAGGGAGAAATGAAGGTCATTACTACACGAAGTGGTAAAACTTTCAAAGAACCAATCTCTCGTACAAGTACTTCTAAGGAGAAGGAAATCGAGAAAGAACCCGAGGTAATGGTCGAAAAGGAGCACATTACAATCCCACGAAGTACCGCTCATACCACACCTACGGTTGAACCAATACCAATTGTGGAACCCGAGTTTCCAAGGCCGTTGCCTAATGACCAACCCACACCACCTTTACCCTACCCTTCGAGACGAAACAAAGAGAAGTTGCAAGAACGTAACAAACAACAAATCGAGCTTTTTATAAAAATGTTTCAACAAGTGCATTTTGATGTGAGTTTAGCCGACGCGTTGTTATATATGCCTCGTTTCGCTTCCACTTTTAAAAGTATGATAAGCGATAAGGAAAAGCTTTCAAAGCTTGCTAATTGTTCTTCGGTTTATCTTAACCGCATACCGGAAAAAGTTGGTGATCCCGGAAAGTTTCTCATTCCTTGTGACATACAAGATATGAAAGAATGCCTCGCCTTGGCCGATCTTGGTGCGAGCATTAATTTGATGCCATTTTCCATTTGGAAATCGCTTTCGCTTCCGGCTCTCATTCCTTCGAACATGTCCATCGAGATGGCCGATCATTCTACGATTATGGCATGTGGAGTAGCCGAAGATGTTTTCGTGAAAGTGGGGAAGTTCTACTATCCCGTTGATTTTATAGTAGTTGACATCCCCGCGGATCCTCAAGTTCCTCTAATTTTAGGTCGATCATTTTTAGATACTTCGAGATCGCTTATCGATGTTCATGCGAGAACTATCACTTTGAGAGTCAACGAAGAGGAACTTGTTATAAACGCTACTCAAAACTCGAAACCTTCTCATGTTTATGCAATCGCTACCATCAATCACATTGACATCATTGATGTGGTTTGCGATGAGTTTTCACAAGAAGTGTTAGGTTTTTCCGATAGCTCATCAAGTGGCAATCCCACTATTTTGGATCCGATTCTTGCTAATTCCACACCAAATCTCACTCCATTCCAAGGAGGCGATCTCACTTCAAATGAAATCGACAATGAAGATGAGGTGTTGATTAGTGATGAAATTTCTATTCCACCATTTCTTTCGCCGATGGAAGTTATGAGTGTTGAACCAAAATCTTCAATCGAGGAACCACCTATCCTTGAATTGAAAGATCTTCCTTCTCACCTTGAATACGCATTCTTAGAAGGTGATGACAAGTTGCCGGTTATTATTGCAAAAGGTCTTGCTAATGATGAAAAAACCGAGCTCTTGAAAGTTCTTAAGGCTCATAAAGGGGCAATTGCGTGGAAAATATCCGACATTAAGGGTATTGACCCAAAATTTTGTACTCACAAGATTTTAATGGAGGAGGACTACAAACCCGCAATTCAAAGTCAAAGAAGGGTGAATCCCAAAATTCACGATGTCATTAAAAAGGAGGTCCTTAAACTCCTTGACGCGGGTATGATTTATCCTATATCCGATAGCCCATGGGTGAGCCCAATCCATTGTGTCCCTAAAAAGGGAGGAATGACCGTTGTGCCTAATGAAAACAACGAGTAAATTCCCACTCGTGTTGTGACCGGTTGGAGGGTGTGTATTGACTACCGAAAGTTAAATGACGCCACTCGTAAAGACCACTTTCCTTTGCCCTTCATGGATCAAATGTTGGAGCGACTTGCGGGAAATGAATTCTATTGCTTTTTGATGGTTTTTCCGGTTACTTCCAAATCCCTATTGACCCTCGTGATCAAGAGAAGACTACGTTTACGTGTCCTTATGGAACGTTCGCTTATCGTAGGATGCCTTTCGGACTTTGTAATGCACCCGGTACGTTTCAACGGTGTATGATGGCGATTTTTCATGATATGATCGAGAAGTCGATGGAAGTATTTGAGGATGACTTCTCGGTGTTTGGTAACTCGTTCACGTCATGTTTATCTAATCTCGAACAAATGTTAAAACGTTGTGAAGAAACCAATCTTGTGCTTAATTGGGAGAAATGTCATTTCATGTGTAAACAAGGAATCGTCTTAGGACATAAGGTGTCGAAGGCGGGGATTGAGGTCGATAAAGCTAAGGTAGACGTCATCGCCAAGTTACCTCATCCCAAAACCGTTAAGGGAGTTAGGAGTTTCCTAGGCCACGCGGGCTTTTATCGTCGTTTCATCAAGGACTTTTCGAAGATTTCTCGTCCTATGACACACCTTCTCGAGAAGGATGCTCCTTTTAACTTTAATGAGGATTGTGTTAAGGCTTTCGAGACTCTCAAAAGGAAACTTACCGAAGCTCCCATTCTTGTTGCTCCTAATTGGGAATTACTCTTTGAAATCATGTGCGATGCAAGTGATTATGCTATAGGGGCCGTCTTAGGGCAACGTTATGACAAGCATTTTCGTCCTATCCACTATGCTAGTAAGACGATGACCGAGGCTCAATTAAAGTACACCACAACTGAAAAGGAATTCCTTGCCGTGGTCTATGCCTTTGAGAAATTCCGACCTTATCTCGTCTTAACTAAAATCATTGTGTATACCGACCATTCGGCTATCAAGTATCTCTTAGCTAAGCAAGATGCTAAGCCGAGATTGCTTCGTTGGATGCTCCTCCTCTAAGAATTTGATGTCACCGTGCTTGACAAAAAAGGAGCCGAGAATCTAGCGGCCGATCATCTCTCTCGTCTAGAAGATCCTCACAAAGATGTTTTCGAGAACAAGGAAATTACCGAAACATTTCCTCTTGAGACTCTCGGTGTAGTGAATTCTAAAGACACCACCCCATGGTTTACCGACATTGCAAATTACCATGCGGGCAATTTCATAATCAAGGGTATGACGACACAACAAAAACGAAAATTCTTTCGTGACGTCAAGTTCTATTTTTTGGACGACCCTTATCTCTTTCGGATTTGTGCGGATCAACTCGTTCGACGTTGTGTGTTTGGTGCCGAAGCTTCTAATATCCTTAGAGCTTGCCACGAGGGACCCACGGGTGGTCACCACGGTGCTAATCTCACGGCTAAGAAAGTGTTCGATGCCGGTTTCTTTTGGCCTTCTATCTATCGTGATGCACACGCACTTGTGAAGTCGTGTGATTCGTGCCAACGTCAAGGAAAATCGTCTCAACGTGATGAAATGCCGCAAAACATAATTCAAGTATGTGAGATTTTTGACATATGGGGAATAGACTTTATGGGGCCGTTCCCATCGTCTCATGGAAACAAATATATCCTCGTCGCGGTGGACTACCTTTCTAAGTGGGTGGAAGCTAAGGCTTTGCCTACTAATGATGCTCGTGTGGTAGTGAAGTTTTTGAAGCAACTATTCTCTCGGTTTGGAACCCCTCGTGCTATTATAAGCGATCGTGGAACCCATTTTTGTAATGACCAATTCGAAAAGGTTCTAAAGAAATATGGAGTTACACATCGTCTTTCTACGTCTTATCACCCGCAAACGAGTGGGCAAGTCGAGGTTTCGAACCGAGCTTTGAAGAGGATTTTAGAGAGGTCAATTGGAGAAAACCGTGCTTCATGGTCCGACAAACTCGATGACGCTTTATGGGCCTTTAGGACCGCTTATAAGACACCTATTGGTTGCACTCCTTATAAGTTAGTCTATGGGAAGAATTGTCATTTGCCCATTGAGTTGGAGCATAAGGCATATTGGGCCCTTAAGCATGCTAATTTTGACTTGAAGACCGCGGGAGATCACCGGAAAATACAATTGAATGAATTGGATTAATTAAGGGATAACGCTTATGAAAATTCATTAATTTTTAAAGAAAAGACTAAAAAGTTTCATGATTCAAAGATTAAAAACCGGGTTTTTAACGTCGGTGATCAAGTGTTGCTTTTTAACTCTCGTCTTAAGATATTTTCCGGGAAATTGAAATCTCGTTGGTCGGGTCCGTTCACCATAACACAAGTGTTTCCATATGGGACCATTGAGCTAGCTCAAGATGATGGTCCTAATTTCAAGGTGAATGGACATAGGCTTAAGCACTACTTTTGTAACACCCCTAAATTTATACAACTCAGTACAGCGGAAGACTCGTTGGTGTTACGGGATAGCACATTACTCACATCATAGACAACGCATAAAAATCGCGTCGTTTAATAATAAAAGCGTTTCCATTCATAAATATCAAAGTTACATCGGTCCCAAGTCATTACATTTCATACAAAGTTTTACAAGTGTTTTGAATGGAAAATATTGTTTAAGTGCGGGCCATGAATTCTTGTTGTCTTCCCGAGAATTACCTTCAAGTACCTGAGATAAAACATGTTAAAAGAAAAGGGTCAGCGATAACGCCGAGTGAATTCATAGAGTTTAATAAATTCCATCAATATAACTTTGTATAAAATTAGTACCAAAAATCAATTCATACAAATCATTGTAATAGGCCGTAAAATAGCCAAAATCATTTTATACAAATCTTTGTAATAGGCCATAAAATAGCCAAAGTCATTTTATACAAATCCTTATCGAAAATCATAATATAGGCATTTGCCTTAAAAATTATTATACGAGCCAATGTCGTAAAAACATCATACAATACGTCTTATGACGTTGTATAAAATCAAATGAAAACCGTTATATGAATATGGTTATGAAAACCAAAATACAAACATAATATCAATAGTATGACCCTGTATTGCTAGTCAGGCAATACATCGTAATTCGGAGCGTCTATTAGTATTTCGTTAATTCGGATTATTATAAGCCGCATGACATTGTTACCTTACTAAACCAACAACGGGTAGCTAACCCGATACCAATTTTGCCCATCTAAAGTAGCGTGTCGTCACAAAGGTCACGCTATGGGAATCTTCTCATACATAAATTCGCTTACCAATCAATGTGGCACGACGGGGATCAACCGTCAAGGCGCGAACTAGGATGATCGTCCCCAAATAGTACTATTAAATGCATAAGCGTCTACCAACTCCCGGTAGTTCACAATTCATGCTAATGGGACTTTTAGTGACATAACCTAACTTTAATAATCCATTTAATTTCATCTATCGGGTCCATTAATCATTTATCGGGTCATACAATCGGGTCATTCAATAATTCGGGTCCAAAATCAATAACCAAACAATCGGGACAAATGGTGTCCAAACTTTTATAAAAACTAACATGTTATCTCCTCGCGGGTTTATAAAGCATTTATAAAACATTTAAAAGAGTGCGAGGCTATGAACTCACGGATGTACGGTACGTGCTTCAATCACGGAAACCTAGACAAATAATACTCGGTCTTAGACGTTTGTCCAATGACTTTATAAAAATATCAATTATGTATACATATGATGATTATATATATATGATGATCAAGTGGGTTTGCATATTCTCGTTTACTCATTTTTGTGTTATGTGTCGATAACTTTTATACTAGCTTACTAGTTTTACCCATTTACGTGTTTTAAGTCCAATAAACTTATTATAGGTTCTTTAACTTGTTTTAATCCATTTTGTACTTATATTATCAGTACATACACTTTCAAGTTGGGCCCAAATGGGTTAAGCCCAATAAGTTCTTTTTATGGGTGTTTATTTTATTTAGTCCAATTATTAGCCCAAGTATTAGTCCAATATGTTTACTTAGCTCGTTAATGTCCGTATGCCCTATAGTTCGGGTTTTATCGGTTTTTACTTGTTATACATGTCTATATATCACTATATAAGTTTTATAAAGTTTTCATTAGACGGGTCCAACCATCTAAGTTTTATTTAACAAAAACGTTAATTTTACGGCAATAGCCGAAAAAGTCGTAAAAATCATATTTATAGTTTTTATTACTTATAAACATTATTTCACCACCATTTATATAATTTATCCATTTGATTAACCTTATATATATATTTATATAAATAAGTTTTATAAGTTAGTGGATTTTTATTTTACATTTTATATATTAAAATGTGAGTGCTTATATAATAGTATTATTCTTTAATTTCCAAAAATCTGATTTTTAACTTCATCTTCACCAAAACTGCCATATCTTGAGTTCTACATGGAGATAGAAGCTCAAATTTTTATCACATAAACTAAATGATATGTGCTATATTTAACTCTTTTATAGCTACTGTTGAATCATCATTTAAGTATTTTCTAAAAATCGTCCAAAACAGTAACTTCAGATTTATACCCTAAACTTGTTTTGATCATATCTCACTCATTATTTTGATTCCATTGCATGGCCAACTCTCACATGTGTACAAGACCCATAGCATACTGTAAATTTATTCCACTTCATCATTTTATCAGTTTATGACTTACTTCTTTACTGTTTTATACAGCCATCAAATTTAACCAAGATTTTAACCTTGTTTCTTATGGTTTTTCACCTTTTTATCCATGATTATCAACAACAAATCCCCACATAACATTTTTATCATCATATAATCATCATAAATATATACAATAGGAAATAAATTACATGTTTGCATAATCAAAATAACAAGAAGTTGAGGAGGACAATCTTTATACCACCATGATGATGTAGGTTGTGATCAAAACATGGATTTTGATGGTGAAACTTGTGCATAGCCAAGACCATCTTCAAGACCACCATGCTCCATGAACTCCTTGTGGAAAATCAGCCCCAAGACACCATGTATACTCCTCCTTGGATGTTATAATCACCACCATTCAAGAGAGCTTTAAGAGGGCTTCAACATAGGTAGAAATAACATAGGATTTTGTGGTTGATTTTGATCAATGGTGGTGTTGGATGATGAATATGGGACGGCAAAGAGAGAGTGTAGGGAGAGAGTTGAGTGGTTTTTGCATGTAGGTAAATGATAAAATGAAACAAGTATCTAGTTTTGATGTGTTAAGTGGAAAGTTGCTTACATAGTAAGCTTTAGCTTACATGTGTAAGTATTAAGTTAATACTTTGACACATAAAGTGTTGAGGTGTTGTATTATGGCCGGTTTTGAGTGGGGGTGGGGCAAGTGTCCCACTTGTCTCATCCCCATTTATTTACGGGTACTCCTCGATTCTAGTTTCCTCGATTTGCGTGCCCTCGGGTCGTTTTACGAAAAACGTTTTTGTAAATTATGAATCAACGTCACAAAACGAATCCAATAAAAATTGTCTCATCAAAAACGGAGTTAGAAAACGTAAATACGTAATCCTAAGGTTTCCGGTTTAGTCGTAAAGGACGTTAAAATAAAATCGTAAGTCCTAATCTCTTCTCGTAAATTTGTGAGTTTATGAACCAACACAAATTTAAAACTCCAAAATAATATTCACGGATAAATTTATTTTCTTAAATGTCGGACTGTCACCAAAGACGGTTTATGTAAACGTAAGCATGTAACGTTGAATCATCCGGTTTAGACGTAGTCGATGCTACTCCAAGACGTAAATCCAAATTTCTTCCCAAAAATAAGTGAGTTCATATTGTATCATTAAAATAATATTTTCAAATAATATTGGAGAATAAAATATTGACCATAAATTGACGGATTGTCACAGCATTTACCCCTAAACAGGATCTTTGTCCTCAAAGATCATCTTACCTTACTACTCGCTTCTTATAGAGTTAAAGCCATGTGGGTATTTCCTCCACATTCGGTCTTTTCTCACAAGTGTAATGCATTATAATACGCGAGTTTCATCAAACATAACTACGGAAATAAGATCAGGCTTAATGTTGACTTACTTTCTCTATCCATGATGTTCACGGGTTTTTGATGAATACAACTTTTCGCCGATCTAAGCTTTACTAAGAAGAATTCATATTTTCACTTGATAGATATTCCATCAAGTTCGATTTACGAAACATAATTCACGTGGTTCTTGAAGTCCTAGGGTAGATCCAGCTTATATGCCTTTCAATCCCAACTTTTACATCATCTCAATGGTCCCATACAACGGGGACTTATATCCCATGATTTGTCAGATCATGAATTCATCTTTCCAAGGTTAAAAATTGTGGCATAACTTCGCTACCCATTTGGCACTTCGAGATCTACATTTCACATTCACATAACCTCTTGCCCACTACCGGCAGTCAATAATCAAATCCTAATTTCAACAATCATTTCAGATTTCGCGGGTCGGGTATTTTGCAAGGATAGGTTCGCCATCATAGGAAACCTTAAACCTAAGAGACATGTCCAACTCACAATGGGTGTATGTCGGGTGTCTTCATCTCAACTCTTGCTTACAGATGCTTTAAGATTTAGATCCTAACAAGATTAGATCTCGATCCTAATACGATAATTATCAATGATAATCTCTTCAAAGGAAAACGATTATACGGTTCATTACCAAAGGTCAATCATTCAAACACAAAACAGCACTTATATTACCTTGTATCGTTACTTTACCTCGTCCCTTCGATTTCGGGTGGTACATAGTACTCTCAATCAAGGTTCGTTCTCAATGATTTCTGAGCAAATCTCTAGAAATTCGATGCGAAGCGAGGATCTTGACATAGATGATCGATACAGGCATGCTATGTTTACATAACTCTTTTGAATTTATCATTAACGAGAATGATATTAGCAGATTTGGTCAGTCTGTCGACGATGACCCAAATCGAATTAAATTCAGATGATGACCTTTGCAATAGCTAGACGTTTACTAATGTATGAGGCGATGTCTGCCTTCATAATTGCCATCAGTACAACTTCTTCAGACCAAGATACTTTTAGTCAGAATTGATACAAATAAAATACTTATACTTACAAATTCCAACATAACTATATCTCACAGTCCTTCATATTTAGGCAACCATAAGTGGTCTTTAAAATATTTAACGTTTATCGGCTTCTCAATCTTTAATGGTTCATATTAGTCGTGAAACCCTTCACTATTTATATTATCCTCTTTACAAACATCGGCTATTTTTATATCGTTTGGCAATTTATTTTTGCACCTTCATTATTAAGGAACACGTCCTAACTGGTTCTTTATCTTTTCTACATATTGCGTCGATATCTATATTCACAATTCACTCATGTATTCTTTCTATATTATGCATCAGTAATTACGTTCACCTTCCTGATGAAATAAGTAACACAATCGTATTTATTCAAAACTTCTTTCTTCATATCTTCTATGTTTTAGTTTCGTCTCATCTATCATCTTTATCTGTTTTACTCAATCTGTCGTTCTAAAGCGTCGGTAATTATTATAATTAATTAAATAATTATTATTCAATTTTTATGAAACGTAAACGTAAAAGTTTTAAATTTCTTAGTTCGACCAATTATATAGAATGTTCAAAAATAATTTGAATTTAATTAACAAGATTTTTGTTGATTTATCGAAAATATTTAATAAGATTCGTAAATGTTCGAAAAATCTTTGGTTATACTTTGGTCAAAATTTTCTTAGTTGAAAAGCAAAAATTGTCGTTTCAAAGTTTAAGTCATGGTTTAAATGGTTTTACTCAATCCTTCTTAAGTTATCTTGAGGTATACACAAACATTTACCCCTAAACAGAAGTTTAGTTAAATGGTTTGTGTATAAGGGAATAATCCCTTTAAAATCCTTGGTTAAGACATTCGTCAAAACATATTTCCATTTCTTTTTGGTAAAATCCAAAGTCTTAAAAGGGCTCTTAATTTTGAAGAGTCAATTTATATTACATTATCCTTTTAATCACATAGTCAAATCATGTAAAGGTTCAAGTCTTTAATTATGTGTTAATTCAGGTTTTTATCGTTCGGCCAATTCATGTAACACCCCCACAAAATGCTATGCGCAGCGGAACTACAACATTGGGTGCTACACAGTTATCATTGCACACAAGATATATCAAACGACTCTAAAAAGACGTCAACTTAAAACTTGAATTAAAAATTGTTAGATGATACATGTCCACGGTTTTTCCAACCCCACTTGGTACAACAGAGTTTGGCGTTTTCGGTCCCCATGAATCTCGACCCAAGAATTTCAGTTTCACAACAACATAACATTAAAATTAAAAATGTTTAAGTAGAAAAGGGAGGAAAAACAAGCAGACTCCAAGCCATACACACAACATCCATCCCATGCACGCTCCATGCTACACTTCAGCGGTTACCTGAAACACATGCCAAAATTTGGTCAACGAAAACGTTGAGTGGAATTCATAGGTTTTACAATTCATTTTGAACGTATATAAAATAAAAACCATTCGTGATCATCCATAGACTTGTCGATCAAACAATCTATATTCAGGATACTGACAATTGTGTTTAAGCTCATGACACTAAACCCTTAACTCAATCACCCGCGTAATAATTACCGGCGTGACTCCGATGAAACCATGGCCCCTAATAAGGCATCAGTTGCAATTATACCTTTTCTCTTATCACAAATTATCCGTCCGCAGGGGGTATCAACGTACTAGCCCTCGTCTCGGATAGGGTAGTCAACCCCATAGTACTATCACTTTGTATAAGCGGCTATGTCCCCCTTCTCGAGGGCAAGACAATAGTTAATAGTTCATGAAATTAGGGTCTTTTGCAACTAGGTACTCAACACAATTTCTAAAGCAACATTCGGGTCTAACAATCATTCATGACATACGTTCATTTTAAAAACTAGCATGCATTTTCCTCGCGGGTAAAACAGTTTGAAATAAATATAAGCGAGGCTATAAATTCACACCTTATATATTAAGTAGTCGGTAGTTCGAGAGATGATCACTGACGACGATACGGATGCCCGGGTAAATCAACACCTATCAACAAATAACGCGTAATGAGTAATCTCATTTTAAATACCTTACGGTACTGTATAAAATACATAGATACTAGTCACTTAGGACAATTATAACTCACGCCAAAACAAAACTACAAGCATCACTCATTTTACACCATTCGTTCTTATTATTTACGTTATCCATTTTTATTCATTTTCGCCGGTACTTACCGAAAGTACGGGCTGTTTTACTATATTTAACCATTCCTATAAAATTTGACAAAATTCTCAAAAATACTATAAGACCTGTAGATAACACATTTTTAATCCCAATAAAAGGTTTTACTTCTACGACCCGTTACTCAACGCTTTTCCAAAAACTACATTTTCCGGGCTGAAATTGTACTTCGACCAACTTGGACCTCTTTGACCTATTTGAAATGCACCTTTGACTTCTTTGACTCCTAAGTCCACTTATAGACTCAATTACACAGGTTTGTGACCAAATTTTGACCCTTGACCTTTTACCAGTTCATACTTGTGGTCCTCGGGATTTGACTAAAACTATACATAAATTCGGATTATGAAAGTTCTCGTCTCCCGGTACACGATCTTTAAAACCTCATAACTTTTAGCTCGTTTTGAGTCATGAGCTCTACCTTATACCAAATTAAAGCTAAGAAGACCCTCTATGACTACATTTAGCTATCTAGACCTGTAGGAAAAATTATTTTTATGAAAAGGTCTTAAACTTTCTGCCTAAATTCAACCATACCAAAATCACACTTAAGCTCGATTCCAAACCTATTAATCATTACTAGGCTTCATCCTAAGAATTCCCAATCATAACCAAACACTAATTTCAGTCCCTAACCCCTATTGATCATCAACCTTATAATCTAAAAATCTAAAAACAAACATGCAATCACTTGTACCCATTTAACACATCAATAAACACAAGGCTAAACACAAAACCAATGCTCAAAATCATCAATCACCATGGCTCCCCAAACACCCCCTTTTGCCGTGGGGTTTGGGTGACCAAATCACCACAACCAAATCAATTTTGGTGGGTTTGATTAGTGATTATACTCTCATTAATCATGAATTTAACATGCATCAATCCAATTAACCTCAAAAACGAGTTTGAATGATCTTGAAATATTTGGAAAAATTTTGTTAATGCATGTTTGAAATAACCATGGATTAACACTCACCAATGGATTTTAGAAGGTGGTCTAAGGTTAGATTTTGTCAAAACTCAAAAAAAAATGGTGGATGGTGGTGGTGTGGGTGTTTGGCCGTCGGCCTAGAGAGAGAGGGAGAGAGTGTTTGATTTTTTTTTTTGTTTAAGTGTTGTGTGTGTTTGTGTTTGTCACCTTTTGTAAGATGGGAGGGGCCAAAGTGGTATTTTTGGATTTCTTTTGGCCTTAAACAAAAACGTCACTAAAACTTTGCGGGATCGACTCACTAGTCAATTTAGAAAATTTTACGGGAGTCGGAAATCATCCCGAACACTCCAAAATACTTTTGGGATACTTTAAATGTACTCGGAAGGCTATAAAACTCACCCGACTCAACTTAACACGAACCGTAAGTAAAATTCTCGAAAAATTACATTATCGATAAATCGTCAATAATTATAGAAATTTGGGCATCCATCGGGATCGTAATCGTCATCGTCCTTCTTGAATCGTCAATTGTAAAAATTATAACCTCGAACATCGGCTTTAACCAATATACTTATATATATAGAAATTAAAATTTATTAAAAATTTCAAAAATTAGCGAAATTTAGGGTAACGTTAATGACCTCGGTTCTAGGGTGTCACATACACCCCTCCTTAAAGAGAGCGACGTCCCGGCGCTCGCCTCTTCTTGTACTCACATTTCGTTCTGCTGGAACAGATGAGGATACCTTTCCTTGAAAAAGTCCTCACGTTCCCAAGTGTATTCCGGTCCACGCTTAGAATTCCATCGAACCTTCACAATAGGAATTCTACTACGCTTCAGCCTCTTGACCTCTCGGTCCATAATTTCCACAGGTTCTTCCACAAAATGCATTTTGTCGTCCAGTCGAATCTCGTCCAAAGGAATCACCAATTCCTTATCCGCCAAACTCTTCTTCAGGTTCGATACGTGAAACGTGTCGTGAATAGCACTAAGCTCGCTCGGCAATTCTAACTTGTACGCTACTGGTCCAATTCGTTCAACGATCTTAAATGGTCCAATATACCTTGGACTCAACTTTCCTTTCTTCCCAAAACGAATTACACCCTTCCACGGCGATACCTTGAGCATAACCATATCTCCAACTTCAAACTCCAACGGTTTCCTTCTGTTATCGGCATAACTCTTCTGTCGGCTTCTCGCAGCAAGTAGTCGGTTCTTGATTTGCACAATCTTCTCTGTCGTTTCTAAAACCATTTCGGGTCCAGTCAATTGACTTTCTCCTACTTCACTCCAACACACAGGCGATCTACACTTCCTTCCATACAATGCTTCGAACGGTGCTGCCTTGATACTCGCATGATAGCTATTATTATACGAAAACTCCACCAGAGGTAAGTGGCGTTCCCAACTTCCTCCAAAATCTATCACGCATGCTCGGAGCATGTCCTCCATCGTCTGAATAGTTCGTTCACTCTGGCCGTCAGTTTCCGGGTGATAAGCCGTACTCAAACTCAATTCAGTGCCCATCGCACGTTGAAGCGATTTCCAAAATTCTGAAGTAAATCTACTATCGCGATCCGAAATGATCGATAACGGCACTCCATGTCTGCAGACGATCTCTTTCACGTACACACTGGCTAGCTTTTCCATGCTGTCCGTCTTCTTCATAGGTAAGAAATGAGCAGATTTCGTTAATCTATCCACTATTACCCATATCATATAACATCCACTAGGAGTTCTAGGTAAACCCGTCACGAAATCCATAGCGATTTTCTCCCATTTCCATTCCGGGATCTCTGGTTGTACCAACAATCCAGATGGTTTCTTATGTTCTGCTTGAACCTTCGCGCAAATCAAACACTTACTAACGTAACGAGCAATATCCGCCTTCATATTCGGCCACCAATAAACTTTCTTCAGGTCGTGATACATTTTATCCGATCCAGGATGTATCGAATACTTCGACTTATGAGACTCGTTCATAACCAATTCTCGAACTCCAGGCTTTCCTTCCTCAGGTGAACACAATGGTAACCAAATCGATTTTCAAAATATCTCAGTCCGTCTGACCTAATCACGAAAAGAGGTTTCAACATTCGTCCCAAGTTCTCAGCTTCAACATTCCCTTTCATTAGTCCCCTCTCTTGAGCCTTCAGTATAGTTTCGGTTAAGTCAACGCTCTCAGTCATCACCAAAGCTCTGACCCTCAAAGGTTTCTCCCGTTCCTTCCTACTCAGTGCATCCGCTACAACATTCGCCTTGCCAGGGTGGTAGCGAATTTCGCAGTCGTAATCACTCAGTAGTTCAACCCATCGTCTCTGTCGCATATTCAACTCCTTTTGATCTAAAATGTGTTGCAAACTCTTGTGGTCAGTGAATACAACACACTTCGTCCCATACAAACAGTGTCTCCACAACTTCAACGCAAAAACTACAGCTCCTAATTCCAAATTGTCAGTTCTCCTCATTCTTCCTCAGTTGCCTCGATGCGTAAGCTATCACCTTTTCACGTTGCATCAATACCGCTCCATAACCCTTACGAGATGCATCACAATACACTACAAAGTCTTCGGTTCCTTCAGGCAATGACAATATCGGTGCGGAACATAACTTGTCCTTGAGCGTTTTGAAAGCGAGTTCTTCCTCATTTCCCCATTCATACACCCTATTCTTTTCAGTAAGCCTTGTCAATGGTTTTGCAATCAACGAAAATCCTTCAATGAACCTTCGATAATACCCAGCTAAACCAAGGAATTGTCGAACTTCAGTCGGCGTTGTCGGTGCCGACCATTCCCTGATCGCTTCGACCTTGGCAGGATCCACACGAACTCCCTTGCTATCAATCACGTGACCTAGGAACTGCACGGATTCTAACCAAAACTCACACTTCGAGAATTTCGCATACAGTTTCTCCTTCTTTAACAACTCCAAAATCTTCCTCAGGTGCTTCTCGTGCTCCTCCTTACTCTTAGAGTAAATAAGTATATCATCGATGAAAACAATAACAAACTTATCTAGATACGGCTTGCACACGCGATTCATGAGGTCCATGAATACAGCAGGCGCGTTTGCCAACCCAAACGGCATCACTCGAAATTCAAAGTGTCCAAACCGCGTACGAAAGGCAGTTACAGGAATATCCTCCTCTCTTACACGCAGTTGATGATACCCTGATCTTAAATCGATCTTTGAGTATACACTGGAACCTTGCAATTGATCAAACAAATCGTCAATCCTCGGCAATGGGTACCGATTCTTAACCATCAGCTTGTTGAGTTCCCTATAGTCAATACACATCCGAAATGAACCATCTTTCTTCTTCACAAACAACACTGGCGCTCCCCATGGTGATGAGCTCGGCCTAATAAATCCCTTGTCCATCAATTCCTTCAGTTGATCCGATAACTCCTTTAACTCGGATGGTGCTAAGCAATAAGGTGCACGCGCAACCGGCGCAGCTCCTGGCACCAAATCAATTCGAAACTCGACCTCACGGGTGGGTGGAAACCCGGCAACTCGTCTGGAAAAACTTCCGGATATTCGCAGATAACAGGTACCTCTTCAATCCTCGCCTCTAAATCACCATCACTCGAAACTTGTGCCAAAAACACATCACATCCGTTCTCTACATACTTCATCATTTTCAAACAGGAAATCACTTTCAAACGAGAAGTGCATTCGTCTCCCTTCACCGTCAAGACTTTATTCCTCAACGGAATCTGAACTAATCTCTCGCCACAGACGATCATAGCACTGTGCGCCATTAGCCAATCCATTCCCACAATCACGTCAAACGATCCTAGCTCTATAGGCATCAAGTCGATTTTAAAAGCGTAATTTCCTAACTTCAAGGTACACCCTTTCAGTATAGAATTTGTACTAACAATTTTTCCATCGGCTAACTCAACGTTATAACTAGTCGCTAACAACACCGGTTTTCTATCGATATGACGACTAAATTTAACATCTACAAAACTCTTGTCAGAGCCAGAATCAAACAAAATACTAGCATAACAAGCGTCTAGCAAAAACGTACCGGTAACCACGTTAGGACCCTGTGGTTTATCAGCCGTCCCTACTTGATATACGGCAGCAGCATTGTTACCTCCCCGCTTGTTTCCTGCCTTCGGGCAATTCACTTGCATTTGGCCTCTCTCTCCATATACAAAACATCCCCTCATTCTGATAGCATTCGCCCCAGTGGCTACTCCTCCCGCTCGGCAACCAGACGTCCTGTGACCTGCTTTTCCACATTTGCCGCATGCAGGCGGGCAATTCCCGACATGGTACAAATTGCACCTACCACAGTGGGGATTCACTTTTACTCTTCTGGGGTTCGTCACGGCCCTCATCCCTTCATTCCTTCGTTGGTTAAACTGCTGATTGCGGTTCTGACCATGGTTGTTTCAGTTTCCACCTCGGTTCTGGCCCTGGGATTGGTTGCTTTGTGCCGCTTCCCATTTCCTCTTGTTGCCTTCAGCAATGAAGTTCTGCTTGTCCTGGAGCTTGACGTCCATCAATGCGTGAGCCATCTGGACCGCTTCATCAAACGACCCAGGCTTTGACGAAGTCGTCTCACCTTTGATATTGCTGGATAAACCTTTGATGTACTGTTTCATCTTCTTGGCATCATTGGCAAAAACGTCTGGACACAAAAGGCTTAATTCATTAAACCTCCTGGTGTAAGCAGCGATATCATTGTTCTTCAAGGTCAGGTGCCTCAACTCATCTTCCAATTGACCCAATTCCTCTTCCGGGCAGAACTTCTTAGTCAACAGAGCTTTTGTCGCAGTCCATGTCCTTGCATTCGCTACAGCCAATCCAACAGTGGCTACTTGGGTGTTCCACCAACTTAACGCATTATCAAGAAATGTAGCAGCCGCAAACTTCACCCTGGTCCGCTTCTGAACAACCGCTGATTTCGAAAGTAGTTTCAACCTTTTCCAACCATCTTCTAAGTTCTAGAGCTCCACCCGTTCCACGAAATTGCGTGGGACCGCATTTCATAAAACTAGAATAGGTACACACTCTCGGGGCTTGCTGTCTCCCCGCGTTTCTACCCTGGTCCTGATTTCTCCCGGCTCGGTCTGCTTCTAGCGCATTTGCTATAGCTTCCTGAATCATTATGTTTACACGATCGGCGGTTAACTTTGGAGGCATGGTGTTATCGAATATCTCTTTCTGCAAGACAGGGAAAATAGAAAAACAATGTAAGTATACACATCAAGATTAAGATGGATTTCTCTTTCAAGACATAATATACATACAACGACACATCACTAGAGAGTTACTAATATTCATCAATTCATATCACAAAAGATCAAATTTAAGACATATCACAGATCATGAAAGGTAACATGGATTGTATTGATAATTAACCAAAATTGTGACAAGTATTGCCACTACAATCGTTCACCATAAAACTTAAGTCCTCAAGTTTTTCGTCATAATGCCATCATACAAAAGTCTAAAACAGTTCTATTACAATGATCAAAGAAAAAAAATACAAGACAAGCAACTAGGCATGTGGTGATCCACACGGCCTCTTGGATGGCGGTTCGTCATCATCTTCCTCAGGTTCCTCATCGCTATCGTCCTCGTCCACATCATCCATTTTTCTCTTTCCTTTGTCATTCGGCCCACATTCCGTCTCCTTTTTCGTCCCTGACGTAGACCCACACTCAATCGCTACCTGACTTCCCACAGTAATACAAGCACCTCTAGTAGGTGGCTGGATCATGTAGTCATTAGCCTCCATCTCCAAATCGTCCACGAATCTCCAATCTGGGGGCAATGATGCTCTCACTCGATGTTCCCAACTCTGCATCCTTGACAATCTCACTTGATATTCCCTAACACGGTCAAGACTAGCGCTCAAATTTGCAACCATCGATCTTAGACTGTTGATGTCACTTTTGTTTACATTTCCATCATACTCAATTCTTGCAGTCTTTTCCAACAGTCTTTGGTCTGCCCTTTCATTCTCGTCGAATCTACTGATCACCCTTGATTCCACTATGTACCGCATGCACATTGATTTGTCCAAACCTCTCACAACACGCCGTACGTCATGATAAACTCTCGGTCCGGGGCAGCAAACTCTTGAGATGCCTTGATGAAGAGAATTTGCGCTCACTGCACCTTCGGATCTTCTGGGGATACCTGGTGCACCAACCAGATGGGAAGTACGCATAGGCTTGGGGCAAGTAGTTCTTCTTTGGTCGAGGTCCTGGGCCTGCACATCGTTCGTCTCAGCTTGTCCTACAACAGCTGTCCCAACACTTCCCCCTTCGTGACCTACGACGTAATTGTTTCCATTATCATTAGGCGGTACCTCGGCCATTCCTGCAATAACAGCGAATTTCGGAGGGTACATAAGTAATTATACAATATTTATAAATACATGCATGCAAATGCAATGCAAAGGTGGTACATATGCCCGAAATGTAATAATATGATGCTCATGCATGATTAATACAAAAATTACGATGTCAGATATTCCACGTATAATTTCAACGTCTACATATAGTAATTTCCATACTTACGTAATAATTACCCACATATATACTTCAACTCAAAAGTATACGTCAAATGCCATGAATACAAAAATAAATCTTACCGGAGCCATGCAGGATAGTTGTGTGTGCTTGGACCATTTCTTACGACACCAAAAGTTATAGTTTAGGATTTTCAAAAACGACCTAGTTCTCTATAACTCATGGCTCTGATTACCAATCTGTAACACCCCCACAAAATGCTATGCGCATCGGAACTACAACATTGGGTGCTACACAGTTATCATTGCACACAAGATATATCAAACGACTCTAAAAAGACGTCAACTTAAAACTTGAATTAAAAATTGTTAGATGATACATGTCCACGGTTTTTCCAACCCCACTTGGTACAACAGAGTTTAGCGTTTTCGGTCCCCATGAATCTCGACCCAAGAATTTCAGTTTCACAACAACATAACATTAAAATTAAAAATGTTTAAGTAGAAAAGGGAGGAAAAACAAGCAGACTCCAAGCCATACACACAACATCCATCCCATGCACGCTCCATGCTACACTTCAGCGGTTACCTGAAACACATGCCAAAATTTGGTCAACGAAAACGTTGAGTGGAATTCATAGGTTTTACAATTCATTTTGAACGTATATAAAATAAAAACCATTCGTGATCATCCATAGACTTGTCGATCAAACAATCTATATTCAGGATACTGACAATTGTGTTTAAGCTCATGACACTAAACCCTTAACTCAATCACCTGCGTAATAATTACCGGCGTGACTCCGATGAAACCATGGCCCCTAATAAGGCATCAGTTGCAATTATACCTTTTCTCTTATCACAAATTATCCGTCCGCAGGGGGTATCAACGTACTAGCCCTCGTCTCGGATAGGGTAGTCAACCCCATATTACTATCACTTTGTATAAGCGGCTATGTCCCCCTTCTCGAGGGCAAGACAATAGTTAATAGTTCATGAAATTAGGGTCTTTTGCAACTAGGTACTCAACACAATTTCTAAGGCAACATTCGGGTCTAACAATCATTCATGACATACGTTCATTTTAAAAACTAGCATGCATTTCCCTCGCGGGTAAAACAATTTGAAATAAATATAAGCGAGGCTATAAATTCACACCTTATATATTAAGTAGTCGGTAGTTCGAGAGATGATCACTGACGACGATACGGATGCCCGGGTAAATCAACACCTATCAACAAATAACGCGTAATGAGTAATCTCATTTTAAATACCTTACGGTACTGTATAAAATACATAGATACTAGTCACTTAGGACAATTATAACTCACGCCAAAACAAAACAACAAGCATCACTCATTTTACACCATTCGTTCTTATTATTTACGTTATCCATTTTTATTCATTTTCGCCGGTACTTACCGAAAGTACGGGCTGTTGTACTATATTTAACCATTCCTATAAAATTTGACAAAATTCTCAAAAATACTATAAGACCTGTAGATAACACATTTTTAATCCCAATAAAAGTTTTTACTTCTACGACCCGTTACTCAACGCTTTTCCAAAAACTACATTTTCCGGGCTGAAATTGTACTTCGACCAACTTGGACCTCTTTGACCTATTTGAAATGCACCTTTGACTTCTTTGACTCCTAAGTCCACTTATAGACTCAATTACACAGGTTTGTGACCAAATTTTGACCCTTGACCTTTTACCAATTTATACTTGTGGTCCTCGGGATTTGACTAAAACTATACATAAATTCGGATTATGAAAGTTCTCGTCTCCCGGTACACGATCTTTAAAACCTCATAACTTTTAGCTCGTTTTGAGTCACGAGCTCTACCTTATACCAAATTAAAGCTAAGAAGACCCTCTATGACTACATTTAGCTATCTAGACCTGTAGGAAAAATTATTTTTAGGAAAAGGTCTTAAACTTTCTGCCTAAATTCAACCATACCAAAATCACACTTAAGCTCGATTCCAAACCTATTAATCATTACTAGGCTTCATCCTAAGCATTCCCAATCATAACCAAACACTAATTTCAGTCCCTAACCCCTATTGATCATCAACCTTATAATCTAAAAATCTAAAAACAAACATGCAATCACTTGTACCCATTTAACACATCAATAAACACAAGGCTAAACACAAAACCAATGCTCAAAATCATCAATCACCATGGCTCCCCAAACACCCCCTTTTTCCGTGGGGTTTGGGTGACCAAATCACCACAACCAAATCAATTTTGGTGGGTTTGATTAGTGATTATACTCTCATTAATCATGAATTTAACATGCATCAATCCAATTAACCTCAAAAACGAGTTTGAATGATCTTGAAAATTTTTGGAAAAATTTTGTTAATGCATGTTTGAAATAACCATGGATTAACACTCACCAATGGATTTTAGAAGGTGGTCTAAGGTTAGATTTTGTCAAAACTCAAAAATAAATGGTGGATGGTGGTGGTGTGGGTGTTTGGCCGTCGGCCTAGAGAGAGAGGGAGAGAGTGTTTGATTTTTTTTTTGTTTAAGTGTTGTGTGTGTTTGTGTTTGTCACCTTTTGTAAGATGGGAGGGGCCAAAGTGGTATTTTTGGATTTCTTTTGGCCTTAAACAAAAACGTCACTAAAACTTTGCGGGATCGACTCACTAGTCAATTTAGAAAATTTTACGGGAGTCGGAAATCATCCCGAACACTCCAAAATACTTTTGGGATACTTTAAATGTACTCGGAAGGCTATAAAACTCACCCGACTCAACTTAACACGAACCGTAAGTAAAATTCTCGAAAAATTACATTATCGATAAATCGTCAATAATTATAGAAATTTGGGCATCCATCGGGATCGTAATCGTCATCGTCCTTCTTGAATCGTCAATCGTAAAAATTATAACCTCGAACATCGGCTTTAACCAATATACTTATATATATAGAAATTAAAATTTATTAAAAATTTCAAAAATTAGCGAAATTTAGGGTAACGTTAATGACCTCGGTTCTAGGGTGTCACAATTCAGGGCAATCTATAAATAATTATTAACTCATTCTTATTCTTATAAACAAATAAATGGTCCTGAATGATCACGAGCATGAATTTATCAAATTACAGCCTACACACGTGATTCACCGAATTTATGAGTGCTACATGTGCGTTGGTCAATCCAAACGACATCACGTGGAACTCATAATGTTCATTACAAGTACCGGATGTAGTGATTGGAATAGATAATCTTCTTCCGCAGATGCGAAGTTGATGATAACCATGCCATGGATCAAATTGCTAGAACCTTATAAATGATCGAACAAATCTTCCATTTCGAGTTATGGATATCGTTTTCGATTGTCAATTTACTCAGTCACAGTAATCTATAAATATAAGGAAAGATAACACCATAGCTCTTTAGGATGACAGGCTTGGTATAATAAAATCTTTCTCTGACAACTTTCTCAGTTGTACGGTAATTCCTTAAATTCAGATGGTGCTGACGTACAGTGCACAAGCCACAAGTGCAGCACCGGAAATATAATCAATGTCAATTTCAACTTGCCTTAGTGGCGAAGGTCTAGGTAATTCACCATCAACAAATACTTACTAAAGTTTCAGATAACATAAACATCTTTTAGTATATTCATATTAGGTTCTTCTAGATTACAATATCTATAACTAGTTCACAACCATTCGCAATATAAATTGAAGTCTAAATGCAGGATATGGTCATCCATCAAGAATTATTTAGATCACTTTTGATAATCAACATCTTATCATTTAGGGGGATTCTATTCGAGTTCCCATTGATTAAGACAATGTCGTCATGTCTTAATCAATCAATCCATTCTACTGGCATTACCAACCTTTCAGTTTTATTGCCGTCGATAAGATGTGAACTTCTCAAAAGTCTAATAATAACTCACAATCCTTCACAAATTCAAGGAAATCAGTAGACATAAGTACCTTAAAAGAGTAAGGTCAATGCATAATCTATACGAGAGAATTTCAAATCAGATACAGACGAAAACATTTAACGAATATGAATATATCCCATGTTTTCATAATTTGAGTACGCATTCGAAAGCTCCTCGGATCGTTACCCAGGTCATTCAAATGAAATCAAATCAAAAGCGATGATAAGAACGTCAATACATCCAGTCGGGTATCAACACTCGGTAATCAGATACTTTTCCTAAGAATCTCACTACGGGAGAATTAGACAAGAAAGAATTGTCAATTGTTAAATAAGACAATTTCCACAGATGAGTAAATTCGACTCAGAAGAATAGATGCTACAGGCACATATGTAGGTGTCCCTAACAGTATGTCCTTATTTTTCACTTCTTGCAGATCTCATAAAAATTTTAATCTTTCACAATCTTCAAAGAAAACGTAGTGTTTATTCATTAGTTTTATGGTGACTACTAATCAGCCTTGCATGGTCCATTCCAAATTGTATGTAGGCGCGCAACTATATACAATTTCAAGATTAACAATGCAATACTCAGTTCGTCAAAATTTTATCATCATGTTTATAATAAAAACATTTTCATGCTTAATTCTTAAATAAGAATCAAAAATAAATTTACAAACATTTTCTTTGTTATGAAAACAATTAGGTTTTCCAAGATGTTTTATAAACAACTTCATCTCGATAACAATCACTTACAAATTTCACTTTAAATAATCCTTTAGTGATGAAAATTCAACTTTTCTCAATGGATACTGTTTTATCTTATAAAACAATGAGTGATCTGCAAAAGAGTGATGAAGAGTTGTTTACCAAGAACTTAACTACAATATGATAGGAAATGAACTTAGCCAATTAATCATGAGGTTCATGATCTCGATGGCACTCACGAAGAATAATTCACAAAGTAACTCAAATCAAGATGAGTACTTGTTCAATGGTTGCATCACTAATGCGAACACTAGGATGAAGCAAGAAAAGATAGATATCATCGATACATGTAGGATTTAGCAATCAAAGGTAGTCTTTTTCATTAATCACAAACAAGTCAAAATTGTACCGTAACACATTACGTGTCACTATGTCATACAATTCTCAGAACTCATCCTACCAACTGATATCTCAGTTAAGTTAGGGATTATTTTTAAAAGATACCACAATGAATACTAATCTACAAGAGTCATTATGTGTTCCATATGTCCCGGAAGATCCATTGGTCCCAATTCAGAAGAAGATTTCTTCAATTTATTTCTTGGACACTGGGCATCCTCGTTAGTGGACAATGGCTTAGGAACAACCTTTAACACAAACTAACAATCAATTAAAACCTTATAATTCCATTACAAAACTTAAGGACTTCTATTTACAATCCCGTATTCCATACAGGTTAAGTTTCACTTTATTCAAGTTTTCAATTAACTTATACTCAATTCGATATCCTACCTCATTACCCAATACTTACAACCTTATTCTTCGGCCTTGTAAAGGCAATACAATCTCAATATGAATCAACACTTAATTTCCAATCCTATAACTCTTATAACAACAATTATCAAATAAGTCACTAGTATGAAATGACTTGGTCATTCTACTAGACTTCTCGGAAAGGTACTAGTGCATGAGGCCTTTGGGTAATGGTTCCAATGACAGCCTCAAGTGCAACATTCACCCTTTCGATTTCAATTTAAGAATTGGATGACAACGAATCAGATGACATCTTTCTAGGTGGTAACGTTTTGTCAAACTCCACTCTATAAGAAAAGATCGTCATGACATCGATATCAGATTTAATTTCGCCAATTCTTCTATCAATATCACAATCAACTAATATCTACATTTCTACGAATATCAACCATTTGTTGGGATCATAAACATCCACAACTTGGTTTAGATCTAGGATAGCTAGAATTCCTATGAGAATAGCTTCGATTAATTTACTAGGGGATTTAGGGTTACTTGTGACAATCGACGTCGTATAAATACCTCGTATAAAAATCAAAAAAATCATCAAACAATCATGTAATCAATTTACATCATATATATATATATATATATATATATAATCCAAGTTATATATATATATTAAAATAACACTTCTCAGTCTTGGCCTTGTCGGTAACTCGGGAATTCTTCGGCACCGTTATAGTCAAAAGATTTTTAGACATTTTTAGAAAAATGTTTATAGTTAAAAGATTTTGAAATGTTTTGTTCAAAACCTTGGTTTTAAAAATCTTTCGTTCTCTATAACGAGAGCTCTGGTACCAAACTGTAACACCCCCAAATTTATACAACTCAGTACAGCGGAAGACTCGTTGGTGTTACGGGATAGCACATTACTCACATCATAGACAACGCATAAAAATCGCGTCGTTTAATAATAAAAGCGTTTCCATTCATAAATATCAAAGTTACATCGGTCCCAAGTCATTACATTTCATACAAAGTTTTACAAGTGTTTTGAATGGAAAATATTGTTTAAGTGCGGGCCATGAATTCTTGTTGTCTTCCCGAGAATTACCTTCAAGTACCTGAGATAAAACATGTTAAAAGAAAAGGGTCAGCGATAACGCCGAGTGAATTCATAGAGTTTAATAAATTCCATCAATATAACTTTGGTATAAAATTAGTACCAAAAATCAATTCATACAAATCATTGTAATAGGCCGTAAAATAGCCAAAATCATTTTATACAAATCTTTGTAATAGGCCATAAAATAGCCAAAGTCATTTTATACAAATCCTTATCGAAAATCATAATATAGGCATTTGCCTTAAAAATTATTATACGAGCCAATGTCGTAAAAACATCATACAATACGTCTTATGACGTTGTATAAAATCAAATGAAAACCGTTATATGAATATGGTTATGAAAACCAAAATACAAACATAATATCAATAGTATGACCCTGTATTGCTAGTCAGGCAATACATCGTAATTCGGAGCGTCTAATTGTATTTCGTTAATTCGGATTATTATAAGCCGCATGACATTGTTACCTTACTAAACCAACAACGGGTAGCTAACCCGATACCAATTTTGCCCATCTAAAGTAGCGTGTCGTCACAAAGGTCACGCTATGGAAATCTTCTCATACATAAATTCGCTTACCAATCAATGTGGCACGACGGGGATCAACCGTCAAGGCGCGAACTGGGGTGATCGTCCCCAAATAGTACTATTAAATGCATAAGCGTCTACCAACTCCCGGTAGTTCACAATTCATGCTAATGGGACTTTTAGTGACATAACCTAACTTTAATAATCCATTTAATTTCATCTATCGGGTCCATTAATCATTTATCGGGTCATACAATCGGGTCATTCAATCATTCGGGTCCAAAATCAATAACCAAACAATCGGGAAAAATGGTGTCCAAACTTTTATAAAAACTAACATGTTATCTCCTCGCGGGTTTATAAAGCATTTATAAAACATTTAAAAGAGTGCGAGTCTATGAACTCACGTTGATGTGGGAAGACGATTATCGGCGATTTGGATGTACGGTACGTGCTTCAATCACGGAAACCTAGACAAATAATACTCGGTCTTAGACGTTTGTCCAATGACTTTATAAAAATATCAATTATGTATACATATGATGATTATATATATATGATGATCAAGTGGGTTTGCATATTCTCGTTTACTCATTTTTGTGTTATGTGTCGATAACTTTTATACTAGCTTACTAGTTTTACCCATTTACGTGTTTTAAGTCCAATAAACTTATTATAGGTTCTTTAACTTGTTTTAATCCATTTTGTACTTATATTATCAGTACATACACTTTCAAGTTGGGCCCAAATGGGTTAAGCCCAACAAGTTCTTTTTATGGGTGTTTATTTTATTTAGTCCAATTATTAGCCCAAGTATTAGTCCAATATGTTTACTTAGCTCGTTAATGTCCGTATGCCCTATAGTTCGGGTTTTATCGGTTTTTACTTGTTATACATGTCTATATATCAGTATATAAGTTTTATAAAGTTTTCATTAGACGGGTCCAACCATCTAACTTTTATTTAACAAAAACGTTAATTTTACGGCAATAGCCGAAAAAGTCGTAAAAATCATATTTATAGTTTTTATTACTTATAAACATTATTTCACCACCATTTATATAATTTATCCATTTGATTAACCTTATATATATATTTATATAAATAAGTTTTATAAGTTAGTGGGTTTTTATTTTACATTTTATATATTAAAATGTGAGTGCTTATATAATAGTATTATTCTTTAATTTCCAAAAATCTGATTTTTAACTTCATCTTCACCAAAACTGCCATATCTTGAGTTCTACATGGAGATAGAAGCTCAAATTTTTATCACATAAACTACATGATATGTGCTACATTTAACTCTTCTATAGCTACTGTTTAATCATCTTTAAGTATTTTCTAAAAATCGTCCAAAACAGTAACTTCAGATTTATACCCTAAACTTGTTTTGATCATATCTCACTCATTATTTTGATTCCATTGCATGGCCAACTCTCACATGTGTACAAGACCCATAGCTTACTGTAAATCTATTCCACTTCATCATTTTATCAGTTTATGACTTACTTCTTTACTGTTTTATACAGCCATCAAATTTAACCAAGATTTTAACCTTGTTTCTTATGGTTTTTCACCTTTTTATCCATGATTATCAACAACAAATCCCCACATAACATTTTTATCATCATATAATCATCATAAATATATACAATAGGAAATAAAATACATGTTTACATAATCAAAATAACAAGAAGTTGAGGAGGACAATCTTTATACCACCATGATGATGTAGGTTGTGATCAAAACATGGATTTTGATGGTGAAACTTGTGCATAGCCAAGACCATCTTCAAGACCACCATGCTCCATGAACTCCTTGTGGAAAATCAGCCCCAAGACACCATGTATACTCCTCCTTGGATGTTATAATCACCACCATTCAAGAGAGCTTTAAGAGGGCTTCAACATAGGTAGAAATAACATAGGATTTTGTGGTTGATTTTGATCAATGGTCGTGTTGGATGATGAATATGGGACGGCAAAGAGAGAGTGTAGGGAGAGAGTTGAGTGGTTTTTGCATGTAGGTAAATGGTAAAATGAAACAAGTATCTAGTTTTGATGTGTTAAGTGGAAAGTTGCTTACATAGTAAGCTTTAGCTTACATGTGTAAGTATTAAGTTAATACTTTGACACATAAAGTGTTGAGGTGTTGTATTATGGCCGGTTTTGAGTGGGGGTGGGGCAAGTGTCCCACTTGTCTCATCCCCATTTATTTACGGGTACTCCTCGATTCTAGTTTCCTCGATTTGCGTGCCCTCAGGTCGTTTTACGAAAAACGTTTTTGTAAATTATGAATTAACGTCACAAAACGAATCCAATACAAATTGTCTCATCAAAAACGGAGTTCGAAAACGTAAATACGTAATCCTAAGGTTTCCGGTTTAGTCGTAAAGGACGTTAAAATAAAATCGTAAGTCCTAATCTCTTCTCGTAAATTTGTGAGTTTATGAACCAACACAAATTTAAAACTCCAAAATAATATTCACGGATAAATTTATTTTCTGAAATGTCGGACTGTCACCAAATACGGTGTATGTAAACGTAAGCATGTAACGTTGAATCCTCCGGTTTAGACGTAGTCGATGCTACTCCAAGACGTAAATCCAAATTTCTTCCCAAAAATAAGTGAGTTCATATTGTATCATTAAAATAATATTTTCAAATAATATTGGAGAATAAAATATTGACCATAAATTGACGGATTGTCACAACTTTGGTGGGGAAATGCCTTCAATGGTTGCCCCTGACCAAGATACCTTCCCCAATGATAATTAGCATTGAGGGGATCGAGTCGAGCTCATGACTCGGTAATCAAAAACGAGGTGCCTCGTGGGGGAGATCCCATGCTTATCTTTTATGCTCACTATTCACTAATAAGGGGACTTGTACCCTTTCAACTCGTTGTCTCGTGGTTGTTTGTGATTGTGTTATCTAGATCGTCATCATCATCTACGATTGAAGACTCTCGTGTTCGTTACGTGAGCCTCCATCGTTCGTTTGAAGAAGTCTTTCACGATTCCATGGCATATCCTTTATTGATCTAACAATTATCTTTTAGCATACTTAATAAACGGCTTTAGATATATTGTTGATCACCCTTTCCATGCTAGATCCTAAGCATTCAACTCTTCGTCTCTAGTATGGGGGTGCTCCACCTTTAGACTCGAAACATTGAGGACAATGTTTACTTTTAGTATGGGGGGGTGAATAGGTACTTGCTTTGCTACGCCCTCACGCTTTCCAACTTTCAATGTTTTGTTTTGCTAATAAGGCTAAAAATGGCCAAATTTTAAAATTTTTCTTAATTTTCATAAGTGTTTTTAAGACACGAATGTTTATTTTCCGATGGGTAGAATAAGAGTTAATTTTTGACTTTATGGGCATTTGGAGCCATTTACATTCCTTAACCCGCTCAATTCAAGTTTTGCTAGACTTTTATATAGGGAGCTTTAAAACGCGAAAGTCTTAATTCATACGGGTTAAGAACAAGAACTTTTCGCAAGTTCCTATAATTGATTCTAGAAAGTCACTTATCAAGGGAACTTTAAAACGCATTCTCTAAACTTGAAAAAGTCCAAGAAAGTGCAAGATCCTATAGGTGGCTTGAAAACCCAAAACTTTGATTTGATATAGTCTTAATAAAAGCTAATCCAAATTTGGCTTAATTTTGACTTGCATGGCTAAGTATTCACGAGTCTCTTTAATTAGAGGTCTTTATATAGTGAAGAACGAGAAATGATAGAGTTAGACAAGTGATCATGCTAAACGTAGAACATGAAAATGTTCTTTCAAAAACTCATATGTTTTTAATTGTGGCTTTTTCTTCCCATAAGATCAATGCATTAGGAATAAATTATAATTGCAATAAGTAAGGTCGTACGATTTGAAAGGTTACTTAGCCTCTAGCGCAAGATCGTTTAAAAGTTGCTCGGGGTTGAATAGAGTTCATAGCCAAGGCATAACTTATTGAAGCGGGACGCGAAGATTGGCGATTATCCAAAAAGGCCCTAACAAGGCATGAGGAGCTCTATTTTTGCTAAAGATCCAAAGATGATGTGAAGTATCATTATTCCTAAATCAATATGAAGGATCGAGACACACGACGAGAAGCAATTACTCCCCTAAAGAATGGCGAAAGTCTATCCAAAAAGACCCTAACAAGGTATGAGGATAAATATATCCAAGTCCGAAAAGGAGGCGGATCGTTGTATATCAAAATCCAAAGTAAAGATTGAAGAAAAATGATGAAGTCGTGGTCCAATATGAAGAATCTCTCAAAAACGTCAAGTGAAGAAATTCCAAATATATGAAGAGAAGACCATAATTTCAAGAACGTCTTCCCAAGATTCGAAGTATGAAGTACATGCCAAATATCGGTCCGAGAAAGGTCTCAAATCGTGAAACGAGTTATGCCAAGATATGAACTTAAGGAGATACACGAGAAGCCGTTTTAAAAGATTTTGTCCTTCGGCTAACTATTGATCAAATCATGCTACTTTGCTTTCGGACTAATAACTACTCAAATAAGTCAATATGTATCACTTGTGATCCATGACAAATAGATAAAAAATGCTAGTAACCCATTTCCTTTTATAATAACTAGGATTGCGGGGAGAAAAAGTATTACACAATTTGGACGTATGAGTAGTGTTAGCTTGTGACTTGTACCAACAATGATCTTGTTTTTGCACTTAGCATGGAATGTATGACAATCAAGGATGACCAAGTTTACTCTAAGGGACATTAACTTGTTTCTATTCTTTGACCCTAAAAGTCACTTTTTGTGATGAAAATCATACATTATGTCTTTACACATCATCGTAGTATGTTGCAAGTCTTTTACTCTTCAATAAAGGTTAATAAAATTGAACTTTGGTGATGCTTAGATACTTTATTCTAGCATTGCGTGAGGGCACGACAATGGCTTAGTATGGGGGAGTGATGAGATGGCATTTATACATGATCTCATCGTTCTTTTCGGGCTTTAAATGCATAAAAATGTCATAAAATACCATATATATGCTTGTGTTTGTTTACTTGTGTATTTTAGGTATGGATATCGTGAAAAAGACAAAAGATCACAAGTTACAAGGAAAAACGGACACGAGAAACGAAGCCGTACAAAGAACCGGGCCTTAATCATGGAATTTTCAACAAATACCCTTGAAGACTTGAAGACAAACAAGATTGATCCTCATTTATTGAAGAAATGACACTTAAAACCCTTGTATATTAATAATTACAAGTTTGGTCCCTTAAGTTTGTCAAAATTACACAAAAGGTCCCTCAACTTTGAAGAAATGGCAAGATTAGTCCCAAAACAAATCAAAATTGCCAATAATGGTCCCTCATGAAGTCAAAGTTACAATGAAGACCTTTGAAGATCAACAATGTCCAAGATCAGCCCTTGAATTATCCAAAAATGTCAAAAATAACCCTTGATAACCTTTTTCCAAAGTTTGGTGCCAAAAGTGACAAGTGGTGAAAGTTATTAACAAAGGGAATACGTTTTGTAGGCTGAAAGATCTTGTTTACCAAAAATACCAAAGAACAAGGACTGAAAGTGTGCATTTGAAACATTTAAACACAAAAATGCGCCAAACACACACTTTTCCCCCAAAATCGGATCAAACACTTCACTGTTTACCATTCTTCACCCCCAGATTTTACTCCACTTAAACTTAAGGTAAAAATCAATTACCTTTGCACATGTGTGATTCACACATGCAGAAACCTATCCCAACCTTAAAACCCTTAATCCCACTCACTATGGACCCCACCCCCAATTCCCGTTTAACCAATCACATGACACCTTGGCCTCCAAGTTATCTGACATGGCAAAATCAACAGCTATCCTTCCTTGCTTCATTCCAAAGCTAAAATGAACAGCCAAGATCATTTTGGACAGCTTACACCAAGAATTCGTCTAGAAGACTCAAGGGCATTTAGGGAAATTCAGTTCTAGGGTTTGTGAACAGTGTAGCCTTGGCATTTGCCTATATAAAGACTCCTCAACATGTGAGAGAGTTTTTGTTCCAGATTTTAGCTTTTAATCTTTGTAATTCCTTTTTATGAAATAAAATTTGATTTTCAGAAATTTTGAGAAATCTTGTTCTTGTTTATAAAAGTTTGGTGTTTGAGAAGCTAAAATCTGAGTTCCATTTACATGTTTGAAGGTTTTTGAGGCAAGGTTTTAAGTAATAAAACTTGTGCATCAAAAATCAGAAAGTCCTTGTTTATTTGATCTCACCCTAGTGTTTGTTCATCTTAGCAGCATTGGAAGCTGGTACTTGTTTTGCTAGTACCTCAGCTCAAACAATCCAGGGCCTGGATGTAGGTCTTGGAGGTTTGCACCTTCTTCCCTTTTCATTTTCTCTTTAAGTTTCTGAATATTTGTGATTTTTGTGGATTTGTGCTTGAATCTGTGTTATTGTGGATGTTTATTGTTGATTTGGCTTGGTTTGATGTTAATGAGGTGTTGTTGATCTGATTTGTGGGTTGAATCTTCATTATCCTTTGAAAATTTGTGAAAATAAGTTTTTAAAAGGGTGTTTAGGATTACTGCATAAGTTGGATTTGAGGTTTGTTAAGTGCTTGTGTGTTGTATGCAAGTATTGGTATCTGTTATTTGGGGGTATTTGTGCATCTGTTTGCAGGTTTTGTGGTCCTAAACACATTGATTCATAGATTGGCTATAAAATCTTCATAACTTGGTAAAATTGGCTAGGATTTTGAGGACACCTAGATCTAAGCATAGGTTAAGGGTAACAAGTGCTAAATCATAGCTAATCACACCAGGGTAGAGGGATTTGAGGCTTGGAATTGGATCAAGTGTCAAGTATATCAGCAAACTTGTTTCTGCATATGTTATTTGTTCACCAGTAACTTTTTGTGCTTTGATCTTGCTATTTACTTTGATTCAGTGTTTGATTCTTGTTGCTTTGTGTTTATTGTTAGTTTATATAGCTTGTGTGTGCATCTGGTTAAGTTTGGTTGGCTTATTTTGCTGAAATCTGCTTATTAAGTGCTTAACTGCTTATTTGCATATCTGGTGCTTATCTGTGGACTGTTTGGCTTATTGTGGCTTATTGTGTGGATCATTTTGTGATTTTATTGTTGCTATTGACTCCTTGTGGTTCACTGATCACAAGGGTGCCTTTTTTTCCAATTGAATCAAACCAGAACTCTCAAATAAGCTTGGTCAATTAGTCAAAGCAGTGGGAACTCCTTTCCCCTGCTGGTTGCCACTGATAGTGCATTTTTGGTTTCAGCTTATCAATAAGCTATAATAGCTTATTTTAACCAGCAACAACTTTGTTTTTGTAATAGGTGCTCATATTTTGACCCATTTGTTCATCTTGGAGCATTTGGGTGGTTGACTTTTAGGTTTGACTAGAAAACCAAGTCCTTTGACTTTTACATAAGTTCATTTGTGCTTATTCTGGATTATTGCTTGTGCTTATTGGATTTTTGTTGATTTATATTGCTTATTGAGTCCATTTGAAAGCTTTTGCAAGTTGAATCAGCTTCTGAGGTTGAGTATTTCTCAAAAACGACTATTTTGTCGTTTTGTGGAATTTTGCTTTTCTATTTTCTGGCTTATTGAGTGAGCTTATTGAAAATTTCTTTTGACAGATCTCTTAAGCATCCAAAAAGAGGGTTGTGTGTCAAATTAGAGCTTATGGCATTAGCTTATGGCTTAATGGGCTGAATAGCCCAATAAGAATAAGCTTTGTGTTCAATAAGCTGTGATAAGCACATTTTCAGCTTTTGGGCCTTTAGAGTTTTGTTCTTAGAATTAAATTTTAAGTCAGATAGGGCTTTTCCAAGTCAATTGGGCCAAGTTTGACTTTTTGGGCCCAAAAGCCCATTTGTGTTGACTGTTTTTGGATTTGGCCCATTTGAGGGCCCATTAGGGGTATTTTGGTAATTTCACTTTCATTTTCTGATTATTTAGGTTAAAATAAACTAGTTTGCAAGTTTTTAGAATTTTTTATAATTTTTGGATTTTTAATATTATTTTATTATTATTTTATTATTATTTTTAAAATTTCACATTTTCCAACTTTTTACATTTTTCTTAGGTTAAATACATTAAAATAGGAATTTAGCAACTTTTAGAATAATTTTATCACTTATAGATTAATTTTTATAATTATTTTAAGTTCTAATAGTTTTTAATTCATTTTAAATAGTTTTTATTAGTTTTAAAATTTCTAAAAATAGTTTTCAATCTTTTTAGGTCATTTTAGAGGTTTATCAATTGAAAAATCTTTATTTGGGCTTTTTGATAATTTATTTGATTTTTAGGGCTTTAATTAGCATTTAAAAATTGAATATTTAATTATTAAAAAGGTTTGAAAAAGTTTTGATCATTGGTAAACTCTTAGTTTATTATTTTTGATTTTTGGTGAATTTTTGGTAATTTTTAGAATTTATTTTAATTTTGGTGATTTTTTTAGGTTCTACGTCTTAACTTTCTAATAGTGATTTTTAGTTAATTTTTATTTTTACGACTTCGTCATTTTCTCTTCTAATCCCCTTCTAAACCAAATATTAATCTCAAATCTTGTACATCTTAGTCACACACATACCTCCTTGGGAAACGAACTTAATTCGGGTCATTAACACTTGATTTTTCCTAAAATCATTTGTTCAATACTTACCGCTCATTTACACTCTTTTGTTTTCCTAAACAAGAGGTGTAAAATACTACAATCAAGTGCCATCAAGATCATGAACCTCATGATTAATTGGCTAAGCTCATTTCCTGGTATATATTGAAGTTAGTTCTTGGTGAACAACTTTTCATCACTCTTTTGCATATCACACATTGTTTTTATAAAGTTAAAACTGTATCCTTTGAGAAAATTTAATTTTCATCACAATAAGGATTATTCAAAGTGAGATTTATAAGTGATTGTTATCAAAATGAATTTGTTTATAAAACACCTTGGAAAACTAAATTGTTTTCATAACAAGGAAAATCTTTGTAAATTTATTTTGATTCTTATTTAAGAATTAAGCATGAAAATGTTTTTATTATCAACACGATGATAAAATTTTGACGAACTGAGTATTGCATCGTTAATCTTGAAATTGTATATAGTTGCGCGCCTACATACAATTTGGAATGGACTATGCAAGACTGATTAGTAGTCACCATAAAACTGATTAATAAACACTAAATTTTCTTTGAAGATTGTGAAAGATTAAAATTTTATGAGATCTGCAAGAAGTGAAAAATAAGGACATAATGTTAGGGACACCTACATATGTGCCTGTAACACCTATTCTTCTGAGTCGAATTTACTCATCTGTGGAAATTGTCTTATTTGACAATTGACAATTCTTTCTTGTCCAATTCTCCTGTAGTGAGATTCTTAGGAAAAGTATCTGATTATCGAGTGTTGATACCCCGACTGGATGTATTGACGTTCTTATCATTTCTTATGATTTGATTTCATTTGAATGACCTGGGTAACGATCCGAGGAGCTTTCAAATGCGTACTCAAATTATGAAAACATGGGATATATTCATATTCGTTAATGTTTTCGTTTGTATCTGATTTGAAATTCTCTCGCGTAGATTATGCGTTGACCTTACTCTTTTAATAGTAGTTGTGTCTCCATGTATCCTTGAACTTGTGAAGGATTATGAGTTATTATTAGTCTTTTGAGAAGTTCACATCTTATCGACGGCAACGAAACTGGAAAGTTGATAGTGCCAGTAGAATGGATTGATTGATTATGACATGACGACATTGTCTTAATTGATGGGAACTCGAGTAGAATTCCCTAAAAGATAAGATGTTGATTATCAAAAGTGACCTAAATAATTCTTGATGGATGATTTTATCCTGCATTTAGACTTGAAATTTTACCGTAAATGGTTGTAAATTAGTCATAGATATTATAATCTAGAAGGAAGTTAATATGAATTTATTAAAAGATGTTTATGTTATCTGAAACTTTAGTAAGTATTTGTTAATGAATTACCTAGACTTTCGCCATTAAGGCAAGTTGAAATTGGTATTGATTATATGTCTGGTGCTGCACTTGTGGCTGTGCACTGTACGTCAGCACCATCTAAATTAAAGGAATTACCGTACAACTGAGAGAGTTGTCGGAAAAAGATTTTATTATACCAAGCCTGTCATCCTGAAGAGCTATGGTGTTATCATTCCTTATATTTATAGATTACTGTGAACTGAGTAAATTGACAATCGAAAATGATATCCATAACTCGAAATGGAAGATTTGTTCGATCATTTACAAGGTTTTAGCGTATGTTTTAAAGGTTTGATTCACGGCATGGTTATCATCAACGTCGCGTCCGCGAAAAAGATTATGTATTCCAATCACTACATCCGGTACTTGTAATGAACATTATGAGGTTCACGTGATGTCGTTTGGATTGACTAATGCACATGTAGTATTCATAAATATGATGAATCACGTGTGTAGGCTGTAATTTGATAAATTCATGCTCGTGATTATTAAGGACCATTTGTTTGTTTATAAGAATAAGAATGAGTTAATAATTAATTATAGATTGCCCTGAATTGGCCGAACAACTAAAACATGTACCTTGAATATTTAACATGATTTAAGACTTAAACCTTTACATTATTTGACTATGTGATTAATAAATAATGGAATATATATATATATTGACTCTTCAAAAATTAGAAGTCATTTAAGACTTTGGATTTTACTAAAGAGAAAATGGAAATATGTTTTAACAAATGTTTTAACAAAGGATTTTAAGGGATTATTCCCTTATACACAAACCATTTAACTAAACTTCTGTTTAGGGGTAAATGTTTGTGTATACCTCAAGACAACTTAAGAAGGATTGAGGAAATCATTTAAACCATGACTTGAAATTTGAAACGATACATTTTTGCTTTTCAACTAAGAAAATTTTGACCAAAATATAACCAAAGATTTTTCAAACATTTACGAACCTTATTAATTATTTTCGATAAATCAGCAAAAATCTTGATAATTAAATTCAGATTTATTTTTGAAAATTTTATATAATTGGTCGAACTAAAAGTTTAAAACTTTTACGTTTACGCTTCATAAAAATTACCTAATAATTAATTAATTAATTATAATAATTACCGACGCTTTAGAACGACAGATTGAGTAAAACAGATAAAGATAATAGTAAAGACGAAACTAAAACATAGAAGATATGAAGGAAGAATTTTGAATAAATACGGTTGTGATATTTATTTCATCAGGAAGGTGAACGTAATTACTGACGTATAATATAGAAAGAATATCTGAGTGAATTGTGGACATGATAATCACATCATCATGAGAAGTGAATATAGATACTGACATACTATATAAAAAGGATAAAGAACCAATTAGGATATATTTCTTAATAATGAACGTGCAAAATAAAGTGCCGAACAATATAAAAATAAACGATGTTCGTAAAAAGGATAATATAAATAATAAAAAGTGGTTCGCGGCTAATGTGAACCATTAAAATTGAGAAGTCGATAACGTTAAATGTTTTAAAGACCACTTATGGTTGCCTAAATATGAAGGATTGTGAAATATAGTTATGTTGGAATTTGTAAGTATAAGTATTCTACTTATATCATTTATGACTAAAAGTATCTTTGTCTGAAGAAGTTGTACTAATGGCAATTATGAAGGCAGACATCGCCTCATACATTTGTAAACGTCTAGCTATTGCAAAGGTCATCATCTAAATTTGATTCGATTTGGGTCATCGTCGATAGACTGACCAAATCTGCAAATATCATTCCCGTTAATAATAAATGCAAAAGAGTTATGTAAACATAGTGTGCCTGTATCGAACATCTTTATCAAGATCCTCGCTTCGCATCGAATTTCTAGAGATTTGCTCAGAAGTCATTGAGAACGAATCTTGATGAGAGTACTGTGTACCACCCCAAATCGAAGGGACGAGGTAAAGTAACGATACAAAGTAATATAAGTGTTGTTTTATGTTTGAATGATTGACCTTTGGTAGTAGACCGTATAATCGTTTTCCTTTGGAGAGATTATCCTTGATAACTATCGTATTAGGATCGAGATCTAATCTTGTTAGGATCTAAAGCATAGAGCATCTGTAAGCAAGAGTTGAGATGAAGACACCCGACATAAACCAATTGTGAGTTGGACATGTCTTTTAGGTTTAAGGTTTCCTATGATGGCGAACCTAACCTTGCAAAATACTCGACCCGCGAGACCTGAAATGATTGTTGAAATTAGGATCTAATTATTGACTGCCGGTAGTGGGCAAGAGGTTATGTGAATATGAGATGTAGATCTTGAAGTGCCAAATGGGTAGCGAAGTTATGCCACAATTTTTTTTAACCTTGAAAAAAAAATGAATTCATGATCTGACAAATCATGGGATATAAGTCCCCATTGTTTGGGACCATTGAGATGATGTGAAAGATTGGTTTGAAAGGCATATAAGCTGGATCTACCCTAGGACTTCAAGAACTGCGTGAATTATGTTTCGTAAATCGAACTTGATGGAATATCTATCAAGTGAAAATCTGATTGTTCTTAGTAAAGCTTAGATCGGCGAAAAGTTGCATTCATCAGAAACCCGTGAACATCATGGATAGAGAAAGTAAGTCAACATTAAGCCTGATCATATTCCCGTAGTTATGTCTGATGAAACTCGCGTATTGTAATGAATTGCACTTGTGAGAAAAGACCAAATGTGGAGGAAATACCCACATGGCCTTAACTCTATAAGAAGCGAGTAGTAAGGTAAGATGATCTTTGAGGACAAAGATCCTGTTTAGGGGTAAATGCTGTGACAATCCGTCAATTTATGGTTGATATTTATTCTCAATATTTATTTGAAAATATTATTTTATGAACTCACTTATTTTGGGAAGAAATTTGGATTTACGTCTTGAAGTAGCATCGACTACGTCTAAATCAGAGGATTCAACGTTACGTGCTTACGTTTACATACACCGTCTTTGGTGGCAGTCCGACATTTCAGAAAATAAATTTGTCCATGAATATTATTTTGGAGTAAATTTGTGTTGGTTCATAAACTCACAAATTTACGAGAAGAGATTAGGACTTACGATTTTATTTTAACGTCCTTTACGACTAAACCGGAAACCCTAGGATTACGTATTTACGTTTTCGAACTCCGTTTTTGACTAGACAATTTTTATTGGATTCGTTTTGTGACGTAGATTCATAATTTATAAAAACGTTTTTCGAAAAATGACCCGAGGGCACGCAAATCGAGGAAACTAGAATCGAGGAGTACCCGTAAATAAATGGGGATGAGACAAGTGGGACACTTGTCCCACCCCCATCAAAACCGGCCATATAAGCTAGTTACACTATGAGGTGTCAACACCTCATAAACAAATGCTACACTTGTTCATTTTGGTTACAATGTAAGCTTACACTCATCTAAAACAACTAGCAACTTTCACATACCATCCATTTCAACATGCAAAACCACTCAACATTCTCTCTTCCTCCCCATTTTTGGCCGTCCCATATCTTAATCAAAACACCCCATTCATACAATTTTTAACCACAAACATATGTTATAATTAACATATGTTAATCTCCATTCAAAAAGATGAAGATTGGTGCAACATATAACATCCAAGGAGGAGTATTCATGGTGTCTTGGGGCTGATTTTTTACAAGGTGATCATGAAGATTGATGGTCTTGAAGATGGTCTTGGCTATGCACAAGTTTCTCCATCAAAATCCATGTTTTGATCACAACCTACATCAACTTGGTGGTATAAAGATTGTCCTCCTCATCTTCTTGTTATTTTGATTATGTAAACATGTATTTTATTTCCTATTGTATATGTATATGATGATTATATGATGATAAAAATGTTATGTGGGGATTTGGTGTTGATGAACATGATAAAAAAGGTGAAAAACTATAAAGAACAAGGCTAAAATCTTGCTTAAAAGTGATGGCTGTATAAAACAGTAAAGAAACAGGTCATGGACTGATAAAATGATGAAGTAGAATCCATTTACAGTAAGCTATATGTCTTGTATACATGTGAGAGTTGGCCATGCAATGGAATCATTGTAATAAGTGAGATATGATCAAAACAAGTTAGGTGGTCTAATCTGAATAAGCAGTTTTGTAGGGACTGTTAAGGCAAGATGAACTCAAAATGGGCAGTAGCTATAACTAAGTTAAATGTAGCACATAATATGAAGAACTTGTCACCCAAAAATGAGCTTCTAATTCATTATAGAACTCTAGATATGGTAAAAATGGTGAACATGAAGATAAAAATCAGATTTTGGAAATTAAAGTATAATACTATTATATAAGCACTCAAAATTATATTGTATAAAATGTAAAATTAAAACCCACTAACTCATGAATTTTATTTATATAAATATGTACAATGATAAATAAGTCGACATTTTATAAAATTGACAACTTGTTATGTTTTATAAGTTATAAAACTATAAACATGATTTTTACGACTTTTTCGGCTAATACCGTAAAATTAACGTTTTTGCTAAATAAAACTTAGACGGTTGGACCCGTCTAATGTAAACTTTTATAAACTCATATACTGATATATAGACATTTATAACAAGTAAAAACCGATAAAACCCGAACTATAGGACATACGGACGTTAACGGACTAAATTAACGTTATTGGACTAATAATACAACAAAAATGGACTAAAATACTTATGAACTTATTATTGGGCTTAACCCATTTAGGCCCAACTTGTAAAGTGTAGATACTGATAATATAAGTATAACAAGGATTAATACAAGTTAAGAACTTATAATAGGCTTATTGAACCTAATACACGTAAATAGGTAAAACGAGAAAACTAGTATAAAAGTTATCGACACATAACACAAAAATGAGTAAATGACGATATGTAAACCCACTTGATCATCATATATATAAAATCATCATATTTATACATAATTGTTATTTTTATAAAGTCATTGGACAAATGTCTAAGACCGATTATTATTTGTCTAGGTTTCCGTGATTGAAGCACGTACCGTACGTCCGAATTGCAGATAACCCGCCTTCCCACATCAACGTGAGTTCATAGCCTCGCACTCTTTTAAATGTTTTTATAAATGTTTTATAAACCCGCGAGGGAGATAACATGTTAGTTTTTATAAAATTGGACACCATTTGTCCCGATTGTTTGTTTATTGATTTTGGACCCGAATGATTGAATGACCCGATTGTATGACCCGATAAATGATTAAAGGACCCGATAGATGAAATTAAATGGATTATTAAAGTTAGGTTATGTCACTAAAAGTCCCATTAGCATGAATTGTGAACTACCGGGAGTTGGTAGACGCTTATGCATTTAATAGTACTATTTGGGGACGATCACCCCAGTTCGCGCCTTGACGGTTGATCCCCGTCGTGCCACATTGATTGGTAAGCGAATTTATGTATGAGAAGATTTCCATAGCGTGACCTTTGTGACGACACGCTACTTTAGATGGGCAAATTTGGTATCGGGTTAGCTACCCGTTGTTGGTTTAGTAAGGTAACAATGTCCTGCGGCTTATAATAATCCAAAACTAACGAAATACTACTAGACGCTCCGAATTACGATGTATTGCCTGACTAGCAATACAGGGTCATACTATTGATATTATGTTCGTATTTTGGTTTTCATAACCATATTCGTATAACGGTTTTTATTTTTATACAACGTCATAAGACGTATTGTATGATGTTTTTACGACATTCGCTCGTATAATGATTTTTAAGGCAAATGCCTATATTATGATTTTGATGAAGATTTGTATAAAATGACTTTGGCTATTTTATGGCCTATTAAAATGATTTGTACAAAATGATTTTCAGTAATAATTTTATACTGATATTATATTGATGGAATTTATTAAACTCTATGAATTCACTCGGCGTTATCGCTGACCTTTTCTCTTAACATGTTTTATCTCAGGTACTCGGAGGTAATTCTCGGGAAGACAACAAGAATTCATGGCCCACACCTAAATACTTATTTCCATTCAAATACTTTGTAAAACCTGTATAAAATACAATGACTTGGGACCTATGTAAATTTTGATATTAATGAATGGAAATGCTTTATTATTAAACGACGCGATTTTTATGCGTTGTCTATGATGTGAGTAATGTGCTATCCCGTAACACCAACTAGTCTTCCTCTGTATTGAGTTGTATAAATTTGGGGGTGTTACAGTTAAGGCCTCCATATATATATATATATATATATATATATATATATATATATATATATATATATATATATATATATATATATATATATATATATATATATATATATATATATATATATATATATATATATATATATATATATATATATATATATATATATATATATATATATATATATACTTTTACCTATCCAGAATTTACTGATTTTGAACATATGAAAAGTTTGTTATGATCAGAGGGTCTTACCCTAACCTATTTTTTTAGCCCTCCTCCAGATCTTTTATTTAATATATAATAAAAGTCTCATGTTCGTTTGAAGGCCCAATTATATTCTTAAGTACCCTAACCATCTTAAAACATTAATTTAAACCTGACTGATTCCAAAACTGCTTTGACCTCTAACTGTTGTAACCTGTTTTTGACCCACTTTTCGAGCTCCAATTTAGTTCTCGTTTCTTGAATTTGAGATCCAACTAAATTACCTTTCCAGGGGTACTTGGATCGCAAAATAAAGGTTTGTATAATTCTAGATATGATCAAAACAAGTGACCTAAAATTCTGCCCAGTTTTTAAAAACGAATTTAACACAATGAGCTTAAATAATTACCATCACCATGTATAATTATTATCTCTAATTAATCTAATCATGTTTATAAAATTATAATAAAGAATTCATAATTAACCTAACCCTAGATCCATCATGTATTGATTAAGAACGAGTTAAAAATAATTTAATCGAAAAGAGAAACATAGGTTTTACCTTAGAATTTTTAGAAGAAAAGAAAATTATTAAGAACCCTAAAAATCTCCATTGATGCCGACTAAACCTTGATCTCTAGGGATTTTATGAGTGTTTTGATTAATAAAAGACTTTATATACTTTCCTAACAAGTCCTTGGCCCATGTACAAAAGCTCGGTTCCTTTTTTCCCCTTTTCTTTTCTTCCTGCGTTTACAAACCGACTATAACCCTGTATTTTTTTATTTTTTTTCTTTTTATTACTTATTAATATATTATTAATAATACCTTAAGTTACCTTAATTTATTTCAGCTCCTAAAACCTCCAAAACCTTAAAACCGTAAAACTAGTCAATTTACGCGTATACCGTAAAAGACGTAAAAATATACAGTTTTATAAAAACTATTGAAATATGAAATAAACTATATAACTAAGTCCCAAATGACTTAAAACTATCCCAAAAAATATTCCCGTGACTAAATACCTCTTCCAAGACCCCTAAATGCAAAACCCTAAACCCTAAAAATACGATTTTCTATAATACTGTTAGCCTCAAAATATTGAGCCAAACAAGAATGCTCGGTCATATGTTTATTATGTATCGTATTTTAGAACGTTGTAATAGGTAGTATATTAGTCGTGTTATACGGGCTTAACTTTAGGCTAAAGTTAATTAATAAGTAACTAAAGCCCAAAAGGAAAGCCCGGCCCAAACCATATAGTCCATAAAGAAGCCCGCATGTGGGTGGACTATATATACTACCCTCCTAGCATGTTAGGAGGGTGGGTGATTCATTTTTTTCTCTTAATCTAATATTCTACAAGTTACTCCTCTCCTTCTCTCTACTTTCTCTCACTACTTTCTCACTCTAGGAATCCATCTCTTTTCATCTATTTTCTATCTATAATCATCTAAATTTATGGGACAACAATTGGTATCAATCGCCATGGGGTAGATACGTGATTGGTTTTGATTCTCCTTTAGTAATTCGTGCATTTTTCTTGATTTTTAAGCTCTAATCATCACGTTTTTTTGTGTTTTTGTGGAGTTAGTGAGTAGACAAATCATCTACATAGGCGTGGTAGTGATTTGGGTTACTTTGATCGGTTAAAAACACGAAATTTGGTGATGTTTGGCTTGATTTTTGGAGTGAAATCACGTTTTCTATAAGTGTTCTTCATTGTTCCTATTTTTTAGGATCTTCTGGTTCAATTTAGCATCTTTGGTCTAAATTTCGCAACTTTTGTCATAAATTCGCATCTTTGGTCTCTGATTGCGAATTTGCTCATATTGCGGAATTACAATCTAATTGCGAAATTGTATTCTGTCTCCTATTGCGGAATTTGTGTTTTATGAGTATTGCGAAATCTTGTGTTTGTTAAGTAATTGCGGAATTATAACCTATTGCGAAATCCTACTCAAGTTGCGAAATCTTTATTGCGGAATCATATCAGACAATTGCGAAATTAGGGCTTTTCAAGGTATTGCGGAATCATACCAGCGAATTGCGAAATTACTGACTTTCACTGGTCATTGCGAAATCATTCAATAATTGAGGAATTATGAGTTAATTGCGGAGTTTGTAGTCATTGCGGATTGTTGCTCAGGAATTGCGAAATTCTTCCCTTAATTGCGAAATCTTTCACCTCATTGCGAAATCTTCACTTATTTTTTCGAAAATTTATATTTTTGAAAATTTTTAACAAACTGGGTGATTTTTCGCCTTAGAATTTTTGGTTAATTGTGAAGATAATTTTAGGGGATTTCAACATCTTTTCTCGATTACATCAATCACAACACATCTACTTAAGATCCACATTCGATTCATCATTTTAGAGAACGTTGAGATGGATTCTACCGCTGAATATCGTGTGACGAACAACAACATAATGGTGGCAGGTAACAAGGAAAGACCACCAATGCTTGTGTCGGGTCGATATGATCAATGGCAATCCCGTTTTATACGTTACCTTGACACAAAACCTAACGGTGATGCTTTAAGGCAATGTATTTTGGAAGGAACCTATAAACTCTCATGGATTCAAGTTCCTGCAGTACCAGCCACAGACACAAGTGACGCACAACCCGCATATGAACGTGATGAAAAGAGGACCGACCTCACCCCAGAGAACCGTGCGTGGGTTGATGCAGAGAAGGAAGCAATCTACTTAATTCTCAGTGGCATTGGAGATGAAATTTACTCTACGGTTGACGCATGTCCTACTGCTCAAGAAATGTGGACGGCCATTGAAAGATTGCAACAAGGTGAATCACTTAACAAACAAGATGTGAAAACTAAAATGTTTTGGAACTTTGGCAAGTTTACATCAAAGGATGGGGAATCAATTGATTCTTATTACTCCTGATTCTACAAGATGATGAATGATATGACCCGAAACAACTTGCAAGTTTCCACCATGCAAGTCAATGTCCAATTTCTACAACAATTTCAACCAGAGTGGACACGGTTTGTCACCTTGGTGAAACAACAACAAAAGTTAGACGAAGTTTCATATCACAAGCTCTTTGACATCTTGAAACAATTTCAAAATGAGGCAAATGAACTTCGAGCTGAACGAGTTGCAAAGATTTCCAATCCACTTGCTTTGGTGTCTACCACTCAACATTACCCAGAATATCACTCCCGTACTTCAAATACCTACTCTACTCAATCATCATCACCACGATCATCTATTGTCTCCAAGTCACATGTTCCAACACGATGCTGAGGCAAAGAAGTTGCAAGAGCACCATCACCCACACCTGAGCAATCATCCGAAGAAGACAGTGATGAATAAATAGCTCAAAAGGATAGGGAATTCAAGCAACAAATGGCTTTCGTTATGAAGCAATATAAGAAAATCTACAAACCCACCAACAACAACCTTCGAACATCTTCAAACTCGAGGAACACCCATGCACAGAGTCCTCCAAGGTATGACACACGAAGACGTGCTGAGAGTCCTCCAAAGTATGATCGACAACCTAAGTATGATAATCAGAGGGTGGCTACTGTTGTTGGAAATAGGGAAACTGTTGGTACTCAAGTTGTGCAACAAAGTGGGATTCAGTGTTTTAACTGCAGAGGTTTTGGGCATTTGGCTAGGGAATGCAGGCAGCCAAAGAGGGTTAAAGATTATGGTTATCTTAAGGAAAAGATGCTGCTGTGCAAGAAAATGGAAGCTGGAATCAAGTTATCAGCTGAGGAAGGAGAAATGCTTGACGACACAGATGATGAACTCTCCGACCAAGAACTCGAGGCACATTATTCATACATCGCAAAGATTTATGAGGTCCTTAACGTCACTGAAGATGACAATGGTCCTATCTTTGATACCAAGCTAATTGATAAGGTACAAGATGATGCTGAATATAATGTGTTTGGTGATACACATGAGCATAGTGATCTACCAACAACAATTACTGACACGTGTATGATGGAAACGATTGATAGCAATACCACACCCGATTCATCAGACATGTGCAATAATGAGTTTGAGGATGATCAACATGCAAATGAGTATGATGACGAGGAGCGTGTCGCGCTTGCTAATTTAATTGCTAGTTTACAAAAAGATGTCAATGAAAATAGAAAGAATCAAAAGCAATTAAAGAAGGCAAACGCAGCGCTCACTCAAAACTTTGAAGAATGCAAAGCCGCTCTTATAAAATCTAGTAAAACTATTGATAGTTATAGGGCTGAGCTTCTTCAAAAGACCAACGAGCTTGAGGGGTACAAAAGTCGTGTCATCAACGTTAAAAAGGACGATTTTGAAAATAAATACAATGAAGCTCTTGCTTTGTTAACTAAAGAAAAACGTCAATTTAATGTTTTATTAAGTGATGAACGTCAAAAAACGTACATTGCCACAACAAAAGTTAATGAACTTGAACAGAGGCTTTCTATGAACATCACCGATTCTGCTAAAAATCTTGACGAGAAGAAACAAGAGGTTGAAACATTAAAACAAGATTTCAAAAATAGACAAAGAAAAGATACTGAAAAAGTAAAGGATCTCGAAGAACAAGTCGATTTTTTGAAAAAAGTTGTTTATAATACACATGACTCTATTCAAACCGTAAGAATGATAGCACCTCGGTCGTTTTTCAAGGGTCACCCTAGCTTTGCCACCCCCAAGTACCTCGAACAAGCTCAAGCTGCGAAACCTCACTTATATCTTGATGAGTCCGAATGGACTGATAATGACTGCCCAGTAGCTAACATCGATAGTGAAGAGACGTCCCTTTGGGATGAGGAGAGTAGATCACCGGTCAATAAAGATTTTGTGAAACCATATAACTATGCTTATGAAAACAGTCTTTATGGTCTTTTCACTCCACAAAAACAGAAGTCTCGTGAGGAATTATTTTTAGAATGCAAACAAAAAAGAATTCAATGGAAAAAAGCTTTTGCCACTAAGAGGAAAACTAATGTTTTTAAATATATTAACTATTTGCCTCTAGATGCTTCTAAAAGCAAAAGTAGAAAAATACTTGGTTTTCTTAAACACCACGTTAATAATGTTCAATCAACTGTTGAAAGCGATTGGGAGAAACGCCAAAAGGATAAGTGGAAAACCGAGATTCCTCACGACATAACTGTGCTTGTGAAAGAACTTTTAATACCAAATACGAAGATAATAAAAGAACATGTTCTTGAGTTTGAAAATTTAATTCAGTCTGAAATGTTTGATGATTTGAAATATGTTGAGTCTCTTGAAAAAGAAATTGATGACCTTCAAAATGACAAATTAGAATTTTCAAACGAATACGATCTACTCTTAGAAGAATGTCTCTCCAAAGATATTTTGTGTGTTACTCTCCAATCATGTGCTGATATCGATGAATATTCTGATGTTGCATGCAAATATCTTGATAAAATCAAAGAGTGTGAGCGTCTTGAACTTGAGTTTTCGAAACATAAAGAAAATGTTGATAAAAAGGCTTTTGAGTTACTTCAACACAAAACTGATTTCCTTCAAAAACATTGTCATTCTCTTGAACTTGCTTTGCAAAAAGACGTTGGTAGTTTTCCACATAATAATAAACTGCAAGAAAAACTTTCCCAAACGTTTCGAGAAATGAACGAACAGAATTTGGAAATTAAAGGGTTGAAAGCTCAGTTACAAGATAGGGACAGAGCGATAGCAGAGTTGTAGAAACTCGTTGCTAAGATGGGTGGGAAGATTGTGGAACCTAGTGTTAAGAATCCTGTTGTAAGACAACCCATTGCTCAAAAAGTGACTAGACCCTCTGTCTTGGGAAAACCATCTGTTTTCTCTAATTCTGCATTTGCAAAACCTGCGTTTGCCCCCAATACGGATGGGAAGGATAGGTTACCACAAAACACTCCCAAAACACATATTCGATCACAAAGCATTAACACCACAAATGTGATTAAACTAGGGATGTATAGATTGGCCACTAAACCCACACAAAACAAAGAAAGTCAATCACCTCAGACTTCTAGAAACACTAATAGACGTGTGTCTTTTACTACAGGAGTAGTCCCCACTGCTAGTGTTAGCCGGCCCCAGCTTAAGAGCACACGCATGAATGAAAAGGTCTGGCAAAACAAAAGTCAAGGGAAGATGAAGGAAGTAGAAGACCACCCTAGGATTTTCAATGTTTCTAAGAATAAAACGCCTGTAATCGCGTGTAATGACGATTTGAATGATTCGACTTTGAATGCTATGAAAGTTAAGTTTGTTTGTGTGAAATGTGGAAAGTGTGCTAATGCTAATCATGCTATGTGTGTTTCGAATAATGCCAAAGGCGTAGAAACTAGAACTAAGAAGCAAACTATGATGCCTATTAGTGCTAGAAAACCCAAACGCAAAGTGAACCATTCTGGTGCAACCCCCCCCCCCCCCTAAGAAAAGTATTGCATCAGACTCCACCACTAAGAACCCTAGAAGCAGAATTAGGGAATTATATGAATCTGCTAGCAAGCCTTGGAAATGGTGGTTTGCTAATCAATGTCCTCCAGGATATAAATAGATGCCTAAGGTTAGGACAGAAAATTTGACTACGAGCGTTAGTGTGCCTCTAAGTGATGAAACTAGGGAAACCAATGAATCGGAAATCATAACTAACATGGAATCCAATTTAGCAAATGCTCCATCGTGTTCTAATTCTTCTGCAGGTGATCGAAATAATTCTCTTCATACTGGACTCCGGATGCATGAAGCACATGACGGGGAATCTCAAGCTTCTAATTAACTTCGTGGAGAAGTTCCTGGGTACGGTCCGATTCAGAAATGATCAATTTTCACCGATCCTAGGATATGGAGACTTGGTTCAGGGGAATATCACTATCAAAAGGGTTTACTACGTCGAAGGGCTCAATCACAATCTTTTCTCAGTTGGTCAATTCTGTGATGCGGATTTGGAAGTTGCTTTTAGAAAGAAGACATGTTTTGTTCGTGATTATGATGGGAATGACTTACTTACCGGTACATGGGGTACTGATCTCTACACTATTTCACTACAAGACTCAACATCTTCAACTCCAATCTGTTTCATGGCTAAAGCTTCAACGACTCAAGCTTGGTTATGGCATCAACGTTTATCTCATCTTAACTTTGATACCATCAACTTGCTTTCCAAGAAAGATATTGTGCGAGGACTTCCTAACTTGAAATTCATCAAAGATCATCTTTGTTCTTCTTGTGAGCTTTGTAAAGCTAAACGAAGTAGTTTCAAGACAAAGACTACTCCAAGCTCTAAAGGACGGTTAGATCTTCTTCATATAGATATGTGTGGTCCCATGCGTGTTCAAAGTATCAATGGGAAGAAATACGTTATGGTAATTGTCGATGACTACTCAAGGTACACATGGACTCACTTCTTGAGATCCAAGGATGAAACACCCGATGTTCTCATCAGCTTCCTTAAAGTGATACAACGTGGTGTTCAAGCTCAAGTTAAAGTGGTTCGTACTGACAGAGGTACAGAATTTTTGAATTCAAAACTGAGAAATTATTTTGAAGCCGAAGGAATTGAACATGAAACATCTATTGCTCGAACACCCGAACAAAACTGCGTTGTTGAAAGACGAAACCGTACTTTAGTTGAGGCTGCTCGAACATTATTATCCGCTTCAAAACTTCCACTATACTTTTGGGCTGAAGCCGTGTCAACCGCATGCTACACACAAAACCGCTCCTTAGTTATCCCAAGACACAAAAAGACACCATATCACATAATTAATGATCGCAAACCTTCACTCAAACACCTTCACGTTTTTGGATGTACGTGTTACATTATACGAGATGGTGAAAATCTGGACAAGATGAAAGAGAAAGGTGATGCATGCATTTTAGTGGGATATGCAACTCAGTCTAAGGGATACAGAGTGTACAACAAGAGAACAAAATTGATAGTCGAGACTATTCATATCAGATTTGATGAATTGCAAGAAATGGCACTTGAACAAAGCAGTTTAAGTCCCGATCCACAACGACACACGACTTCCGTTCACGACCGCACGGAACTCGGAACTCAAGACCACAGCAATGAACCGTCAAGTTCAAAGCTGGTTCCTGAACATGTTCCTAGAGCAGATATGACAGTGGACACGACACTTGAAGAGTTGGAAATGTTATATGGACCAATGTATGATGAATATTTCACGGGGGAGAAACAAGTTGCATCGAAGTCTTCTGATGTCACTCATGATAAGAATGATGATACCGTTCATCGTCAACAAAAGGATACAACTTCGTCTACTTCAACATGGGTTGTTGCAGATTTACCTCCTCAGAATATCACATTAACAATCGATCCTACAACATCCACAACTACTGTCATTGCTCCAGAGAACACACATCAAGCAGACGATGCATTATCTGACGAAGACGAATTTATCAACCCATTCGATACACCGGTACACGAAATTGGAGAGTCTTCCACTCGCCATGTTGATCCGTCAAATATGCATACGTTCTATCAGCGACATCCTTCAACACGTCATTGGACCCGAGATCATCCTTTGGTTCACGTAATTGGAAACCCTTCACAGCCTGTTTGTACAAGACGACAACTAGCAACCGATGGTGATGTTTCTATGTTCGCACTCGCCGTGAGTACAGCTGAACCGAAAAACGTCAAAGAAGCCATGGCTGATCATGCTTGGATTGAATCGATGACGGATGAACTTCAACAATTTGAAAGACTTAAAGTCTGGGAACTTGTTGACAGACCATACGATGTGACTCCATTAAATCTTCGTTGGATCTGGAAAAACAAGATGGATGAAGAGAATACGATCATCAAGAACAAAGCTAGGCTAGTGGCTAGGGGTATGGCCAGAAAGAGGGAATTGATTTTGATGAATCATTTGCACCAGTTGCTCGCATGGAAGCGGTCAGGATTTTCCTTGCTTATGCTGCACATAAGGGATTCACTGTCTATCAAATGGACGTAAAGACGGTGTTTCTTAACGGTCCTTTGAAGGAAGAAGTTTATGTCACGCAGCCGGAAGGATTCGTCAATCCTCATTATCCTGACAAGGTGTATCGTCTCCACAAAGCACTTTATGGACTCAAGCAAGCTCCAAGGGCGTGGTACGACGAACTCTTGAAATTTCTGGTCTCCAAAAGTTTCTCAAAAGGTTCCATTGATTTAAATTTGTTCACTTATAAATATGGGGATGACATTTTGCTTGTGCAAATTTATGTTGATGACATTATTTTCGGGTCTACAAACCCAAAACTTTCAAAATGGTTTGAAAAAGTAATGCACAGCAGATTTGAAATGTCTATGATGGGCGAACTAAAATTCTTTCTAGGAATTCAAGTTCACCAATCCCCAAGTGGTATCTTTATTAACCAAGCTAAGTATTATCAAGAGATAATCAAAAAGCATGGTATGACATCATGTGACCCCGTTGGGACACCATTATCAACCACATCCCTAGATGCTGACTTGGAGGGATTACCCATAGATCAAACGAGATATTGTTCCATGATCGGGTCCCTCATGTACTTGACAGCAAGCAGACCAGATATTCATCATGCTACATGCTATTGTGCACGATATCAAGCACGACCCACAGAAAAGCACCTCAAGGAGGTTAAACGAATCTTTTGGTACCTTAAGAATACCATTCACATGGGACTCTGGTATCCGAGGGAAATCGGTTTCTTTCTAACGGCCTATTCAGATTCTGATCATGCAGGGTGTCTTGATACACGTAAAAGTACTTCTGGTGGTGCACAATTTCTAAGACAAGATAAGCTTGTGGGATGGTCTTCCAAGAAGCAGGATTGCACGTCACTTTCATTAGCCGAAGCGGAGTATGTGTCTCTATCTACGTGTTGTGCTCAAGTTCTTTGGATGAGAACACAACTCACGGATTATGGCTTCCACTTTGATAAAGTACCTATGTACTGTGACTCAAAGTCTGCCATAGCCATCTCTTGCAACCCGGTACAGCATTCCCGCACGAAACACATTGATGTCAGATACCACTTCATAAAGGAACAAGTTGAAAGAGGTATCGCTGAACTATACTTTGTTGGAACGGATTACCAATTAGCCGACTTGTTTACGAAGGCTCTGTCGAAAGATAGGTTTGAGTACCTCGTTAGGAAAATTGGTATGAGATGTTTGACTCCAGCAGACCTGGAGATTCTGGCAAAGGTGCCTGCTTGATTTATCTATCAAACATCAACTTGTAAATATCTTTGAAAAAGCAAAATACAAAAATATAAAACACATAAAAGCAAAACACAAAATTAAAAATCTTTCAAAATCCAAAAATATTCTTCTCGGCATGTCTTTCAGTATCGATAATATGGACGTGCCTAGAAATTTCGCTCAATATCGACACGGGTGTGTACATAAAGCTCGAATGAAAGTTGTAAATATTTTTCAAAACATGTCATTTCTTCTTTTAATAAAGGAAATTGTCTATTTTGGACAATATTTCCAAACAACGGGTAGAGCAATCTATCACGGGTTGAGCTTGTCACAAAACATTCAACGTTTTGAGCTCAACACAATGGCTTGTAATCACTTTCAGATTTCAACCCGAATATATTTTCACGAGGGAGTGTACGTTTTTGTGCTCTTACCCTTAGCAAAAGAAGTTAAATCTTCTTACACTTGAGTGGATTCGTCAAGACATTCAAAGTCTATGAACTCAAGTTTATGCTTTAGAAAAACCTTTTCGACAAAAAGAATTGATTCTTCAAAAAGCGTTGAACACAATTTTTTTTTTCAAGAATTTCTCAATGATATTCAAAATCTTTCAAAAATTGTGTGTTCAACAACTCCTATCCTCAAAAGTTTAATTTGGATCATATCCTCACAATGAAAATTCAATTGGATCAATTTTTGAGGGGGAGCATCTTAACTTCATGCAAACGATTAACACATCTTTCTCCCAGAGATTTCAAGACTATTTTTTTCAAAATATATTTTAATCAAATTTGGTATCTCTAATATCAAAAGATTTTATATATCAGAGATAGGGGAGAAAATGTGATTAAAATGTGATCTAATGTAAGACTCAATCACTTTCACTCCTACCTACATGTGCGAAACACTTTCGATAATCGATGCACATGTGAAGGGGGAGCGTTTCTGAAACGACAAAACTAGCAAGGTGTTAAATGTTTTTCAAACACTTTGTTAGAATTTAAAGTGGTTTTCATGGTTACGATCAAATACCCACAACATCTTTAATTCACGACGTTATTAGTGTCAAAAGGGTGGTTAGGTTTAAGTCCTATGATCCAACCAGAACCGGAGGGATCTTCCCAGGGACAATCCAATAGATTATTAGAAGTCCTTAGGAAAGATGGAGTAGAATGTGAACGTAGCTGAATGCCGACTAAGTACTGATGCTAGCACTGGAACAATCACAACAAGGTGCTAGTAATGATGTCTTGGTAAGCATTGAAGGGGTTGAAGAATGAAAAAGAAATGTAAGGATAAAGGGTGTAAAGAAAGAAGCCCTCCATACAACTTAGGCAGAAACCGGGTCAACTCATCATGAAGACAAACTCATCATGGACCCAGTGATGTGAAGCACAACCCTTTCCTAGCTACTCAGGCTTCTCTCAAAAGAAGTTTGTTTTATTGTCACGGAGATCAACACAACTTCTATTGACTTTCTCACTCCGAGATAGTTGATATTGAATAGGTGGCATCTGCTCCAGTCTCCGACCACTAAAAGTGCAAAAATCGAGTCTAGAGCCAAGAGATCAATCAAATCTCGTTAGGACACACGGATGAAGATCAAGAGAGTCCTACGCTATATCTTTACGATATTCCTAGAACACTCAGAGTGATACTACTTAGTATTCACAATGATGAGTGGAAATACTTCCAGTGTTAACATCAAACAGCACTGCGGTAGGTCATATGTAAGATTCTTTATGAATTGAACATATGTAAAACTGAAAAGCAACAGTGGTTTGATTCTGAATTGATTCAAACTCGTTTCAGGTTTCTACGCAATATCTTTATGGTCTTGCCAGAACATTCAGAGTGATATTCATTAATATTCACAGTGACGAAAGGAAATCCTTCTAGCGTTAACCTCAAACAGCGCTACGGTAGGTGACTTGTGAGATTCTTATGAATCAAACTTGTGTCAACTGGAAAGCAACAATGGTAAGATTTGTTAAGAATCAAACTTGTTCCAGGAATTTGAATTGACGACTTTAATCAAGCAGATATCTATCCAGTTGATTCACTCTTTATGTTCGTAGTCTTGCTTTGAGACGGTCGAGTAAAGAGAACGGCTAGTACAACCGCGAAACCCTGTCAAGGAGATTCTTAATTGAATCTACCTGATCACGGGTACGGTATCTAATATCGTATAACAGTCTTCACCGACCGGAGGTAAAACGCTACCGATTTAGAATGAATGTCAAAGCCATTCAGTTCGTGTCTATGTTTTGTCTCGAGAAGGTGGTGTCACGGTGTACACAGCAAAGTCAATGATTCAGAAACCACATACTCATGCCTAAAGACATATTCAACAATTAATAGTGTGAGCATGTGGATGAAGACACAAGATCGCAAGATGGCAAAGACAAGTCAAGGATGATTTGAAGATCTCAAGCTTAAAGACAAAGTCGAAAGACAACGACAAAGGCTCAAAGATCACAGCATGAAGGAAAAAGGCTACGATTACACGTTCAAGACTCATTTATGGCGAGATTAGTAATCTCTACAAATTTCCTAAATGACCAAGGTTTATGACCTCTCATTGGGGGAGATTGTTAGCCTCAAAATATTGAGCCAAACAAGAATGCTCGGTCATATGTTTATTATGTGTCGTATTTTAGAACGTTGTAATAGGTAGTATATTAGTCGTGTTATACGGGCTTAACTTTAGGCTAAAGTTCATTAATAAGTAACTAAAGCCCAAAAGGAAAGCCCGGCCCAAACCATATAGTCCATAAAGAAGCCCGCATGTGGGTGGACTATATATACTACCCTCCTAGCATGTTAGGAGGGTGGGTGATTCATTTTTTTCTCTTAATCTAATATTCTACAAGTTAATCCTCTCTCCTTCTCTCTACTTTCTCTCACTACTTTCTCTCTCTAGGAATCCATCTCTTTTCATCTATTTTCTATCTATAATCATCTAAATTTATGGGACAACAAATACATATACATATACGTAAAACTACTAAACAACACCATCTCATTTCATAGTTACTACATTGTAAGCTCATGAACATGAAATCATCACACATCGTTTCACTCACAAGGTCCCTCGTACCTGAAACGATATCCAAACCACAACCTATACACACCAATTAGCACATAAACACGTAAAGACACGTAACTTACACAAAATAAAACTAAGTGACGAACCTCAAAACCGCGGTTGTCACATCACTCCCTCCTAATAGAAATCTCGTCCCGAGATTTACTCCTTAGGATCAAACACACAAACAACAAATCACATGAGGATACTTGTTCAAGATGAACTCTTCTCATTTCCATGTGCACCTTAGTTCCTGACTCAATATACCACATATACTAACCAACAATATTTAAATTCATTCACAAACACTTGACCTCACAGCCAATAAATCTCACAAATGATTCTTTGATAGAACGAAGACTCGTATTAACACAAATCCCGAATAACCATACATGCAAATACGCATTCTCAAACAACATTTATCAATCTTAATACATGAAATATATCATGTATACATTCAATTACCTAGGTAATTATATACATAAAAGATACTGGTCCAATCTTTCCAAATATCATAAATGGACCTACAAAACTCGTCATCAACTTTTCTCTTTTACCAAAACATGCCACCCATTACTATAGGTGAAATTTCCTACATAACTTTGTCACTAAACTCTAGCGATTTCCTCTTTTTTAACATATCATCTCTTGTTACTCTCATCCTTTCCACAAACACCATTTCCACATTAATAGTCTCTTTCACAAATTTTAGTCCACCATAAGGACAACTCACCCTATCCTTCCATATAGTGCCTCAAATGGCATTTATCGACTTCTAGTATGATAACTATCATTATATGAAAACTCAGACATCGCTAACAAGTTTCCCACATCCCTCTAAATCAGTCACCCAAGCTCTCAACACGACTCCTATACTTGTATCAATGTCCCACTTCGTCCATCATTTTCCAATTAGCTAAATATACTCATATCCAATCATGTTCATAAACTCCCTTTAGTCCATACCGCAAACTACTTAAAAATTCCAATTTCCTTACACAAGTGACCTATGACGATATTTCACATATTGATTAGTTTATCACAACAAGGCTCTTCCAATCCAAATCAACTTATGATCTATACACACACCAAAATGACGGTTATCTCAGTTAGTCTATCAACTGCCATCTTAACCCATTTTATAACTACTTCCATAAAATTTCGATAGATCGTTAGTAGCACCTATACACTTCTTTCTCACTTTTCTCCATGAAAGATTTTTTTCCCCAGATACTCAACACTTCCTTTATACCTACACAATGTCTTATCTTCAAGATCATAGTGCTCCTCATCTTGTATCAGTTAGACCAAGCCTTCGTCTCTCATGACACATTAGATCTGTATCTCCTCAACCATTCGATTATCGATACTAAGCCTTCCAATCAAACAGTATAGGCCAGTGCCATTTCCTTTCCACACTACAACAATATTAGCATGCTTAGTGCCTTAGTCTACTCATTAGGCTATACCAAATTTTTACCTTCGGTTCCTATCTCGACCTATTTCATTCATGATTCGCATCTATCCACACTTCCTTCTTCTTCCTCAACTCATGACATACATCACGATTATGCTTCCCGTCTTTCAAGTCATCTATACCTCAAAAATTTTCCAAGTAGCTTCACTTGTTTTTTCCTCACGATCAGTTCTCCTACTCCCTCCTAATTATGACATACTATAGTTTTATGTGATCCCATGCGGATCACACTCTCATCTTATACCCATATTAGTTTCCATTTGTCTAAACTTAGCCATATTATAAGTTCTCATTCAAATCTCATACTTTTATTTTGATCTTGCACCCAACATGAGGTACTTTCAATCATCATCTTCTAGGAATACTTGGTTCTCTCCTTCCATGGTTATCCCTAATTCCTACACTATCCCGTCCAACATAAATTCCATACATCATTCATCAAATCTATGGAAATCGCTAGTGCATTGGATAATGCATAACTGTATCTTCCAAAGATCTTTCATAACACCTTCACAAAACCGACTCTCTAATCACTTCTCCATGAACTTATTCAGCTCAGCTTCACTACTCATCCCTCGATATTGATTGCCACAAAAATTCTATCCGCGTAGTCACTCGACTCCCTTTGTTACCTCAACGAGTTCTTAATCTCCCATGTTATATATTCAATTCATCACGATCCACTAGTTCAGCTCTTTGTAACTCCACTCCGGTACTCAATATGTCCTTCTTTGTCACGAACCATACATAGATTCCCATCATAGTGCTTGTCACCTTTCCAGTCCTTGCAACTTTTGTGACTACTTCTAAATCTCTTGCTTCCTTCTAGCAGAAGGCACGTAGTCCTTTCAGCTCCCTGATTCACGATGCAGCTCTTCACGCAATCCTTCTCGTCTCTATAATGTTACCTAGAAACTTCACACTACCCAGTAGACTCTAACTTCAACTCATCTATCACAATATTTCTAAAGCTACTTCAACCCCTCAATGGCTCACTCTTCCTTACTTGCTGTAATCACCATTAATCAGCCTCCTACCAATCATTCTTTTACATCCATGTTTTCCTTCACGTGTCTACTACTACCTCGCCTCCATAACTATGCCAATTCCCTTGCGTGTTATTTGCCCAATCTTTCCATTAGTAGATAATTTCTACTCTACCCTCACATCCGCTGGTACTTTCATCAATCTCCTAATGGTACTTCAACCAACTTCTCATAGCATGACATCTCGTTCCCACGACCAGTCAACTAACTTTACTTACTCCCTTATTCTCGTAACCAATCTAAGTTTCAAAACTCCACAAATCTTAATCATTCCTTCAACACAACCTTTAAACCAAAACACATCTCTCCATTCTAATATCTAACCATAAGTAATACTACCCAACTCTATCCTCTCATCCTAACATTTCCACAACCGCATAACTAAATCAACCATGACGTGTACCAAAAGAATTCCAAACGATCGCGTCCCATAATAAATATAGGGTAAACCGAAAGATCAACTATAATGAACCCTAGCCAAAACAACTGAAAACGAAACAATGTAATCCAAAAGATTCAATGGAGTGTGCCAACAACGAAAAATTAGACTCGTCACGGTTAGTATTACCAAATTTCGATACCATAGAAAATTTTAAACTTTCGCCCCATTTAGTTACTCCTCATAAGAACCAAACTTCAATACTACTAAAATCAATCATACTCGTTTTGAACAATAAACTCATCTTTTATCTTCGTTATTTTATCAAAGATATCAACTAGTTAGTATACTACACTCTTATTCTAACCATTATCTTATTTACCCATATTAAACTTATTTCACTTATTATTATGAAACTAATACATTTTTATAAAATACAGTGTTTTTTTCATTTTATACTATATTATTATTATTATTATTTTATAAAATCCATTTAGGCTGGTTATAACTAAACTACTACACGTTTACAAGGTGTGGTGTTATTATTATCATTACTATAATAAAATCTCCCTTTTTACTCTTTCCGTCTAGTTAAATACTTCTAAAATTTTAACTCCACTTAAGAAAATTTTTGTAAAATTTCTTTACCCCTTTAAAATGTATTATCACATGTTACATAGAAAACTAATCCAATTATTTTCAAGACATTTTTTTTAACTTACTACCACAAACTTTAAAAAAAATATAAGTCACGATATCATACCATACACTTACAAATTATTTTCAAAACCATTTTCCTATAATTAGCAACACTTATTTGTAAGAAAATTTAGTAGTTCTCATTAATTAAAATACATACCCGAATGTAGACACACATCAAAAGACTCAAAACGTCGTTGGAACTCCATCAAACTCCAGCACCATAAAACACGAGCAAACACAAGGTACGCTCAAGTTATAATAACTACTGAACGACCATATATCATAACTTAACACATACTAGTATATATACATCCGCATATATATACCTACTAAATCACCCAAAACATACTCGTTACCATACATGTCAGATCAATCAATCGCGTCATACACTCGTTTTTGCATATGAGTAATCACCAAAACCAACCCATATCGTGTGACCCCATAATCACACAACATGACTATAACTCAAAACATAAAACACACAAAAAATAGCGTATCATAGGCAACCATTACATAAACCTCTATATTATACATATACCAAAAAATCCACATCTCATCATATACAAGAATGTACTAACTCTCTTTCATACAATCATACTTGAGAACCCATTTAAGTTGTGGTACTTGTATAACTATGTTGGACACCATACTTTACAATTACCCTTTCCTCAATGCACTCCCTCCTATGATGACACTTATAAGAATCAATACAACATATAACACATAAATCCATCTACTCACATAAGCTCATAACCACATAAACAATAAGGTCCAAAACTCTATCTATTAAAATAATATAGTCAAACTCTTGGAATACATAAATCCATAGTCTAGCTAAAACAGCATAGACAAACTCCAACACAACATCATAATCAGTTATAAGTCATGTCGCCCATAAGAGTGAAAACAACTTAAAATCCTTCCAATCCACCTACTCCTAGTAACTCGAATCACCACATGATTCTTAGGGAACATGACTTAAACATCAAAAGAAAAATACTATACATTAGGTACACCAAATAACTTACTATGGTAAAAGTAATTTATATATCAAAAGCAAAACAGAAATTAACAGGTGACTAAGTATGGGCAACTATATTTCAACTCATACTAGTCAAAATTCACAAAAAATAAAATTTAGGAAAATACAATCAAGACCACACGTAATCCTATGACACCTATATGTAGGGATCCTTAAGATATAGACTAGGCTAGGCAACCTAATTCTCTATAACCTGTCTCTGATACCATTCTGTCACACCTTACTATGGCGAAATATGGGGCGCGACTTATGGATATCATCATAACAATAGCGTGTCTATAGAGATAAGTAAATGAAATGGAAATATCATAAATGGTGACACAATGTCATGAAGATATCTCAAACAATGCAGGCGTCTATGTAAGTAGGTAACAGGTCTACCTCTTACCAAAGACATACAATTAACAAATAACAAACATATAGGTGTCTACAAAGTATCACTTATTCAAACATAAATAAAGACTAAGAGGAAAAGGAGTTCCTCCAAATGCAATCCTAAGCTTTTCAGCTACCCACTCCTATTATCACGCTTAACCACATTCTCACCTGAAAGAGACACTAAAACACGTTAACATAAAGTTGGTGAGAGTCATAGGTTTAGACTCCAACGCCAAATAAGTTATAATATAAGCTGTGAATAACCATCAACAATAATAATATATGGACAATGTGTTACAATTATGTATTAACAACTATCGTTCAAGATTAACCAATCACCATAAATCCAAGGCTCCAAGCCTTACTAATAACCACAATTCTAAGGCTTCAAGCCTTACCAATCACCATGGTCCCATAGGCGCCCATACACCTCTGAACCAATCCCAAGGCCCCGCCTTGTCAACATCCCCTTGGTACCAAGTCAAACCACAAGAACAATCAAGAATCACATAGCAGGTAATCACATAAGTATACACACAAGTCCATCACAAACCATAAAAACATTCACAACATTAGTTACAAGACCATTAAGTGTCTCTTCCATCCCATCTGGAAGTCAAAATAATTATAAAGACATGGGACTATGAAACTCACCTGAATAAGCTTCTCTAAGTATCCTCACTCTAGCAAAAATCTAAACACACAAACGTATACAATCAAGACATGAACCACATACCAAAATGGATCATCAATCTATGATGGATATATAACCTTATCCTACCACTTAACCCACTTTATATGCCATATGCATCTCATTACATCCCTCTATAAAGCCTTTAACTTAGTTTAGTTCATAACTCGTCCCGTTAACATTTAACCCAAAATAGTCCTGTTTTTCATACTTCAAACTATTGGTCGAACACCCCCCTTAACAAAACTAACATGCCGTGTAAAAGAAACCCTATTCCCTTACATGTGTTAGCTAACTCTCCCCTTTGGCCGCAACCTTAAAGATACGGTTAACGCCTCCATATATATATATATATATATATATATATATATATATATATATATATATATATATATATATATATATATATATATATATATATATATATATATATATATATATATATATATATATATATATATATATATATATATATATATATATATATATATATATATATATATATATACTTTTACCTATCTAGAATTTACTGATTTTGAACATATGAAAAGTTTGTTATGATCAAAGGGTCTTACCCTAACCCATTTGTTTAGCCCTCCTCCAGATCTTTTATTTAATATATAATAAAAGTCTCATGTTCGTTTGAAGGCCCAATTATACTCCTAAGTACCCTAACCATCTTAAAACAGACTGATTCCAAAACTGCTTTGACCTCTGACTGTTGTAACCTGTTTTTGACCCACTTTCCAACCTCCAATTTAGTTCTCGTTTCTTGAATTTGAGAGCCAACTAAATTACCTTTCCAGGGGTACTTGGATCTCAAAATAAAGGTTTGTAGAACTCTGGATATGATCAAAACAAGTGACCTAAAATTCTACCCAGTTTTTAAAAACGAATTTAACAGAATGAGCTTAATTAATTACCATCACCATGTATAATTATTATCTCTAATTAATCTAATAATGTTTATAACATTATAATAAAGAATTCATAATTAACCTAACTGTAACACCCCCACAATTGTTATGCGCAGCGGAACTACAACAATGGGTGCTACACAGTATTCATTGCACACAAGAGATATCAAACGACGCTAAAAAGACGTCGACTTAAAAATTCAACATTTAAAATTGTTAGATAATACATGTCCACAGTTTTTCCAACCCCAAATAGTGCACAGAGTTTAGCGTTTCGGTCCCCATGAATCTCAACCCCAAAAACTTCAGTTTTACAACCACATGACATTAAACATAAAAATTGTTTAAGTAGAAAAGGAGGGAAAAACAAGCGGACACCAAGCCGATCACACAACATCCATCCCATGCATGCTCCATCCTACTGCTCAGCGGTTACCTGAAATACATGCCAAAAATTTGGTCAACGAAAACGTTGAGTGGAATTCATAGGGTTTTCAATCCATTTGAACGTATATATAATAAAAACCATTCGTGATCATTTATAGTCTTGTCGATCAAACAAACTATAATCAGGATACTGACAATTGTGTTTAAGCTCATGACACTAATCCGTTAACTCAATCACCCGCGTAAATATACCGGCATGATTCAGATGAAACCAGTGCCCCTCTAAAGGCATCAGTTGCAATTATACCTTATTTCTCATACAAAATAATCTACCGCAGAACTTACTATAAGTACAGCTTCTCGGCTAGCATTGGGTCGTTAACCCCGTAGTACTACAAATTGCATAAGCGGCTATTTCCCCCTTCGCAAGGGCAAGACAATAGTTAATAGTTCATGAATTTAGGGACTTTTGCAACTTTGGTACTCAACACAATTTCTAAGGCAACTTTCGGGTCTAACAATCATTCATGATATACGTTCCTTTTAAAAACTAGCATGCATTTCCCTCGCGGGTAAAACAATTTGAAATAATATAAGCGAGGCTATAAATTCACACCTTAGATATTAAGTAGTCGGTAGTTCGAGGAGTGTTCACTGACGATGTTACGGATGCCCGGGTAAATCAACACCTATCACAAATAACGCGTAATGAGTAATCTCATTTAAATACTTACGGTACTGTATAAAATACATATATACAAGTCACTTAAGACAAATATAACTCACGCCAAAAACAAAAACAACAAGTATCATTCATTTTATACCATCCATTCTTATAACCTACGTTGTCCATTTTTACACGTTCTCGCCGGTACTTGACTAAAGTACGGGCTGTTTTACCTTATTAAACCATGCTTATAAAATTTGATAAAATTTCCAAAAATCCTATATGACCTGTAGATAACATGTTTTTAAGTCCAACAAAAGTTTTCACTTTTACGACCCGTTACGCAACTCATTTCCACGACTACATTTTACGGGCTGAAATTGCGCTTCGACCAATTTTGACCACTTTGACCTATATGAAAAATACCTTTGACTTCCTTGACTCATAAGTCAACATATAGACTCATTTGTACAGGTTAGGGACCAAATTTTGACCCTTGATCATTCACCAAATTATACTTGTGACCCTCGGGATTTGACTAAAACTTTACACAAATCCGGATTGTGAAAGTCCTCGTCTCCCGGTACCCGATCTTTAAAATGTCATAACTTTTAGCTCGTTTTGAGTCACGGGCTCTACCTTATACCAAATTAAAGCTAGAAAAACCCTCTATCACTATATTTAGTTTTCAAGACTTGGAACAAAAATCATTTTTCCAAAATAGACCAAATGTTTCTGCCTAAAAATGACTATACCAAAAACATGCTTAGACTCGATTCCAAGACTTCTAACCAACACTAAACATCATCCTAAGCCTTCCCAAACATATCCTAACATCAAACTTCCATCCTACCCCTATTGATCAACCAATCTCAATATCAAAATCAAAGAAAAATACACATGCAAGTAGTAAAACCTATATGAATCTTTCTAGAACAACAAACCGAACACAAATATGACATGCAAATTCATCAACCACCATGGCTCCCCAAACAACCCCTTTGCCGTGGGGTTTGGGTGACCAAATCACCACAACCAAATTAATTTTGGTGGGTTTTCATGGTGTTTATACTTCCATAACACTCAAAATTAACATGCATTAGCTCAAATAGCCACAAAAACGAATTTGGATCATATGAAAAATCTTGAAAAATTTTTATCAATGCATGTTGGATTTGATTACATGAATAGGTGGGTAATGACCAAACTAAGCGTGGTCTAACCTTAGATTTTTGAAAAATCAAGTAGAAAAGATTTTAGGTGGATTTTTGTGGGTTTGGGGTGTGACCGTGGGTTTGAGAGAGACAAGAGGGAGTGATGTTTGATTTTTCTTGTGAAATGTTGTATGTGTTTGTGTGTTTGTCCACTTTGCCCCTTTTTGATAGTTAGGAGGGACCTAAGTGCAATATTGGGCTTCTTTTGTCCTTAAATAGAAAACGACCTCAAAACTTTGCGGGTTTGACTCATTTGTCAATTTTGAAAATTTTACGGGAGTCGGAAATCTTCCCGAATGCTCCAAAATATTTTTGGGATACTTTAAATGTACTTGGAAGGCTATAAAACTCACACGACTCAACTTAACACGTACCGTAAATAAAATTCTCGAAAAATTACATTATCGATAAATCGTCAAAAATTATATAAAATTGGGCATCCCTCGGGATCGTAATCGTCATCGTCCTTCTCAAAACGTCAACCGTAAAAATTATAACCTCGAACATCGGCTTTAACCAAAATACTTATAAGTATAGAAATTATAATTTATCAAAAATTTCAAAAATTAGCGTAATTTAGGGTATCGTTAATGACCTCGATTCTAGGGTGTCACATCCACCCCTCCTTAAAGAGAGCGACGTCCCGGCGCTCGCCTCTTCTTGGGCTCACATTTCGTCTACTGGAACAGATGAGGATACCTTTCCTTGAAAAAGTCCTCACGTTCCCAGGTGTATTCCGGTCCACGCTTAGAATTCCATCGGACCTTCACAATGGGAATCCTACTATGCTTCAACCGCTTGACCTCCCGGTCCATGATTTCCACAGGTTCTTCCACAAAGTGCATTTTGTCGTCTAGTCGAATCTCGTCCAAAGGAATCACCAATTCCTTATCCGCCAAACTCTTCTTCAGGTTCGATACGTGGAACGTGTCATGAATAGCACTAAGTTCGGTCGGCAATTCTAACTTGTACGCTACTGGTCCAATTCGTTCAATGATCTTAAACGGTCCAATATACCTCGGACTCAACTTTCCTTTCTTTCCAAAACGAATTACACCCTTCCATGGCGATACCTTGAGCATAACCATATCTCCAACTTCAAACTCCAACGGTTTCCTTCGGTTATCAGCATAACTTTTCTGTCGGCTTCTCGCAGCAAGTAGTCGGTTCTTGATCTGCACGATCTTCTCTGTCGTTTCTAATACCATTTCGGGTCCAGTCAATTGACTTCCCCCTACTTCACTCCAACACACGGGCGATCTACACTTCCTTCCATACAATGCTTCGAACGGTGCCGCTTTGATACTCGCATGATAACTATTATTGTACGAAAATTCCACCAGAGGCAAGTGGCGTTCCCAACTTCCTCCAAAATCAATCACGCACGCTCGGAGCATGTCCTCCATCGTTTGAATCGTTCGTTCACTCTGGCCGTCAGTTTCCGGGTGATAAGCCGTGCTTAAACTCAGTTCAGTGCCCATCGCACGTTGAAGCGATCTCCAAAATTCCGACGTAAATCTACTGTCGCGATCCGAAATGATCGATAACGGCACTCCATGTCTACAGACGATCTCTTTCACGTACACTCTGGCGAGTTTTTCCATGCTGTCCGTCTTCTTCATAGGTAAGAAATGAGCAGATTTCGTCAACCTGTCCACAATTACCCATATCATATCGCATCCACTAGGAGTCCTAGGTAAGCCCGTCACAAAATCCATTGCGATTTTCTCCCATTTCCATTCTGGGATTTCCGGTTGTACCAACAATCCAGATGGTTTCTTATGTTCTGCCTGAACCTTCGCGCAAGTCAAACACTTACTGACGTAACGAGCAATATCTGCCTTCATATTCGGCCACCAATAAACTTTCTTCAGGTCGTGGTACATCTTATCCGATCCAGGATGTATCGAATACTTCGACTTATGCGACTCATTCATAACCAATTCTCGAACTCCAGGCTTTCCTTCCTCAGATGAACACAATGGTAACCAAATCCGATTCTCAAAATATCTCAGTCCGTCAGACCTAATCACGAAAAGAGGTTTCAACATTCGTCCCAAGTTTTCGGCTTCAACATTCCCTTTCATTAATCCTCTCTCCTGAGCCTTCAGTATGGTTTCGGTTAAGTCAACGCTCTCACTCATCACTAAAGCTCTAACCCTCAAAGGTTTCTCCCGTTCTTTCCTACTCAATGCATCCGCTACAACATTCGCCTTCCCAGGGTGATAGCGAATTTCACAGTCATAATCACTCAATAGTTCAACCCATCGTCTTTGTCGCATATTCAACTCCTTTTGATCTAAAATGTGCTGCAAACTCTTGTGATCAGTGAATACAACACACTTTGTCCCATACAGATAGTGTCTCCACAACTTCAACGCAAAAACTACCGCTCCTAATTCCAAATCGTGCGTCGTGTAGTTCTCCTCGTTCTTCCTTAATTGCCTCGACGCGTAAGCTATCACCTTTTCACGTTGCATTAATACTGCTCCATAACCTTTACGAGACGCATCACAATACACCACGAAATCTTCGGTTCCTTCAGGCAATGATAAAATCGGCGCGGAACATAACTTATCCTTGAGCGTTTCGAAAGCAAGCTCTTCCTCATTTCCCCATTCATACACCCTATTCTTCTCGGTAAGCCGCGTCAATGGTTTCGCAATCAACGAAAATCCTTCGATAAACCTTCTATAATACCCAGCTAAACCCAGAAATTGTCGAACTTCAGTCGGCGTCGTCGGTGCTGACCATTCCCTGATTGCTACGATCTTAGCAGGATCTACACGAACTCCTTCCTTATCAATCACATGACCTAGAAACTGCACTGAATCCAACCAAAACTCACACTTAGAGAATTTTGCATACAGCTTCTCCTTCCTTAACAACTCCAAAATCTTTCTCAGGTGCTTCTCGTGCTCCTCCTTACTCTTAGAGTAAATAAGTATGTCGTCGATGAAAACAATAACAAACTTATCTAGATACGGCTTGCACACGCGATTCATAAGATCCATGAATACAGCAGGCGCGTTTGTCAACCCAAACGGCATCACTCGAAATTCAAAGTGTCCATACCGCGTACGAAAGGCAGTTACAGGAATATCCTCCTCTCTTACACGCAGTTGATGATACCCTGATCTTAAATCGATCTTTGAGTACACACTGGAACCTTGTAATTGATCGAACAAATCATCAATCCTCGGTAATGGGTACCGATTCTTAACCGTCAGCTTATTGAGTTCTCTATAGTCGATACACATCCTAAACGAACCATCCTTCTTCTTTACGAACAACACTGGCGCTCCCCAAGGTGATGAGCTCGGCCTAATAAATCCTTTGTCCATCAACTCCTTCAATTGATCCGCTAACTCCTTTAGCTCAGATGGTGCTAAACGATAAGGTGCACGTGCAACCGGTGCAGCTCCTGGCACTAAATCAATTCGAAACTCGACCTCACGGGTAGGCGGTAAACCTGGCAACTCGTCTGGAAAAACGTCCGGATACTCGCGAATAATTGGTACCTCTTCAATCCTCGCCTCTACATCACCATCGCTCGAAACCTGTGCCAAAAACACATCGCATCCGCTCTCTACGTACTTCATCATCTTCAAACACGAAATCACCTTCAAACGAGAAGTGCATTCGTCTCCCTTAACCGTCAAAACCCTATTCCTCAGCGGAATCTGCACCAACCTCTCACCACAGACAATCGTAGCACTATGCGCCATTAGCCAATCCATTCCCACAATCACGTCAAACGATCCTAGCTCTATAGGCATCAAGTCGATTTTAAAAGCGTAGTTTCCTAACTTCAAGGTACACCCTTTCAGTATAGAATTCGTACTAACAATTTTTCCATCGGCTAATTCAACATTATAACTAGTCGTTAACAATACCGGTTCTCTATCGATATGACGACTAAATCTAACGTCTACAAAACTCTTGTCGGAGCCAGAATCAAATAAAATACTAGCATAACAAGCGTCTAGCAAAAACGTACCGGTAACCACATTGGGACCTTGTGGTTTATCAGCAGTTCCCACTTGATACACAGCTGCCGCATTATTTCCTCCCCGTCTGTTCCCTGCTTTCGGGCAATTCGCTTGCACATGCCCCCTTTCTCCGCAGCTATAACATCCTCTCATCCTGATAGCATTAGCCCCAGTGGCTACTCCTCCCGTTTGACAACTAGCAGTCCTATGGCCTGCCTTTCCACACTTGCCGCATGCCTGCGGGCAGTTTCCAACATGATACAAGTTGCACTTTCCACAATGGGGGTTCACTTTCACACCTCTAGGGTTCGTCACGGCCCTCATCCCTTCGTTCCTTCTCTGATTAAACTGCTGATTACGGTTCGGCCCTTGGTTGTTTCGATTTCCTCCTCGGTTCTGGCCTTGGGATTGATTGCCTTGTGCTGCCTCCCATTTTCTTTTGTTACCCTCAGCAATGTAATTCTGCTTATCCTGAAGCTTAACGTCCATCAAAGCGTGTGCCATTTGAACCGCTTCGTCAAACGTTCCAGGTTTCGACGAAGTTGTTTCACCTTTGATGTTGCTAGATAAACCCTTAATATACTGCTTCATTTTCTTGGCATCATTGGCAAATATGTCCGGACACAAAAGACTTAACTCATTGAATCTCCTGGTGTAAGCAGCTATATCGTTGTTCCTTAAGGTCAAGTGTCTCAGTTCGTCCTCCAATTGCCCCAATTCCTCCTCTGGGCAGAACTTCTTTGTCAACAAAGCTTTGGTCGCATTCCACGTTCTCGCATTCGCCACAGCCAATCCCACCGTAGCTACCTGGGTGTTCCACCAGCTTAACGCATCATCCAGAAATGTAGCTGCTGCAAACTTTACCTTATCCGCCTCTACACAACCACTGATTTCAAACGTACTCTCAACTTTTTCCAACCATCGCCTAAGTTCTAGGGCTCCACCTGATCCACGGAACTGCGTAGGACCGCACTTCATAAAGCTAGAATAGGTACACACTCTCGGGGCTGGTTGTCTCCCCGCGTTCCTTCCTGGATCCTGATTTCTCCCAGCTCGGTCTGCTTGCAACGCATTAGCTATCGCTTCCTGAATCATGTTGTTAACACGATCGGCAGTCAACTTTGGAGGCATTGTTTTATCGAATATCTCTTTCTGCAAGACAAGAAAAATAGAAAAACAATGTAAGTATTCATATCAAGTTTCCCAGACATAAAATACATACAACGACACATCACTACGGAGTTACTAATATTCATCAATTCACACCACAAAAGATCAAATTTAAGACATATCACAGATCATGAAAGGTAACATAGATTGTATTGATAGTTAACCAAAATCGTGACAAGTAATGCCACTACAATCATTCACCACAAAACATCAAGTACTTGAGTTTCTCGTCATAATACCATCATACAAAGGTCTAAAATAGTTCTATTACAATGATCAAGGAAAAATACAAAACAAGTAACTAGGCATGTGGTGATCCACACTGCCTCTTGGATGGCGGCTCGTCGTCGTCCTCGGTTTCCTCATCACTCGCGTCCTCGTCCACATCATCCACTTTTCCCTCACACGGTCAAGACTAGCACTTAAATTCGCAACCATTGATTTCAAACTGTTGATGGCACTTGTGTTCATCATCCCATCATACGCAATCCTTGAAGTCCTTTCCAACAATCTTTGATGCTCCCTCTCAGTCTTATCAAACTTCTTAATCACCCTAGTCTCAACTACAAACCGCTCATACATTAACCTTTCCATCCTCCCCAAACGACCTGCGGGATCCCAGTAGTGACTCGGTCTCGGAAAATAGACCCTTGTAATATTTTCGTGAATCGATGGCGACTTGGATGACTCTCCACTGCTCCCATTACTATTGTCCATCGGGCGATCAAAAGGTTGCTGCTCATAACGACCGGTCGGTGGTACCTCATAACCCTTCGGCGAACTCGGGGTTTGAAACAAATCGGGTTCGGTCTGGCCTACGGCATCCTCGGGAATGCCATCATCCAATAGCTCCTCGGGCTCTTCTTCGGAATCCTCATTGTCGTCACTACTCATGCTGAAATTATCCACCTCACTTTCGCCATTGTCGTTTTCCGGCCCTATTTCGTCTTCTGGAGCGATCCATCCATTATTATTGTCCGGCGGGTTCGGAGGAAACGGTCCCCCTTCGTGACCTACGACGTAATCGTTCCCGTTATCGTTGGGCGGTACCTCGGCCATTCCTGCAATAACAGCGAATTTCGGAGGGTACATAAGTAATTATACAATAACTATAAATATATGCATGCAAATGCAATGCAAAGGTGGTACATATGCCCGAAATGTAATAATATGATGCTCATGCATGATAAATATGAAAATTACGATGTCGGATATTTCACGTAAAATTTAACGTCTACATATAGTAATTCCGTACTTATATAATAATTACCCACATATATACTTTACTCAAAAGTATACGTCAAATGCCATAAATACAACAATAAATCTTACCGGAGCCATGCAGGATAGTTGTGTGTGCTTGGACCCTTTTCTTACGACACCAAAAGTTATAGTTTAGGATTTTCAAAAACGACCTAGTTCTCTATAACTCGTGGCTCTGATTACCAATCTGTAACACCCCCACAATTGTTATGCGCAGCGGAACTACAACAATGGGTGCTACACAGTATTCATTGCACACAAGAGATATCAAACGACGCTAAAAAGACGTCGACTTAAAAATTCAACATTTAAAATTGTTAGATAATACATGTCCACAGTTTTTCCAACCCCAAATAGTGCACAGAGTTTAGCGTTTCGGTCCCCATGAATCTCAACCCCAAAAACTTCAGTTTTACAACCACATGACATTAAACATAAAAATTGTTTAAGTAGAAAAGGAGGGAAAAACAAGCGGACACCAAGCCGATCACACAACATCCATCCCATGCATGCTCCATCCTACTGCTCAGCGGTTACCTGAAATACATGCCAAAAATTTGGTCAACGAAAACGTTGAGTGGAATTCATAGGTTTTTCAATCCATTTGAACGTATATATAATAAAAACCATTCGTGATCATTTATAGTCTTGTCGATCAAACAAACTATAATCAGGATACTGACAATTGTGTTTAAGCTCATGACACTAATCCGTTAACTCAATCACCCGCGTAAATATACCGGCATGATTCAGATGAAACCAGTGCCCCTCTAAAGGCATCAGTTGCAATTATACCTTATTTCTCATACAAAATAATCTACCGCAGAACTTACTATAAGTACAGCTTCTCGGCTAGCATTGGGTCGTTAACCCCGTAGTACTACAAATTGCATAAGCGGCTATTTCCCCCTTCGCAAGGGCAAGACAATAGTTAATAGTTCATGAATTTAGGGACTTTTGCAACTTTGGTAGTCAACACAATTTCTAAGGCAACTTTCGGGTCTAACAATCATTCATGATATACGTTCCTTTTAAAAACTAGCATGCATTTCCCTCGCGGGTAAAACAATTTGAAATAATATAAGCGAGGCTATAAATTCACACCTTAGATATTAAGTAGTCGGTAGTTCGAGGAGTGTTCACTGACGATGTTACGGATGCCCGGGTAAATCAACACCTATCACAAATAACGCGTAATGAGTAATCTCATTTAAATACTTACGGTACTGTATAAAATACATATATACAAGTCACTTAAGACAAATATAACTCACGCCAAAAACAAAAACAACAAGTATCATTCATTTTATACCATCCATTCTTATAACCTACGTTGTCCATTTTTACACGTTCTCGCCGGTACTTGACTAAAGTACGGGCTGTTTTACCTTATTAAACCATGCTTATAAAATTTGATAAAATTTCCAAAAATCCTATATGACCTGTAGATAACATGTTTTTAAGTCCAACAAAAGTTTTCACTTTTACGACCCGTTACGCAACTCATTTCCACGACTACATTTTACGGGCTGAAATTGCGCTTCGACCAATTTTGACCACTTTGACCTATATGAAAAATACCTTTGACTTCCTTGACTCATAAGTCAACATATAGACTCATTTGTACAGGTTAGGGACCAAATTTTGACCCTTGATCATTCACCAAATTATACTTGTGACCCTCGGGATTTGACTAAAACTTTACACAAATCCGGATTGTGAAAGTCCTCGTCTCCCGGTACCCGATCTTTAAAATGTCATAACTTTTAGCTCGTTTTGAGTCACGGGCTCTACCTTATACCAAATTAAAGCTAGAAAAACCCTCTATCACTATATTTAGTTTTCAAGACTTGGAACAAAAATCATTTTTCCAAAATAGACCAAATGTTTCTGCCTAAAAATGACTATCCCAAAAACATGCTTAGACTCGATTCCAAGACTTCTAACCAACACTAAACATCATCCTAAGCCTTCCCAAACATATCCTAACATCAAACTTCCATCCTACCCCTATTGATCAACCAATCTCAATATCAAAATCAAAGAAAAATACACATGCAAGTAGTAAAACCTATATGAATCTTTCTAGAACAACAAACCGAACACAAATATGACATGCAAATTCATCAACCACCATGGCTCCCCAAACAACCCCTTTGCCGTGGGGTTTGGGTGACCAAATCACCACAACAAAATTAATTTTGGTGGGTTTTCATGGTGTTTATACTTCCATAACACTCAAAATTAACATGCATTAGCTCAAATAGCCACAAAAACGAATTTGGATCATATGAAAAATCTTGAAAAATTTTTATCAATGCATGTTGGATTTGATTACATGAATAGGTGGGTAATGACCAAACTAAGCGTGGTCTAACCTTAGATTTTTGAAAAATCAAGTAGAAAAGATTTTAGGTGGATTTTTGTGGGTTTGGGGTGTGACCGTGGGTTTGAGAGAGACAAGAGGGAGTGATGTTTGATTTTTCTTGTGAAATGTTGTATGTGTTTGTGTGTTTGTCCACTTTGCCCCTTTTTGATAGTTAGGAGGGACCTAAGTGCAATATTGGGCTTCTTTTGTCCTTAAATAGAAAACGACCTCAAAACTTTGCGGGTTTGACTCATTTGTCAATTTTGAAAATTTTACGGGAGTCGGAAATCTTCCCGAATGCTCCAAAATATTTTTGGGATACTTTAAATGTACTTGGAAGGCTATAAAACTCACACGACTCAACTTAACACGTACCGTAAATAAAATTCTCGAAAAATTACATTATCGATAAATCGTCAAAAATTATATAAAATTGGGCATCCCTCGGGATCGTAATCGTCATCGTCCTTCTCAAAACGTCAACCGTAAAAATTATAACCTCGAACATCGGCTTTAACCAAAATACTTATAAGTATAGAAATTATAATTTATCAAAAATTTCAAAAATTAGCGTAATTTAGGGTATCGTTAATGACCTCGATTCTAGGGTGTCACACTAACCCTAGATCCATCATGTATTGATTAAGAACGAGTTAAAAATAATTTATTCGAAAAGAGAAACATAGGTTTTACCTTAGAATTTTTAGAAGACAAGAAAATTATGAAGAACCCTAAAAATCTCCATTGATGCTGACTAAAACTTGATCTCCAGGGATTTTATGAGTGTTTTTATTAATAAAAAGACTTTATATACTTTCCTAACAAGTCCTTGGCCCATGTACAAAAGCCCGGTTCCTTTTTCCCCTTTTCTTTTCTTCCTGCGTTTACAAACCGACTATACCCCTATTTTTTTTTTTGTTTTTATTACTTATTAATATATTATTAATAATACCTTAAGTTAACTTAATTTATTTCAGCTCCTAAAACCTCCAAAACCTTAAAACCGTAAAACTAGTCAATTTACGCGTATACCGTAAAAGACGTAAAAATATACAGTTTTATAAAAACTATTGAAATATGAAATAAAATATATAACTAAGTCCCAAACGACTTTAAACCATCCCAAAAAATATTCCCGTGACTAAATACCTCTTCCGAGACCCCTAAATGCAAAACCATAAACCGTAAAAATACGATTTTCTATAATACATATACGTATACGTAAAACCACTAAACAACACCATCTCATTTCATAGTTACTACATTGTAAGCTCATGAACATGAAATTATCACACATCGGTTCACTCACAAGGTCCCCCGTACCCGAAACGATATCCAAACCACAACCTATACACACCAATTAGCACATAAACACGTAAAGACACGTAACTTGCACAAAATAAAACTAAGTGACGAACCTCAAAACCGCGGTTGTCACAGCAGCCTTGATCGCAACTCCTTGATCGCAACCTTGATCGCAAGTCGTGATCGCAAGTTGTAATCGTAACACCGGTCGTAGTGTCAGATCGCAACGTGGATTGTAATATGTGATCGGACTATTATATCGCAAGTAGAAACCCCAGGTTTATGCGATCGTACTATCCAGATCGTAACCAAGAAAAAGTTCGAGACTTTTAGGCAACAAGAAAGATTAGATTTTTACCTGGGAATTCGTGTTTCAATCAAAACCAATGTAACCAAAATCTTACCACAAGTATGTAGATAATCTATAGTATGATTTAGAACACGAAACTCAACGAAAAACAAGAAAATACTTGAATTCGAGATGATATAAGGAGTAAATCACACGAACCAAATATTATAGCAACAACGAATCACAAAAACTACCACATGGTGATTGATACCAATTTTTGTCCCATTAATTTCTGATGATTCTACACGAATAAAGAAGAAAGAAAGGTAAATAAAAGATGGAAGGTTTCTAGAGAGAGAAAGTAGTGAGAGAAAGTAGAGAGAAGTGTGTAAAACTATGGGAGGATTAGATTAAGAGAACATGAATCAACCAACACCCTTCCTAACATGCTAGGAAGGGTATTTATAGCCTTTGCCTACATGTGGCTTAATGGGCTATAGTTTGTCGGGCCGGGCTTGAATAAATGTTTAGTACCTTGAAAGAGGCCTTTTAAGCAAGCCATCAAGCCCGTAATGTCACGATTATTTTAACTAACTATTACAACGTTCTACTATATGTTACAATATAATCCTATGACTAAACATTCTTGTTTGACTCAATATTTTGAGGCTAACATCAAAGTATTGCATGGGGATTTTGTGTTACTAGATTAAGTTAACAAGGCTAAATCTACAAGTAAAAGTGATAAAAATCTTAACTAGATTAATAGGCTGTGAAAAACAGTAAGTTTTAATATTTTTACTTGAATAAATGGATTAGATTATTTGATATAATGATATAAAAATGATTTTTACACATGTGGTTAACTGGCTACACATTGGAATATTAAAAATAAGCAAGATATTGCCAAAATACTTTTGAGGTGCTAAAACTGATATTTTTACACATCTGTTTTAGATGAATTAAAACTGATATTTAGAGGCTGTTTAAGAAGGAGCCACGAAAGGATTATTTGTAGCACATATCATGTAGTTTATGCAGCAAAAATTTGGGGTTCTAACTCCTTGTAGAACTCAAGATATGATAAAAATGGTGAACTAGACTTTTGACATCAGATTTCACTATAAGTATATAATATTAAAAGGCTACTTGGAGTAAATTACTATATAAAACAAGTATGTAAAAGTAAATGAATAATAATACTACTATAAAATATGTTTACATACTATTATAAATAAGTATCACATTTTATGTAAATAAAACTCAAATGGTTTTCAAACTACAAACTATATATATGACTTTTACGCCTTTTCGGCTAAAACCGAAAGGCTAGCGTTTTCGCCAAATAAAACTTAGATGGTCGGACCCGTCCAATGTAACATTTTTATAAAACATATACTGATATGTAAACACATTTAACAAGTAAAAACCGACAAACCCGAGCTCTGTAACATATGGACCCATAATGGACCAAAATTTGCCTTGTTGGACTACTAGGCTCAACTAGTTTGGTTTAGCACTATTTGACTTGCTCATGGGCTCAACCCACTTGGGCCCAACATATGAGTATAAGCCTGGTCCTAAATAGATAAATGGACTAATAATAGATATTTGACTCTTAATGGGCCTATTGGGCCTTAACATATATATATGGGCTAAAACTAGTATAATAAGACTAAGTTAACTAAATACTTAACAACTAATAATGTTGTATAAGGTGATAAAACCCCACTTGATCATCATATTATGACATCATTACATATATATAACAACTTTTTATAAATATTATTCGATATAGTCTAAGATCGAGTATTATTTGTTTAGATTTCTCGTGATCGAGGCACGAACCATACATCCTAATTTCCGATAACCCGCCTTTCCAAACCAACGTGAGTTCATAGCCTCGCACTCTTTTAAATGTTTTATGAAATGTTTTATAAACACACGAGGGAGATAACATGCCAGTCTTAATAAAAATAGAACACAAGTGGTCCCGATTGTATGCTTATTGATATGAACCTGATTGATTTGATGACCCAATGATTGAAATAGATTATTATTAGTTAGATTATATCACTATAAGTCCCATTAGCATGGATTATGAACTACCAGGAGTTGGTAGACGCTTATGTATATAATAGTACTATTTGGGGAAGATCACCCCAGTTCGCGTCTTGACGGCTGATCCCTGTTGTGTCACATTGATTGGCAAGCGAATTTATGTATGAGAGGGATATATTTAGCGTGATTTTTGTGACGACACGCTGTTTTAGATGGGCAAATGAATTCCGGGCTAGCTACCCGATATATATTATAGAAAGGTAACAATGTCATGCGGCTATAATAATCTGATAATAAGAATGATAATGGTAACACTGAGGCTACAGTCTCAGGAATAGGGTATGAGATATTATTTGAATTATAATATATTGCCTGACTGGCAATATGGGGTCTTATTTATTATTATACCTATGTTCTGGCTTTACATAACTGTTTTATATAACGGTTTTTGTTATACTTTAAACAACGTTATAAAACGTATTGTATGGTGCTGTTACGACAATGGTCCATATAATGGTTTTGACAGCAAGGACTATGTTATAATTTACGAAAATGATTCGTATAAAATGTTTTTGGCCTATGTAATGGTATATGACAAAGAATTATACAAAATGCTTTTCGGTAATGATTGAATACCAGTTTTATGTTAATGGTTATTATTAAACTCTATGGACTCGCTCAGCGTTTCGCTGACTTTTAACATGTTTTATCTCAGGTACTTGAAGGTAATTATCGGGAAGACGGCAAGAGTTTATGGCCCGCATTTACATAAAAATTTCCATTCAAATGTTTTTGTAAATTTGTAAGACATACTTTGATCTGTGGACCTATGTAATTTGATATTTATGAATGGAAAAATGCTTTATTATTAAACGACGCGATTTTTAAGCGTTGACTATGATTTAAGTAATGTGCTATCCCATAACACCAACGACTCTTTCGCTGATTCGAAATATGAATATTTGGGGGTGTTACATTTTTAAGTCCTAAGATATTTTGGAGTGCCAAGAAAGTAGGTGCATAAGATACTTGTAGTTACAGATCACCATTCTTATCTATATCCTAGTCGTGTACATTTTAGACCACAAGTTAAGATAGGAATGAAGCTAGGCTCTACAAACGTGCATAGACCTTTACTAGCCTTCCTTAGTCATTACCCTAGCTGTGTTACACGTTTCAAGGCCTTTCTTGGAGCCTAAGGGTTCGAATTGCTATAAATAGGGCCAAATACCTCACTTTAGAACTTGCACCCTGTTTCCTTTGTATCTCCTAACCATTCTCCATTTCCACTTCTATATACATCCTAGGACATGTCCCAATACCAAAAACCAGGTCTAGAAGGTAGACATTGAAGCTCTTGAAGCTTTGATAGCAAGTTATGCTCATAGGAAGACGTTAGGAGCCATTTTGGAGCATCCTAGGTAATTTCTATGTTCGCTATGCTTTGATCTTGTTATAATGAATTATTAGAGTTTTATAATGACAAATAATGCTAGATATATAATCTAAAAGAAACTAGGTCATTTGATCATTTTAAATGAAAGTTATAAGTTAAAGATGTATTATAACCCTAGTTTTGTAATTTACATGAAATAATAAGCAAAAACCTGTTTCAAAAGCTATAATTCTGGTAAAATGTTTTATTATTATTATAAATATGTTTTGAAATGTTTTTATAAAATCCTATATTATTTGGTCCAATTTTAAGGTTGTTATATGATTTTTACAAGTATAGACACTAAAATTGCATTTTTAAAACTATATAACATTTTGGGCCAAAATGTCATTTTGTGAAATTTAAATATATAAGAACAAATATTGGAAAGTTTAAGGTCCTAAGGTTAAATACTGAGGGTTTAAAATGCAAATACTAAAACTATATACTTTAAGGGTTAAAAGTGTAATTATACCAATGTATAACAAAAAGGGCTATTTTTGCCATTTTGAAACTGAAGAGTATTAATTATAAATATGAGGAAGTAATGAAAGTATCATGTTAGTAGGGAGCTTTGTACAAAGTTGTTCCATCTCGATATTACGTTCTGACTGAGTGGTTGGGTTTACGATTTAAAGTGCTCTCGCTCCACAAGCGTTTACAGAATGACTTATGAGTATGATGGCCCGAACAATGGTACTAGAATTACAACCAAATATCAATAAAAGAATATATAACCAACACATAACAAGATTAAACAAAAGATTAAAGACTTGATACTATACACAATGTATTAATCTAGGTTGGTGTGTGATCAAGCTGTTGTTTATGAAACCAAGTTATGGTTTATATGATCATGATGTTTATCTGTGAATGAAATATATCTGGTTATAGCTTGGATTCTATGGACATAAGGTGAGTTCATAGCCTCATTTTTAATGCTTTCTAAATGATTTCAAAACCCGCGAGGGGGATATATGCTAAAATTGGAATACTTGTGTTTTTAAACTGTATGCTCTTACTGAAATATATTACTACATGGAGTGCCCAAACTATTACTTGCTACCCAAATTTTATGAGTTATTAAACACTTACCTGTGCGCTAATAAGGTGAATAGATCTATTGGAAGTCAAGAATCATGTTTGTGTTACCTATACGTTAGGTAATTGAGCATACTTTATTATAACTATCCTCGTTGAACACTTTGTGTGTGCATTAATATGGTGAATAGATCTATTGGGTTTAATGAATTCTATTTGTGTTACCTGTACATGGGGTAATCGGGCATACTTTATTTGAACTAATGGGTAATCTGTGCCTGCAGATTACTAGTCATGACAATTTGTCATGACAGTCACTGTGGTGAATTTCGTTAGTTTTGATGTCATAAACTTAGTATAACAAAACATAGCTCTATGTGAAGAAATAGTAACGTAGCTCAAAGTAGAAGACATATATTTAAAACTGTTATTACAAACCTATGAATTCACTCAACCTTTGTGTTGACTTGTAAGCATATATTTCAGGAAATTGTGACTCATAGCATGGAGCAGCATACAGATGGCATGAAGACGCACAAGATTGAAATTATTATTTTAGATTTTGGGAACCTCATATTGTAAAACTCTGAATTTTTAATGATATATAAAGAAAGTTGATTTTGTCACTCTTTTCAGTTGTTTTCTATCATTATGACTTGTATTCTTTAAATTAATACCCCAGTTCAATGTTCCGCTGCATAAAGGTAAAATGAGGGTGTTACACCTCTAATTATAATTGTCTGGGTGGAGGGATCAGCTCCATGTAACGGTTGCAAGGCAAACACCACAGTTACTACGAAATCTTACTAAACTTATACTAGGATGCACCCATTCTCCCCACATGATAATAATAATATAAATGGCCAATAACTGAAAGGGACGCCGCGAGAAATCACTCTTACCTCGGAAGAGTCATAACACCGGTGCCTCCAGTGTTATGGTTATGGTACCTCCATAACTAGGTGGAATTGGTATGCATGTATATAGCTAAGGCAATCTAAAATATTAATCATGTTAATTACTGATAAGTTCATTATAACTACTGGGGTAAACAGATGGCTGTAAACGGGGAATCCTAATATAGGAAGAGAATGTCCTTACTGAAGGACGGAATATCCATACCTTGTGTCCAGTAATGAGAATGAAAACGAATGCGGATGAATTACTTCGACTTCACGATAGCTACACAATGAAAAGGGACATGAATAAGTTGTTTGTTTAACTTATACATACTGGTTATTAGTTTACTTGACGTCTTTTTAACTTGTCTTACTTGTTCTTGTCTTGTTTTACATGTTTTAGACTTATTATACTTTTTCAACTCTTAATCAAGTGTTCTTAGTGTGTTAAGTGTTCTTGATTAGTGCATTTCATGTTTTATGTGTTATAGTACTTGTAGTAACATAATGAGTAACTTTCTAAAAATAACAGGTTTCTATATAAAGTAACTTTCCAAAAATAGCAAGTTTCCATATATAGTAAGTTTCCAAAATTAGCTAGTTTAAAGTTTCCATAATGAGTAAGTTTCCTCAAATCAAAAGTTTCCATAATTAGTAAGTTTCCATAAATAACATGTTTCCAAAATTAATAATAAGCTATTAAATAAGTAAAATGATATAAGCTATAGTTTTAATAAGCATATTATATGTCATGATTAATATATAGTAAAGTTTCATAATACCTAATACTTAGTCTTAACATATGATTATTAATTAATAATAATAATTATACATGATATCATAAGTAATTATTAATTAATAATATTACATGATTATAATAATTAAACTTTATCTTAAATGATTTATTATATAATTAAATTAAAGTATAGTTATTAATTTAATTAAACCTTGGTTAATAATGTAATTAATTTATTAAGCTAAGTTCATAAATAAATTAATTAAATGCACATGTACTTATAACATGAATAATTATTAAAACATTAAGGCCATTTAAGTAACCATGTTAAATTATAACCTAAGTTCGGTTTATTAATTAATTAAATTAACCATGTATTAATTTAATATAAATAACATGACATGCTTTAGCAAAAGTTTAGCCAAACACCCCCTTGGTGTGTTTGGTTCTACCCGAGCCCCATCAAGACCCCACCAAACCCCTTGGAGGTCTCGGCTTTGCCTCGAAAACATAACAACACCACACACGCAAGGCTGTGGCTTACTGCCGACCACCACAACAGCCTTTGGCAGTTAGCCGGTGCCACTACTGCCCAAAACCACCCCGGCTACAAACGGGGTTCCCCCTGTCGTGCACTATGTTCCCACCAAGAGTCTTAGGACTCTCAGTTTTCCACTGCCAAGCCACACACCCCACTGCTGGGCAGTTGGGGGTTACAGATGAAAAGACAAAACCACTACCGACCCTTATAAGGGTGCGGCTGGTTGGGAGAAAACACCACCGAGAGTCGTGCGACTCTCAGTTTGCGTGTAAACAACAACAAACCAAACTTTACCCGATTCCCATGATTAAATCTTCATGATTACATGTTTTTATAATTTGTTTTTAAAGGTCTTGAACAAATAAACATAATTAAATTAAAAGATCAAGGATTAAGAGATACCAATCGCGTGTATGATAAAGGTTTATGATTACAAATAGTATATATATATATTAGATCAAATGGCAAAAATATTTCCCCCTTGTGTGTGTTGGATGTCGCAGCCAAGTAAGAAGAACCAAAGAGAGTTAGGGTTTTTGATATTTTCTTGTAAAAGTATTAATGAATGATTTTCCTGGAGTTTTGTTATTTACCAATTAGGATTAGTTCATGGACCGGTCCATGGGCCCCTTCCTTTATTTTGGACGCCACACACACATACTCTTATACATATTTCTTTTTAATTTTGTTCTTAAACATTTATCATGTGTGTTCATGTGTTAAATGTCATGTTTTATTCTTGTAATGTTTTAAGTATTATACGTAAATACTTATAATGTATTAATAATAATATTAATATAAGTAATACTTGTCGTAATTAGTTAATGTTGGAAATTCACTTTATGTAACGACATTTAAGAATTCCCATTAGTTATCATAGTCACTCACACAAGGACTAGACTAGGAAACAATGTATAGTATGTATGTGTGAGTGACTATAAATACCCCTCCAAGGCTTCCAAGGAGGGGTTGTCGATTGTGTTTTTCTCTTTTTGTTTTATACATTGCCTTTCTCTCTCTAGAAACACCTACAACCCTCTCCCTCTCTCTCCACCATGGCTGTTCATCTTTACCACCATAACCCTAGACCACTGGATCAAGTAAAAAGCAAACCCACAATTGGCATCAGAGCTAAGGTTTAATCCTTGGAGTGGCGTGCTTTTATTATTGTTTCGGTGGCCTGATTTTGTCTTAGTCTGAATCTGTCCATTATCTTTTTGAGTCTAATATTTGTTTGTTACAAGTTATCTGTCTAGATACAGTCTGTGTCATGGATCTATGAGCTTTCACTTTTTATTATTTCTTGTTGTCCGTATGGCTTATGCTCTCATTTTTCATCATTTTATCTCTTGCTAATTTGTTCTTTTTAAACGGTCTAACAGTTTTTCATGGAAATCAAACATCTATAAGATACTACGCTAGGAGAGATCTAACTTACCGAGACTGATAAATTTTCCCATGACTATTCACTCAGATTCCACCAGAGTGTTCCACAATCCCAGACAGAATTTTAATACAAGCAGTATAACAAAAATTGATGCAGCTGTGTTCATATCTATATGTCGGACATACCGTAGGTTCAAGATAGAACGCCATCATGCTAGTGAGTGGTTACAACCATTAGAAATTTTGAACAGAAATGGGACAAGGTTTCCATGAAGGTTGTTATCAGCTACCACAGAACTCAGAAAAGTTTGATCTTTTCTAAGTCATTGCCAACCATTTAACTCAGTCCATATGTTTTCTTTTATCCGAAAGGATTACGTAGTAGCATACCTGCAGGAGATTTAGTAATAAATCGTAAGATTTCACAGTATTCCATCAACCATCAAATTAGATAGAAAATTTCATGTTGCCGAATCACGTTACGTTCACATTCACGTTCACGTTTACGTTACCTTCACGTTTACATCTCACGTTCACATTATGATGTTATTTCAGTCCATATTTTGTGCTATCTCGTGATTTAAGTTCACGTCCGTATTTATGACATTGTTCACGTTCAGGTTCGTGTTTCATCTCGCGATACGCATTTCACAGCTTGTTATTAAAGATGGTTACATAAAGCTTAAGAAACCAGACTCAAATTTAGCACAACTATCCCATAATCAGGCACACGTTTCACATCTCAGGCCGTATCGTTTGGCATTACTTCCTCAGTCAGCATACATTCATGATATGTTCTAGTATCACGTCCACAATATGTTTCACATATCGCATTGATGAGACTGTTTTTATACATAGTCTCATCGTCCAAATCGGGCTTAAAATGCATTAAATATCATCAAAATACCCAAATATATGCTTGTGTTTGTTGCTTGTGTATTTTAGGTACGGATATTGAGAAAATGACAAAAGTTCACAAAAAACAAACACGGGAAACGAAGCCGTACGATGAACCAAGCCCTAATGAAGAATTTTCCAAAGAAAACCCTTGAAGATTTGAAGAATATTGAAGATTGGTCCTCCAAGTTTGAAGAATTGACACTTTATACCCTTGTATCTTCATAATTACAAGTTTGGTCCCTAAAGTTTGTCAAAATTACAAAAGGACCCTTAACTTTGAAGAATTGGCAAATTTAGTCCCTCATCAAAACTAAATTGTCAACAATGGTCCTTCAAGAAGTCAACAAACAAGTCAAAGCCTTGAAGTTTGAAAACATGTCAAAATCAGTCCTTAGAATATGAAGAAATTGCATGTTTAGTCCTTGTTTCAAGTTTATAAACAAATTGTGCCAAATTTGACAAGTGTTTGAAAGTTATTTACAAAGGGAGTCTTGTTTTAAGCTGTTTAAATCAAAGAGACAAGAAAGAAGGAATGCAAGGGCCATTTATGCCAAGACACACAAACATATTCCACCACTCCCCTTTTGACACGTCACCCCCACCAGTCCATTTTCAATGAACGAACCAGTCCATAACTTATTAACCCTATCACAAAACCTTTTTGAACTCACTCTCTTTAATTAAACGTGTTTAATTATTAAAAGTGGGGGAAACAGAATTTCAAAAAGGTAATTATCCCCCAAATGGATTAAACCCAACTGCTCACCACCCCTAATCCCTAGAACCCTAATCACGTTTATCTCCAAATCAAAGGGGTATTAAACAAAAGCTTCCAGAATGATAATTTGCCCTCTCCCCATCCAAACCCACATCCCAAAACCCATCACCTTCAACTCATGGGTCCCCCACGTGGCTCCCCTGCTACTCCAGGACAAAGCAAGACAGCAAATCAACGAGTACTAGGGATTCCTTGGTCCCAAAGGACTTTAATCAACGTCCATGATCACTTGTACCCTGCTGGCATACACAAAACTCCAACAATTTCACATGGGACGATTTGAAAGATGGCATCAAATTGTCATATTCCAGATTCGACCAAGGGCTTATTGGGAAGTTCAGCATTAGGGTTTAGCATTATTTTTCCAGCTTTCTAGAATCAATGTGACCCTATTTAAAGGGCAATAGGACTTAGCTTAGTTTTGTTTTTTTCTTCTCCGTTTTGTCACAAGCCCTGTAAATCCACTTTTTTTTTATTGAAATGAAAATGGTGTTGTGTTGTTGATGAGAAGCAAAGAGCCCCCTTACATTTCAGCAATTTAATTTCCAAGTTTAATTTCAATTTAAGTTTTCTGTTTAACTTAAGTTTTACTTTTAGAAAATTCGTCCAAAAGCTTCAAGCTAATAGGATAAGCCTGATAATCTATCTGATTATCAAGCTTAAGTGAGGTGTGAAGTTTTTGGTTGATCTCCTTGTTAGAAATATTCAAAAAAAAATATAAAAAAATCAGTTTCATTTTATTCTCAAATAAGCCATAGACAGCTTAATTGATAAGCTTGTTTGTAGCTTATTTGCTTTGTGATATAGAAAAATTGTGCTCTTCTCTTCTCTTAGCATGATCCAAAAAGCCATTGCATTTTGAATACATTAAGGTGTGTGAGTCAACAGTGACCACCACCTATTTCTCTTTTACTGGCTTACTTGATCATAAACCCATAGCACAAGCCACCTGCTTGTAGGAGGTGACAAAGCAGTCACTAAGGGACCTGGAAGTAGGTCCCTTAAGGTAGTCCCTTGATTCTCTTTTCATTTTTCATTTTTCTGAAAAAAAATTGGTGTTAAAGTGATTTACATGAAACTGCATGCCAAGTTGTTCTTGTGGTTTGATTTAGGTTTATGTGGTATGTTATGCATGATAAGTAAGTTAGAAATCAGTTTGCTTGATTATTGTATGGATTTACTTTGTTAAATTTCATTTCAAGAGTTTAAAGGGTTGTTTGGATACGGGTTTAAGTAGGGTAAAAAATCATTGCTTGTGCTTAAAACCTGTTTAGATATACTTCTTAGGTGATAAATAGGTAGTGTGTAGTTTAGATATCAGTTTGGTAAAGGTTTAAAACTAGTTGTATGATAAAAAGTTGAGAGAATAGCAAAAAATCAGAAATCTGCTCATTGTGTATGATTTTGTTGAGATTTTGTGCTTGGATCTTGTAGGTTGTTAGATTATAAGGTGTCTGAGGATTGTGTGTCATTTGTATGCATGCTTGTGAGCTTATTTCCAAGTTATAAGGCTTTGGAATTCGTCCTAGTGTCAAAAACACCAGCAACTGTTCATCAGACCTGCTTCTTAGCTTAATCAGAAACTTAATTGGCTTATTTTTGCTTGATCTTGGCTTGTGACTTGCTGTTTTTTGTGTATAATCTGACTCCTTATACTCCAAAGAGTATAAGGGTGCCTTTTTGTCCCAAATAAGCTATCAAAATAAGCTTTCCTAAGCTTATTGAAAAACAGACCAAAAATTAACACTATCAGTGGGAACTCCTTTCCCACTGCTAGTATCATTTTTTCCACTGCTTCACTAGCAGACAAACACCAACACATGTCACTATCTGATTTCTTTCTTTTTTGTCTTTAGTGCTTAAAAAGTTGAATTAGATCTTGAAACCAGTTCCATTATTTTTCTTATTTAATTTAGGATTTTTCTGATTAATTAAATTTTTATTTACTGTTCATTTGGTAATTTTTAGGTTTTATTGCATATTAAATTAACTTTAATATTTCTGTTTTTTGTCTTTTAGTGCCAAAAAGTAATATTTTTCAGTTTAATCAATTTTCTTGGACTTAGATTATTATTTTAAGATTTTTGGTAAAAAAAGATTTTACTGTTCATCCTTTTATTAATTTTTAGAATTAATTTAAGTTAATTAGGGTTTTAATTAAGCTGTTTTTGTCTTTTAGTGGTAAAATTAATATTTTTCCAACTTTTTCATTTTTCCTCTGTTCATTAGAGTAATTTAGGATTTTAAATTTGGTAGATTATTTTTAGCATTATTTTATTATTTTTTATAATTATTTTGGTTTTAAAATAGTTTTTAGTAATTTAAAAATAGAAAAATAGTATTTAAAAATTATAAAAAATACTTTTTAGTTTTTAGATAATATAAGTAAGTTATTTGTTCAATAAAATCATATTTTGGACATTTTAATTAATTATATTTAATTTTAGGGCTTTAATTAGCATTTAAAATTGAATATTTAATTAATAAAAGGTTTTAAAATATTTTTATTGGATTTTATTCCTTATTTATATTATTTTAGACTTGATTTAGCTTATAATTAATTTTTAGGTTGAAATTTTAAATTTTGTAGTTTTTACGGTTTTACGTGAACGCGTTTTCGTCTTAGCTCGATCCGTCTTCGTAACCGTCTCTTCTTTCCTTTCTAATTTCTTTTCTTCTTGTTCATAATCACAAACATCATATATCAACTCTTAACACTACGCACTTGCCTCCTTGGGAAACGAACTTGGACTTCACTTGGGTCATTAGTGCTCGGTTTTCCTAAATCGACACTTAATACTACCACTATTTGTCATCCTTTTCCTAAAGGGTACAAAAACACTACATCATTTTGGCGCCGCTGCCGGGGAGGCGTGTTGTGTTTTGATTGAACCATTGTTGTTTTTTATATTAGCCATAAAAGTATTTGTATTAGTAGCACTCTACTAATACGTATTGTCGGTTTTTCGTTTTTTGTGAATATTATTACTATACTGTATACGTAGAACAATAAATTTACAAGTACTCCAAATACGTGAGAAATCGCAACCTTGACTTGGGAGGTCATTACCCAATCATTGTATTCGAATCTCAAACCAAAGAAAAAGGCAAAAATAGATAAATACTTTCGAGAAGCTCGATTTTGAGAAATACAAACTATAAGGTGGGTATAAGGCGGTTGTATTTCACGACCTAAAGGAAAAAGGCTCTTTAGTGCTTCGCGCCGCCTCGTTTCCTCCGCTTGCTTGTGCGTATTTTGATTTTGAAAGCCAATCGAGGGTTTTGCCGCCCAAATTATTACTAAGTATCATATATATTTTCTTGGTTTCATTTGATTAAACCCTCTTGAACGATTTGGTGTTCCACCATCGTTCTAAAGTCATCGAAGGCATTCACTTCACGTGATCGTTTTCATTCCTTGAGGCTTCTTTAATCGAGAGATTTGATTAAGGAGGAGATTTGTAGATTTGTGTCTACTAATACATTCCAAAAATCCAAGAAAAAGTAAAAACAATCAAAAACCACAAAAAAATCGAAAAAGTAAAAACACCAAAAAGAATCTTCTTTGCTCGCCTTCTCTTTGTACGTGACGTTTATGCAAACTCGCTCTAAAGCAAGACGTGCTCGTAAACGAAGAAACAAATCACTCACTCCTACTAGTGAGGAATCTCCTATTGACGAACCCATTATAGTAAAAGAAGCACCCATGGCTAATCGAACTATGATGGAGTTACTTCAAGCACCCACCGAGGGTTATGGAGAAGCGATTGTGATTCCCACTATCCTTGCGGAGAATTTTGAGGTTAAGACGGGTTTGTTGTCCATGATTCAAAACAACAAGTTTCGAGGGGACGAAAAGGACAACCCTCATAACCACATTCGCCAATTTAATCGTCTCACCGCCACGTGCAAGTTTAAGGATGTTTCAAACGACTCGATTAAGATGATGCTTTTTCCGTATTCCTTAGCGGGGCCCGCAAAAATTTGGTTAGAGAAAGAGCCACCCAATTCTATATTGACGTGGAAGGATCTCGTTTCAAAATTCGTGAACCAACTTTTTCTGCCCTCTAAGACTACGCACTTAAAAAACGAGATTTCAAAGTTTTCGCAAGAGTATAATGAGAGTTTTTCAACGGCTTGGAATAGGTTTAATGAAATGTTGCACGAATGTCCTCATCATGGTTTTTCCGACTTGCATCAAATAGACACGTTTTACAATGGCTTGAACGATCATGAGCGTGATTATCTTAATGCCGTCGCGGGTGGTAATTTTTTGTGTAAGACGGTCGAGGAAGCATTGTTAATCATTGAGAATAGGTCTAAGGTGTATAGTCCTCGTAGCACGTCGAGTGTTCGTAAGACCTCGTCTTCGTCTTCACCTAGTTTGTCACACACCGTTGATGCTTGCCAAGTCGAGGCTAATTTGGAGAACAAAATTTTTGATATAGTGAAAGGATTGTTAGTTGAGTTTAAAGTTGGTGAACAACCCGCTCCCGCTACGATTAAAGCGGTTGAGGTTTCTTGTATGTATTGTGGTGGAGCTCACGATTATTCTGAGTGCATTACCAACGGTGGTAACACTTCGAGTGCCTTCGCGGCCGCGGGAACTTATAACCAAAACGGTCAAGTTCCTCGCACTAATCAATTGACTCCACCGGGTTTTTTCACCAAATCAAAATGCTAACAATTATCGAAACAATCAAGTTGGTTACCAAAGCAATCAAAGGAAAAATTACAAGGGTAATAACAACTATGGGAATCAAGGGAGTAGTAGTAGCCAATTGCAAAACCAAAACCAAAACCAAAACCGTAATTTTCAAAACACAAGTCAAGGTCTTCAAAATGTTTACACTAAAGAACTTCCAATGGACTTTTTGAATTACGCTACTTCAAATGACAAGATTTTGGAAAACATTCAAGAGCAATTGGCTAGTCAAGCTAGGGACACGGCTAAGAACACCAAGGAGTTAGCTAATTTTGTTAAGGAAAATCTAGCCATGAGAAATGAATTGAAAAATGATTTTGCTAACCAAATTCGAGGTCAAAACAACAAGATAGAGCAAAGTCATGCTAGGCTTGAACAAAGAATTGACCAAAAAGCCGCTAGTCAAGATTTGAAGTTTAATAGTTTTGATGTTAAGCTTAATGCCATTTTAGAAGCCGTCATTGGAAACAAAGCCTCTACTTCGAGTAGTTTGCCTAGTAACACCATTTCAAACCCGAAGGGAGAGATGAAAGTGATTACCACACGAAGTGGTAAGACACTTAAGGAACCGACTCCCCAACCAATTACTCCAACGGTGGAGGAAATTGAGGAAGAACCCGAGGTGGTGGTCGAAAAGGAGCATATTTCAATCCCACAAAGTACTGCTCATGCCACACCTACGGTTGACCCATCACCCATATTGGAACCCGAGATTCCAAGGGCTATGCCTATGCCCTAACCCACACCACCCTTGCCTTACCCATCGAGACTTAGGAAGGAGAAACGACAAGAGCGCGATAACTACCAATTTGAGCTTTTTATGAAAATGTTTCGTGATTTGCATTTTAATGTGAGTTTCGCCGATGCTTTGGTCATGATGCCTCGATTTGCCGCTAACTTTAAAAGTATGTTGAACAACAAGGAAAAATTACACCAAATGTCTAGTTGTTCGTCGGTTTATCTTAATCGCATACCTCAAAAAGTCGGTGATCCCGGTAAACTTTTGATCCCTTGTGCAATTCAAGATATGGAAGAATGCTATGCCTTGGCCGATCTTGGTGCTAGCATTAACTTGATGCCACTTGCAATCTTCAAGTCGCTCAATCTTCCTAATCTTACTCCTTCACGAATGTCTATTGAGTTGGCCGACCATTCCACGATTCTTGCATGTGGTTTGGCGGAAGACGTTTTTGTGAAAGTGGGGAAGTTCTACTATCCCGTAGACTTTATCGTTGTTGATATCCCCACGGATCCTCAAGTTCCTCTTATTTTAGGTCGTTCGTTTTTAGATACGTCTATGGCTTTGATTGATGTGCATGCTAGAAAGATCACCTTACGTTTCAACGACGAGGAACTTGTTATAAACGCAACTCAAAATTCTCAACTTTCTCATGTTTATTCCGTTGCTACCATAAACCTCGTTGATATGATCGACGTGGTTTGCGAGGAATTTTCACAAGAAGTTTTAGGGTTTGGTGATGAAGAAACTAGTGGCAATCCCACTATGTTATATCCAATTCTTGATAATTCGACACCAACTTTCACTCCTTTTGAAGGTGGTGGTTATACGTTGGAAGAATTCGATGTTCCACGTACTTGTGACGAAGACCTCGACAACGATGAGGACTTCTCGATTATCAAGGATTTTCTCAACGATTTCCCATTTCCTCCACCCGAGGAGGTTATGAGTATCGAGCCAAAATCTTCACTTGAGGAACCACCTATTCTCGAGTTGAAAGATTTACCTCCTCACCTCGAATATGTCTATTTGGAGGAGGACGACAAGTTGCCGGTTATTATTGCGAAAGATCTTTCGAATGACGAGAAAACCGCACTTGTCGATGTTCTTAAGGATCACAAAGGGGCGATTGCGTGGAAGTTATCCGACATTAAGGGAATCAATCCCAAGTTTTGTACCCACAAAATCTTAATGGAGGAGGATTTCAAGCCAACAATCCAAAGTCAAAGGAGGGTGAACCCCAAAATTCACGACGTCATCAAAAAGGAGGTCCTTAAACTCCTTGACGCGGGAATGATTTACCCTATTTCCGATAGCCCTTGGGTGAGTCCTATTCATTGTGTCCCTAAAAAGGGAGGAATGACCGTTGTGCCAAACGATGCCAACGAGTTGATTCCCACTAGACTCGTGACCGGATGGAGAGTGTGCATTGACTATCGAAAGTTGAATGAAGCCACTCGAAAAGACCATTTCTATTGCTTTTTAGATGGTTTTTCCAGTTACTTCCAAATTCCCATCGATCCTCGTGATCAAGAAAAAACTACGTTTACGTGTCCATATGGAACGTTTGCCTATCGTAGAATGCCATTCGGACTTTGTAATGCACCGGGAACTTTTCAACGATGCATGATGGCTATTTTTCACGATATGATCGAGAAGACGATGGAAGTCTTTATGGATGACTTTTCCGTGTTTGGTGATTCTTTCACTTCGTGTTTGTCTAATCTAGAGAGAATGTTGAAACGTTGTGAGGAAACCAACCTTGTGCTCAATTGGGAAAAGTGTCATTTTATGGTTAAAAGTGGAATCGTCTTAGGGCACAAGGTCTCGAAAGCGGGGATTGAGGTAGATCAAGCTAAGGTAGACGTCATCGCCAAATTACCTCATCCCAAAACCGTCAAGGGAGTTAGGAGTTTCCTAGGCCACGCGGGCTTTTATCGTCGATTCATCAAGGATTTCTCGAAGATTTCTCGACCCATTACACATCTTCTTGAAAAAGAAGCACGTTTTTTCTTTGACGAAGATTGTGTACGAGCCTTTGAGATCCTTAAGAGGAAACTTACCGAAGCTCCCATTCTTGTTGCTCCCAATTGGAACCTCCCCTTTGAGCTAATGTGTGATGCAAGTGATTACGCTATTGGGGCCGTTTTGGGGCAACGTCATGATAAGCACTTCTTGCCTATTCACTATGCTAGCAAGACGATGACCAAGGCTCAACTTAAATACACTACAACGGAAAAGGAGTTCCTTGCCGTGGTGTATGCATTTGAGAAATTCCGACCTTATCTCGTCTTGACGAAATGCATAGTGTATACGGACCATTCGGCTATCAAGTATCTCATGGCTAAACAAGATGCAAAGCCGAGATTACTTCGTTGGATTCTCCTCCTTCAAGAATTTGATCACAAAATCGTTGACAAAAAAGGAGCCGAGAATCTAGTGGCCGATCATCTCTCTCGTTTGGAAGATCCTCACCAAAGTGTTTACGAGCCCAAGGAAATCACCGAAACATTTCCGCTCGAGACACTTGGTGTAGTGAATTCAAAACTTGATTCTTCCACCCCATGGTTTGCGGATTTTGCAAATTACCATGCGGGTAACTTCATCATTAAGGGTATGACGACTCAAGAAAAACGAAAATTCTTTCGTGACGTCAAGTTCTACTTTTGGAACGACCCTTACTTGTTTCGAACTTGTGCGGATCAAATCATCCGACGTTGTGTATTTGGCACCGAAGCTTCTAACATCCTTAGAGCTTGCCATGAGGGACCCACGGGTGGTCACCACGGTGCTAATCTCACGGCTAAAAAGGTGTTTGATGCCAGTTTCTTTTGGCCTACTATTTACCGAGATGCACAAGATCTTGTGAAGTCTTGTGATTCATGCCAACGACAAGGAAAAACCTCACAAAAATATGAAATGCCACAAAATATCATTCAAGTATGTGAGATCTTTGACGTTTGGGGCATAGACTTTATGGGGCCGTTCCCATCATCTCGTGGTAATAAGTACATTCTCGTTGCGGTTGACTACCTTTCTAAGTGGGTGGAGGCCAAGGCCTTGCCCACCAATGATGCTCGTGTGGTAGTTAAGTTCTTGAAAAGATTGTTTGCTCGGTTTGGAACCCCTCGTGCGATCATAAGCGATCGTGGAACCCATTTTTGTAATGACCAATTCGAAAGAGTCTTAAGGAAATATGGGGTTACACATCGTCTTTCTACGGCTTATCACCCACAAACGAGTGGGCAAGTCGAGGTTTCAAACCGAGCGTTGAAGAGGATCTTGGAGAGATCCGTTGGGGAAAACCGACAATCTTGGTCGGATAAGTTGGACGATGCTTTATGGGCCTTTAGGACCGCTCATAAGACGCCCATTGGGTGCACTCCCTATAAGCTTGTGTATGGAAAGAATTGTCATTTGCCTATCGAGTTAGAACACAAGGCTTATTGGGCCCTAAAGCATTGTAATGATGATATGGAGACCGCGGGAAAACACCGGAAAATGCAATTAAATGAATTGGATGAATTGAGGGATATTGCTTATGAAAATTCATTGATTTATAAAGAGAAAACTAAAAAGTTGCATGATTCTAAAATTAAAAACCGGGTTTTTAACATTGGGGATCAAGTTTTACTTTTTAATTCAAGATTAAAAATATTTTCCGGTAAATTGAAATCCCGTTGGTCCGGTCCATTCACCGTGACTCAAGTGTTTCCGTATGGGACCATCGAGCTAGCTCAAGATGATGGTCCTAACTTCAAGGTGAATGGACATAGGTTGAAGCACTACTTTGGTGGGGAAGTTCCATCCTTGAACTACCTCGACCAAGTCACCTTCCCCAATGATAATTAGTATTGAGGGGATCGAGTCGAGCTCATGACTCGGTAATCAAAAACGAGGTGCCTCGTGGGGGAGTCCCATGCTTATCCTATGTACATATTATCGCTTTCTTAGTCTAATGTAGCTTACGTGTGGGGATTCGTGCCCTTCCAACCTTTGTTCCGTGGTTGTTTGTGATATGTGAACTTTAGATCATGATCTTCACGATTGGAGCCTCTCGTGTTCGTTTTATGGGAGCACTCGATCGTTTGCTTTGGAGACATTTCTCTATATCCATGATATATCCTTTGATGTTCTAACCTTAGGTTTTTAGCACACTTCATAAATGGCTATTAATTTAATGGTTACACCCTTTCCATGCTAGATTAGGCATTCGACTACGTCTCTAGTATGGGGGTGTTTGCACCCCTAGACTCGAAACATTGAGGACAATGTTTAACTTTAGTATGGGGGGGTGAATAGATACTTGCCTTGCCAAACCTTCACGCTTTCCAAAGTTTATCGTTTTGTTTATCGTTTTGTTGCATAATAAGGCTAAAAATGGCCAAATTTTAAATTTTTTCTCATGTTTTATAAGTGTTTGAAGACACGAATGTAGATTTTCCGATGGCGAGAATAAGAGTAATTTTTGACTCGACCGTGTGTGTTGAGCACTTAGCTTTGATTCCTTAACTACACATTAGGCTAAGTCTCTTAAATGAGGACGAGAAATGATAGAGTTAATTATAAGTTACTATGCTAAACGTAGAGTACTCGTATTCTTTCAAAAACTCATGTGTTCTCGTTGTTTGCTTATTCTCCCTTCGCATGTAAATATTTTTTGCTTAATAAATATTGACTTAGCGGTTTAGTTAGGATTGTTGGGTTTCTAGTCTTTTCTAGTAGCTTCCGTGTAATTAAATTGGGAAGACATTAAGGTATCGCCAGCGTCACGGTTTTGAAGTATTGGAAACCCGAATAATCGAAAGCTTCACCCAATAATAAGATTTCAAGTGCTCACCTAAATCAAGCAAACAATTTGAAGCCCCACAAGGCCTAAAATCTATGCAAAATTGAAAGTGAATCAAGCCTTAATCTTCGAAGCTTTAAAGATCCAAAATTCGCTTTAGCGTGAGGATATACATCTTTGGCTAATAAAACCACCGATGAGGCGGATAATAAAAGGCAAGGCAAGACCGAAGTCATAATAAAAGCTTCATGGCGAAGTTGAATAAAAGATGGAGGTAAACCAAAGATAATAAGGCCCTTCCGTTAGGGGGCGTATAAAAGTCTTGGTAATAAGTCTCATGTTCAAAACCGTTATAAAACCGTGTTTATCGATTCTTCTTGTCAACTTAATTTTTTAACATCGTCGTCTATTAGGAGGGGTTATTGATTTGATGGTCTTAGTTACACCGTTAGGACTCTATTTTTAGACCTAAATCTCTATTATCGCATAAGTCAAACAATGTATCCTCGTGAAACATTCAAGACATAATAAAATATAAGAGATACAACTTAGGAAATTGGGAGGATAAGTACGTGATTAGAGCATATGAGTAGTGTTAGCATTACTAACTTATAATGACAATGATATCGTTACACGCTTGGCATGGAATTAAGGTGAAAATCGAGGATGATGAAATTATTTCTAACGAAGCATTCACGTGTTCTTATTCTATGAACCTAAACGTCCCATTTTGCGATGAAAATCATACATTATGTCTATAACACAAGTAGTAGTAATAGTAGTAGTGTAGCTAGTTTATCATTCAATAAAGTGAATAAAATTAAATTTTGGAGATGCTATGATACTTTATTTAGCATTGCGTGAGGGCACGGCAATGGTTTAGTATGGGGGAGTGATGAGACTGCTTTTATACATAGTCTCATCATCCAAATCGGGCTTAAAATGCATTAAATATCATCAAAATATCCAAATATATGCTTGTGTTTGTTGCTTGTGTATTTTAGGTACGGATATTGAGAAAATGACAAAAGTTCACAAAAAACGAACACGGGAAACGAAGCCGTACGATGAACCAAGCCCTAATGAAGAATTTTCCAAAGAAAACCCTTGAAGATTTGAAGAATATTGAAGACTGGTCCTCCAAGTTTGAAGAATTGACACTTTATACCCTTGTATCTTCATAATTACAAGTTTGGTCCCTAAAGTTTGTCAAAATTACAAAAAAGGACCCTTAACTTTGAAGAATTGGCAAATTTAGTCCCTCATCAAAACTAAATTGTCAACAATGGTCCTTCAAGAAGTCAACAAACAAGTCAAAGCCTTGAAGTTTGAAAACATGTCAAAATCAGTCCTTAGAATATGAAGAAATTGCATGTTTAGTCCTTGTTTCAAGTTTATAAACAAATTGTGCCAAATTTGACAAGTGTTTGAAAGTTATTTACAAAGGGAGTCTTGTTTTAAGCTGTTTAAATCAAAGAGACAAGAAAGAAGGAATGCAAGGGCCATTTATGCCAAGACACATAAACATATTCCACCACTCCCCTTTTGACACGTCACCCCCACCAGTCCATTTTCAATGAACGAACCACTCCATAACTTATTAACCTATCACAAAACCTTTTTGAACCCACTCTCTTTAATTAAACGTGTTTAATTATTAAAAGTGGGGGAAACAGAATTTCAAAAAGGTAATTATCCCCCAAATGGATTAAACCCAACTGCTCACCACCCCTAATCCCTAGAACCCTAATCACGTTTATCTCCAAATCAAAGGGGTATTAAACAAAAGCTTCCAGAATGATAATTTGCCCTCTCCCCATCCAAACCCACATCCCAAAACCCATCACCTTCAACTCATGGGTCCCCCACGTGGCTCCCCTGCTACTCCAGGACAAAGCAAGACAGCAAATCAACGAGTACTAGGGATTCCTTGGTCCCAAAGGACTTTAATCAACGTCCATGATCACTTGTACCCTGCTGGCATACACAAAACTCCAACAATTTCACATGGGACGATTTGAAAGATGGCATCAAATTGGCATATTCCAGATTCGACCAAGGGCTTATTGGGAAGTTCAGCATTAGGGTTTAGCATTATTTTTCCAGCTTTCTAGAATCAATGTGACCCTATATAAAGGGCAATAGGACTTAGCTTAGTTTTGTTTTTTTCTTCTCCGTTTTGTCACAAGCCCTGTAAATCCACTTTTTTTATTGAAATGAAAATGGTGTTGTGTTGTTGATGTGAAGCAAAGAGCCCCCTTACATTTCAGCAATTTAATTTCAAAGTTTAATTTCCATTTAAGTTTTCTGTTTAACTCAAGTTTTACTTTTAGAAAATTCGTCCAAAAGCTTCAAGCTAATAGCATAAGCCTAATAATCTATTTGATTATCAAGCTTAAGTGAGGTGTGAAGTTTTTGGTTGATCTCCTTGTTAGAAATATTCAAAAAAAAATATAAAAAAAATCAGTTTCATTTTATTCTCAAATAAGCCATAGACAGCTTAATTGATAAGCTTGTTTGTAGCTTATTTGCTTTGTGATATAGAAAAATTGTGCTTTTCTCTTCTCTTAGCAGGATCCAAAAAGCCATTGCATTTTGAAGACATTAAGGTGTGTGAGTCAACAGTGACCACCACCTATTTCTCTTTTTCTGGCTTACTTGATCATAAACCCATAGCACAAGCCACCTGCTTGTAGGAGGTGACAAAGCAGTCACTAAGGGACCTGGAAGTAGGTCCCTTAAGGTAGTCCCTTGATTCTCTTTTCATTTTTCATTTTTCTGAAAAAAAATTGGTGTTAAAGTGATTTACATGAAACTGCATGCCAAGTTGTTCTTGTGGTTTGATTTAGGTTTATGTGGTATGTTATGCATGATAAGTAAGTTAGAAATCAGTTTGCTTGATTATTGTATGGATTTACTTTGTTAAATTTCATTTCAAGAGTTTAAAGGGTTGTTTGGATACGGGTTTAAGTAGGGTAAAAAATCATTGCTTGTGCTTAAAACCTGTTTAGATATACTTCTTAGGTGATACATAGGTAGTGTGTAGTTTAGATATCAGTTTGGTAAAGGTTTAAAACTATTTGTATGATAAAAAGTTGAGAGAATAGCAAAAAATCAGAAATCTGCTCATTGTGTATGATTTTGTTGAGATTTTGTGCTTGGATCTTGTAGGTTGTTAGATTATAAGGTGTCTGAGGATTGTGTGTCATTTGTATGCATGTTTGTGAGCTTATTTCCAAGTTATAAGGCTTTGGAATTCGTCCTAGTGTCAAAAACACCAGCAACCGTTCATCAGACCTGCTTCTTAGCTTAATCAGAAACTTAATTGGCTTATTTTTGCTTGATCTTGGCTTGTGACTTGCTGTTTTTTGTGTATAATCTGACTCCTTATACTCCAAAGAGTATAAGGGTGCCTTTTTGTCCCAAATAAGCTATCAAAATAAGCTTTCCTAAGCTTATTGAAAAACAGACCAAAAATTAACACCATCAGTGGGAACTCCTTTCCCACTGCTAGTATCATTTTTTCCACTGCTTCACTAGCAGACAAACACCAACACATGTCACTATCTGATTTCTTTCTTTTTTGTCTTTAGTGCTTAAAAAGTTGAATTAGATCTTGAAACCAGTTCCATTATTTTTCTTATTTAATTTAGGATTTTTCTGATTAATTAAATTTTTATTTACTGTTCATTTGGTAATTTTTAGGTTTTATTGCATTTTAAATTAACTTTAATATTTCTGTTTTTTGTCTTTTAGTGCCAAAAAGTAATATTTTTCAGTTTAATCAATTTTCTTGGACATAGATTATTATTTTAAGATTTTTGGTAAAAAAGATTTTACTGTTCATCCTTTTATTAATTTTTAGAATTAATTTAAGTTAATTAGGGTTTTAATTAAGCTGTTTTTGTCTTTTAGTGGTAAAATTAATATTTTTCCAACTTTTTCATTTTTTCTCTGTTCATTAGAGTAATTTAAGATTTTTAAATTTGGTAGATTATTTTTAGCATTATTTTATTATTTTTTATAATTATTTTGGTTTTAAAATAGTTTTTAGTAATTTAAAAATAGAAAAATAGTATTTAAAAATTATAAAAAATACTTTTTAGTTTTTAGATAATATAAGTAAGTTATTTGTTCAATAAAATCATATTTTGGACATTTTAATTAAGTATAGTTAATTTTAGGGCTTTAATTAGCATTTAAAATTGAATATTTAATTAATAAAAGGTTTTAAAATATTTTTATTGGATTTTATTCCTTATTTATATTATTTTATACTTGTTTTAGCTTATAATTAATTTTTAGGTTGAAGTTTTAAATTTTGTAGTTTTTACGGTTTTACGTGAACGCGTTTTCGTCTTAGCTCGATCCGTCTTCGTAACCATCTCTTCTTTCCTTTCTAATTTCTTTTCTTCTTGTTCATAATCACAAACATCATATATCAACTCTTAACACAACGCACTTGCCTCCTTGGGAAACGAACTTGGACTTCACTTGGGTCATTAGTGCTCGGTTTTCCTAAATCGACACTTAATACTACCACTATTTGTCATCCTTTTCCTAAAGGGTACAAAAACACTACATCACGCATTCATGATATATTTCATGCACAACATTCCTTTTATGATCGCGAACCACGTTCACAATTGCTCACGTAACACGTTCACAATTGTTCACGTAGTTCGTCCCTATATATTTTCAGCAGCCTGCCCAGATATATAAATGTTATCTCTTCAGGATAATTGTACGTACCTTTTCATGCTATGGCTTGTTCAATCTATCAGATTCAGAAAATCTATCTTAAATATGGAACCAGAAACTATTTCAGCATCATCAGGACAGGGTCATCAGGACCAAGATTTTTATTGTGTTTAGACCTTTGAAGGAATCGTTTCAAGCGGGAAGCCACTTGCAACGGAGGAGTCCATCCGGACCTCTCATCCCTTTTCCTTTAATAATCCAGTTAAGTTCTTTCAGTCATGTCACGTTCCATGTTCTCTTCAGCCATGTCATGTTCCATGTCACTGCAGTCATGTCACGTTTATACCCTTTCAGCAGCATCATGTTCTAATTCAAGGACGAATGATCCTTCAGCTTATATGTCTTTTCAGCCAGCATGTTTTTCAGCATATATGTCTTTTTAGCTTTTATAACTTCATCAGCTTATTACCCATAATTCGAAGACGGAATTTCTTTTAAGAGGGGGGGAATTATAAAATCGTAGCATAATCGCATCCTTAATTGGAGGGCGAATTATTTTTTTAGAGGGGAAGAATTGTAAAACCCGTATTTAAAATCCCTGAATATTAACTACGCGTAATCTCAACTTTAAGTTTATTTAAACGTAAACAGTAAAAACGGAATCTCAGTTTATTTAAATACTACAACAAAATAATTATTCAGCAAATAATTATTAAGCTTAAGAAAATACTATGTAAGTATTATTTATTATGGAGAAAATAACTAAACGCTAACAGTAATTACGTAGTATCAGTTTTATTTAAATATAACAAAATAATAATTATTCAGAATATAATTATTAAGTTTCAGAAAAACAATACGTATGTTATGTATGTATTATTCTACAGAAAAGAGTTTTTACATTTTTAGAAAATTAAAAAAAACACGAGAAACAATTACGAATACACGAGAATAAACTTTGTGTCGAAAATCAAACGAGAACTAATATACATAAAAGGGGTGGCGTTTGGACTATTAAACAAAGAAGAAACATGGCCTTTTGGCCAGCCCGGTTTACAAATTAAACATCAGGGAAACAAAAAGAGCTCCCCATCTCATTTCCACGTATCAAAAAAAAGAAAATTAGGGTTGCTTGCCCTTTTGTTCCTGCCGACAGTTAAGACAAAAAAAAGGAAAAGGAGGCCGCCGGCTATATTCAGAAAACAAAGGGGTTCGGGATTTGTTTACATCAATGGATTCGTGTGTATTCATCATTCAAACATCCATCTTACAACGGTAAACATCTTTTCATTTAAATCCTACTAAATCACGAAATCAGCTTTCTTGTAATCTAAACAAACGAATTAATTTATGGAAATCATGAAATAATAAAAGGGAGTGTCGGGTTTCTGTGAATTCAGGTAGAACCGACACCAATTGGTCTCGGTGTTTGTGGTTTTGATCAGCTGCAACCCACCAGGGGTGGTTAGCTCGAAAACAGTGGTAAACGCAGCAACATGGGGGTTGTTTTGACTCCGCAGGGGGTGTTTGGGATTAACAGGCAATAAGGGTGCGGTTGGGTTTGTAAACAGTGAACCATAACAAAAACAGTGGGGACAAAACTAGGACGGTGGGAACTATTAACAGAATAGTGGGTATAATATACAAGCAGTGGTAACTAATCACAAACGGGGAAAACCATGGGAACAGCAACAGTGGTTGTTGTGTGAGGGACGACAGCAAAAAGGGGTTGTTGGGCTCGGTTTGGGCTTGACCCGAGACATGAATGTCTCGGGAGGGTTTGACACGAGTTTCGGGTTACGTGTTACGCGTATATTTGACAAATGGCGTTGGTTTAACTTTCTTTCAATCTAAATTTGATTTTAATTATTTAAATGACTAATCAAGTATAAGACATTTACTTTAATTTAATAAACTTTTATTAAATTAATCACGTTCTAATTAGTTATTTATTTGATTATTAGGAAACGATTAATTATTTATGAAACCATTTTTTAAAGCGTCCTATTTTTCTTAGAAACTTTCTAATTTTGGAAACTTTCCATTTTTAGCAGGTTACATATAACAGTGTTATTATAATAACATAACACATTATAATACATAGTAACTAGAAATACAGGATATATACTAATCAGTAAACATTTAAAGAACAGTCAGATTTATCAAAAATACACCAGACTATCAGATTAATCAGATTATACATAAACAGTAATACAAGAATAAAATAAATTAAACTAAGAACATATAAGAATCAGTAACAGTAAACAGTAATCAGACAACTCATTTCACGTCCCTTATTTATGTAGTATCCGTGACGTCGGAGTCAATTCTCCACCTTTCATTCTTATTTCATTACTGGACACGAGGTACGGATTTTCCGTCCTTCATTAAGGACTTCCTTTCTATGCATGATTAGGATTTCCCGTCTGCAGCCAAATGTTTTCCCCAGTTTATGTTTTAAGCTTATCAATAATCATTTTAATAACTAAAAAAATTGCCTGAGCTTTATATACAAGCATGACCAGTTTATGTACTAGTTAAGGAGGTACCGTAACTGTGACACTAGAGGCACCGGTGTCATGACTCCTCTGTGAGGGAGTGATTTCTCATAGCGTCCCATTTATTTCAGCTTGGCCATTTATCAGTATTATCAGCAGGGCGTGTGGGTGCATCCTAGGCTATCAGTTTATAGTTTATCAGGTGAATGTGGTGTGTGCTCTACATCCTTCACACTGGAGTTGATCCCTCCACCCAACACATTATTTAGAGGTCACCCCTCTACAGCATGATGAGGTCACCCCTCCATTTATTCATGTAGTAGTTGTTACAGCACATGACCTATATAAGCTCTTGGAAATTAAAATACAGTAAATGCATGTTTTCAGATTTAACAGATAATAGTTAAGCTTTATTATTTATAAATGAGATTTATCATATTATACACAGCTTTCCGTTGCGACTTTACTTATCATTCTTACAGCTTCAGTATTTTATCATCTGCTTTATTTTAGTATTTCTTATCATGCTTTATATCCGTTCACTGGGCGTTATGCTCAGTCGTAGTTCCTTTTCATGTTCTAACGGCAGGTACATCGGGAAGCTCTTAGGATTCTTAGAGCATGTGCATTTGGATGGAAGCTATCCAGACTTCTTACTTTATGAAATTCTTACATTACCTTGCTTATTTGGACATTGTTTAGTCCTTTCCTTCAGTATTTACTTTTCATGTTTTGAGCTTATGTTTGGATTACCGATGTTTGATTTCGGTATTTCCTTTATGGTCGGTTAATGTTTTAGGACATTTACTTTATGCTTTGATGACACGCCATAAATACACGTAACGGTCCACTTATCCAAGTGGGCGTTACAATTGATGAGATCCATCATGCTTTTAATCGCTTTTGGTGGGGACATGGAAATAAAGAAAACCATATATGATGGGCTTCGTGGGATTCAATGTGCATCTCTAAATATCATGGCGGCCTTGGTTTTGATCACATAAAGGTTTTTAATAAGGCACTCCTTGCAAATCAAGCCTGAAGACTCATTACAATGGAAGGGTCACTACTGGCCAGAATTCTCAAGGCAAGGTACTTTCCACGAGGTTTTTTCTTGGACACAATAATTGGTCATACACCAAGCTTTATATGGCGGAGTTTATGTTCAACGCGAGATATCATACGGGAAGGGAAAAGATGAAATGTTAGAAATAGCACGAGAGTGATAATTTTGGAAGACCATTGGTTAGAGGGTTACAAGTCACTTCATCACCATACTCCAAATTCCAAATATAAAGTTGTTAACGATCTTTTAGTCCGCAACTATTTCCCCACCAAATTACGACCAGGATCTCATGTGTACACACTAATCCTTCTGAGAGCGACTTCCTTTATTGGGGTGCCTCTCCTACTGGAGCGTTTACTTGCAAATCCTCCTATTGGATCGCAACTCAAAGTATAGAGTGCCTCCATAAATCACAACATGAACGCAAATATTTGGAGGTCGTCTGGTTAGCAAATGTCCCGGTTAAAGTAAAGATCTTTGTATGAAAGCTTGCATGAATCTGCTCCCCACTATAAGCAATCTTGCTACTAGAGGTTTAGTACATAATTCCCTCGATTTTGTTCATTGTTCAACACTCATGGAAGACATCTGACACGCATTATTTCTTTGTTATTGGGTTCAAGATATATGGGTTGCCATGGGGTTAAGTGATCTTACTAATCAGGTAGGTGATATATCAATTGAAGAAATGCTTGGCGCTACGAAGGAGAGCAAAAATGACAAGTTTGAATTTATCTTAATGTTAATGTGGCGTATTTGGAGTGCAAGGAACTCCAAAGCTCATGGGCAAGGAGATCTCGAGAAGGATAAAGTGAAAGAATCTGCTTATGGGATCTTGCAAGAATATTCCCGAGCCAGTCAACCTGTCGAAGTTCTTACAACTCTTCGTCAGCCACCATTGCGAACTTGGTCAGCACCAGCTAATGGAGTGATAAAAATCAATTGTGATGCTGGTGTACTAGAAAACAACGAGGTAGCAGGCCTTGGTTTTGTCATGAGAATCCACAGTGGATTAGTATTGGCAGCAGGAAGTTGACGGGTGGTATTTGCGGCGTCAGTTGTTGAAGCCGAGGCAAATTGTGACAATCCGTCAATTTATGGTTTATATTTTATTCTCAATATTTAATTGAAAACATTATTTTAATGTTATAATATGAACTCACTTATTTTTGGGAAGAAATTTGGATATACGTCTTGAAGTAGCATCGACTACGTTTAAACTGGAGGATTCTACGTTACGTGCTTACGTTTACTTACACCGTCTTTGGTGACAGTCCGACATTTCAGAAAATAAATTTATCCGTGAATATTACTTTAGGATTTTAAATTTGTGTTGGTTCATAAACTCACAAATTTACGAGAAGAGATTAGGACTTACGATTTTAATTTAACGTCCTTTACGACTTAACCGGAACCCTTAGGATTACGTATTTACGTTTTCGAACTCCGTTTTTGATGAGACAATTTTTATTAGATTTGTTTTGTGCCGTTGATTCATAATTTATAAAAACGTTTTTCGTAAAACGACCCGAGGGAACTCAAATCGAGGAAACTAGAATCGAGGAGTACCCGTAAATAATCGGGGATGAGACAAAACCACTTTTGCCCCACCCCCAATATGGGACGGCCTAACTAGCAACACTACCTCCATTATGTGTCAACTTTTTAACAAGTTAAATACACTTGTCACACAAGCTTACAAGGTAAGCTACCAACCTCTAAAACCACTAAAATAAACTAACAACTTCATTTCCCTCATGCAAAAACCACACATTTTCTCTCTTCTCCTCTCTTTGTGTCGTCCCTATTGCCACCACCACCACCATGTTCATCAAATTTTCCACCATAAATCTTATGTTTAACTTGCATAAGATGGAAACCTATAGAAGACTTGAAGATTGGAGGTGATTATAACATCCAAGGAGGAGTTTATATGGAGTCTTAGGGCTGATTTTCCACAAGGAGTTCTTGAAGAATGATGGTCTTGAAGATGGTCTTGCTTTATCACAAGTTTCTCCATCAAAATCCATGTCTTGATCATAACCTACATCATCATGGTGGTATAAAGATTGTTCTCCTCATCTTCTTGTTATTTTGATTATGTAATCATGTATTTTCTTTCCTATTGTATATGTATATTATGAATATATGATGATAAAAATATTGTGTGGGGATTTGGTGTTGATAATCATGGGTAAAAAGATGAAAAACTATATGTAAAAATGGTTAATCTTGCTTAAATGGTAGGCTGTATAAAAACAGTAACTAACCACATGTTTGACTGATAAAATGGAAAAGTAGAATCAATATACAGTAAGTAATATTTCTTGTACACATGTGAGAGTTGGCCATGCAATGGAATCATTATAATGAGTGAGATATGATCAAAACAAGTTTAGAGTACCAATCTGAATAGTCAGTTTTGGACGGACTGTTAAGGATATTTAGAGTTGGATTGAGCAGTAGCTAAAGCTAAGTTAATTGTAGCACATATCATTTAGTTTATGGTGTCAAAAAATGAGCTTATATCTCCTTGTAGAACTCAAGATATGGTAAAAATGGTGAAAGTGAAAGTAAAAATCAGATTTTGAGAAATTAAAGTATAATAGTATTATATAAGCACTCAAATAAATATAGTATAAAATGTGAATTAAAACACACTAACTTATATAATAAAATTATATAAATATGTATAAGGATAAATAAATGGACATTTTATAAAAATGGTAGTTTGATAAGTTTTATAAGTTATAAAACTATAAACATGATTTTTACGACTTTTTCGGCTATTACAGTAAAATTAACGTTTTTGTTAAATAAAACTTAGACGGTTGGACCCGTCTAATGTAAACTTTTATAAACTCATATACTGATATATAAACATATATAACAAGTAAAAACCGATAAAACCCGAACTATATAACATACGGACATTAACGGACTAAGTTAACGTTATTGACTAATAATACAACAAAATGGGCTAAAACACTTATAAACTTATTTATTGGGCTTAACCCATTTGGTCCCAACATGTAAAGTATAAATACTGATAATACAAGTATAAAATGGATTAATACAAATTAAAGAACTTATAATAAGTTTATTGGACTTAAAATATGTAAATAGGTAAAACTAGTAAACTAGTATAAAAGTTATCGACACATAACACTAAAATGAGTAAATGAGAATATGTAAACCCACTTGATCATCATATATATATAATCATCATATGTATACATAATTGTTATTTTTATAAAGTCATTGGACAAGAGTCTAAGACGAGTATTATTTGTCTAGGTTTCCGTGATTGAAGCACGCACCGTACATCCGAATTGCCGATAACCCGCCTTCCCACATCAACGTGAGTTCATAGCCTCGCACTATTTTAAATGTTTTATAAAATGATTTATAAACTCGCGAGGGAGATAACATGTTAGTTTTTATAAAATAGGACACTAGTTGTCCCGATTGTTTGTTTATTGATTTGGACCCGGATGATTGTATGACCCTATGAATGATTAAATGACCCGATAGATGAAATAAAATGGATTATTAAAGTTAGGTTATGTCACTAAAAGTCCCATTAGCATGAATTGTGAACTATTGGGATTTGGTAGACGCTTATGCATATAATAGTACTATTTGGGGACGATCACCCCAGTTCGCGCTTGACGGTTGATCCCCGTCGTGTCACATTGATTGGTAAGCGAATTTATGTATGAGAAGATTTCCATAGCGTGACCTTTGTGACGACACGCTAATTTAGATGGGCAAATTGAGTTTCGGGCTAGCTACCCGTTGTTTGGTTTAGTAAGGTAACAATGTGATGCGGCTTATAATAATCCAGTTAACGAAATACTGCTTTAAGCATTAAATTACGATATATTGCCTGACTAGCAATACGGGGTCTTACTATTGATATTATGTTCGTGTTTTGGTTTTCATAACCATAATCATATAACGGTTTTTATTTAACTCCATACAACGTTATAAAACGTATTGTATGATATTCTTACGACATTGGTTCGTATAATGATTTTGAAGGCGAAAGCCTATATTATGATTTTGATAAGGATTTGTATAAAATGACTTTGGCTATTTTATGGCCTATTACAAAGATTTGTGAAAAATGATTTTCGGTGATAATTATATACCGATGATATATTAATGGTTTCATTAAACTCTATGAATTCACTCGGCGTTATCGCTGACCTTTTCTTTTAACATGTTTTGTCTCAGGTACTTGAAGGTAATTCTCGGGAAGACAACAAGAATTCATGGCCCACACTTAAATAACAATTTCCATTCAAATCTTTTGTAAAATTGTATGAAATGACCATGACTTGGGACCTATGTAACTTTGATATTTATGAATGGAAATGCTTTATTATTAAAACGACGCGACTTTTAAGCGTTGTCTATGATGTGAGTAATGTGCTATCCCGTAACACCAACTAGTCTTCCGCTGTATTGAGTTGAATAAATTTGGGGGTGTTACAGTTTGGTACCAGACCTCTAGTTATAGAGAACGAAAAATTTTTAAAACTAAGGTTTTGAATAAAACATTTCAAAATCTTTTAACTATAAACATTTTTCTAAAAATGTCTAAAAATCTTTTGACTATAACGGTGCTGAAGAATTCACGAGTTACCGACAAGGCCAGACTGAGAAGTGTTATTTTAATATATATATAACTTGGATTATATATATATATATATGATGTAATTTTATTACATGATTGTTTGATGATTATTCTGATATTTATACGAGGTATTTATACGACGTAGATTGTCACAAGGAACCCTAAATCCCCTAGTAAATAAATCGAAGATATTCTCATAGGAATTCTAGCTATCCTAGATCTAAACCAAGTTGTGGATATTTATGATCCCAACAAATGGTTGATATTCGTAGGAATGTTGATATTAGTTGATTGCGATATTGAAGAAGAATTGGTGAGATTAAATCTGATATCGATGTCATGACGATCTTTCCTTATAGAGTGGAGTTTGACAAAATGTTACCACCTAGAAATATGTCATATGATTTGTTGTCATCCAATTCTTAAATTGAAATCGAAAGGGTGAATGTTGCACTTGAGGCTGTCATTGGAACCATTACCCAAAAGCCTCAAGCCACTAGTACCTTTCCGAGAAGTCTAATTGAATGTGTGAGTCATCTCATGACAGTGACTCATTTGATAACTATTGTTGTAAGAGATATAGGATTGGAAATTAAGTGTTGATCATATCGAGCTTTTATTGCCCTTTTAAGGTTTATAAATAAGGTTAAAAGTATTGGAGAATGAGGTAGGATATCGAATTAAGTATAAAATTGGTTAAAACTTGAATAAAGTGAAACTTAACCTGTATGGAATATGAGATTGTTAAAAGGAAGTCGTTAAGTTCTTTGATTAATTTATAAGGTTTTATATGATTGTAGGTTCGTGATTAAGGGTTGTTCCTAGGCCATTGTCCACTAATGAGGATGCCCAGTGTCCAATAAATAAAGTGAAGAAATCTTCTTCTGAATTGGGACCGATGGATCTTCCGGGACAGGTGGAACCCCCATGACTCTTGTTGATTAGTATTCATTGTGGTATCTTATAAAAATCCCTAAGTTAACTGAGACATCAGTTGGTAGGATGAGTTCTTGAAATTGTATGACATTGTGACACGTAATGTGTTACGGTGCAATTTTGACTTGTTTGTGATTAATTAAAAAGACTGCCTTTGATTGCTAAATCCTACATGTATCGATGTTATCTATCTTTTATTGCTTCATCCTAATGTTCGCATTAGTGATGCAACCATTGAACAAGTACTCATCTCAATTTGAGTTACGTTGTGCATTATTCTTTTTTAGTGCCATCGAGGTCATGAACCTCATGATTAATTGGCTAAGCTCATTTCCTATTATATTGTAGTTATTTCTTGGTGAACAACTTTCATCACCCTTTTGCAGATCACTCATTGTTTTTATAAGATGAAACAGTATCCTTTGAGAAAAATTGAATTTTCATCACCATAAGGATTATTTAAAGTAAGATTTATAAGTGATTGTTAACGAAATGAGGCTGTTTATAAAACACCTTGGAAAAACTTAATTGTTTTCATAATAAAGAAAATCTTTGTAAATTTATTTTTAATTCTTATTTAAGAATTAAGCATGAAAATGTTTTTATTATAAACATGATGATAAAATTTTGACGAAGTGAGTATTGCATCGTTAATCTTGAAATTGTATATAGTTGCGCGCCTACATACAATTTGGAATGAACCATGCAAGGCTGATTAGTAGTCACCATAAAACTAATGAATAAACACTACATTTTCTTTGAAGATTGTGAAAGATTAAATTTTATGAGATCTGTAAGAAGTGAAAAATAGGGACATAGTGTTAGGGACACCTACATATGTGCCTGTAGCATATATTCTTCTGAGTCGAATTTACTCATCTGTGGAAATTGTCTTATTTGACAATTGACAATTATTTTTTGTCCAATTCTCCCGTAGTGAGATTCTTTGGAAAAGTATCTGATTACCGAGTGTTGATACCCGACTGGATGTATCGACGTTCCTATCATTTCTTTTGAATTGATTTCATTTGAATGACCTGGGTAACGATCCGAGGAGCTTTCGAATGCGTACTCAAATTATGAAAACATGGGATATATTCATATTCGTTAAATATTTTCGTCTGTGTCTGATTTGAAATTCTCTCGCATAGATTATGCGTTGACCTTACTCTTTTAATGTTAGTTATGTCTCCAGATATCCTTAAACTTGTGAAGGTTTATGAGTTATTATTAGTCTTTTGAGAAGTTCACATCTTATCAACGGTAATGAAACTGGAAAGTTGATAGTGCCAGTAGAATGAATTGATTGATTATGACATGACGACATTGTCTTAATTGATGGGGACTCGAGTAGAATTCCCTTAAATGATAAGATGATTGATTATCAAAAGTGATCTAAATAATCCTTGATGGATGACCATATCCTGCATTTAGACTTGGAATTATACCGTGAATGGTTATGAATTAGTCATAGATATTATAATCTAGAAAGAAACTAATATGAATTTATTAAAAAGATGTTTCTGTTATCTGAAAGTTTAGTAAGTATTTGTTGATGAATTACCTAGACTTTCGCCATTAAGGCAAGTTGAAATTGGTATTGATTATATTTCCGGTGCTGCACCTGTGGCTTGTGCACTGTACGTCAGCACCATCTGAATTAAAGGAATTACCGTACAACTGAGAGAGTTGTCGGAGAAAGATTTTATTCTACCGAGCTCGTCATCATGAAGAGCTATGGTGTTATCATTCCTTATATTAATAGATTACTGTGAACTGAGTAAATTGTCAATCGAAAACGATATCCATGACTCGAAATGGAAGATTTGCTCGATCATTTACAAGGTTCTAGCGTATGTTTTAAAGATTTGATCCACGGCATGGCTATTATCAACTCCGCGTCTGCGAAGAAGATTATCTATTCCAATCACTACATCCGATACTTGTAATGAACGTTATGAGTTTCACGTGATGTCGTTTGGATTGACTAATACACATGTAGCATTCATAAATTTGGTGAATCACGTGTGTAGGCTGTAAATTGATAAATTCATGCTTGTGATCATTAAGGACTATTTGTTTGCTTATAAGAATAAGAATGAGTTAATAATTATTTATAGATTGCCCTGAATTGGCCGAACAATGAAAATCTGTACCTTAAATATTTAACATGTGAATTAAGGCTTAATCCTTTACATAAAATGACCGTTTGATTAATGATGGTAAGAGATATATATATATTGACTCTTCAAAAATTAGAAGTCATTTAGGACTTTGAGTTTTACCAAAAAGAAAGTGCAAATGTGTTTTGAAAAATGTTTTATCGAAAAGGACTTTTGAGGGATTATTCCCTTATACCCAGAACATTTAACTAAACTCCTGTTTAGGGGTAAATGTTTGTGTATGCTTTTAGACAACTTAAGAAGAATTTAGGAAACTATATAATTTATGACTTGACATTTGAAACGACACTTTTTTCTTTTTAACTAATAAAATTTTGACCAAAGTATAATCAAAGATTTTTCAAACATTTACGAATCTTATTAATTATTTTCGATAAATCAGCAAAAATCTTGTTAATTAAATTCAAATTTATTTTTAACATTTTTATATAATTGGTCGGACTAAGAAATTTAAAATCTTTACGTTTACGTTTCATAAAAATTGAATATTTAATACTTAATTAGTGGTAATAATTATCGACGCTTTAGACGTCGGATTGAGTAAAACGGATAAAAATGATAGTTGAGAAGAAACTAAAACTTAGAAAATATGAAGAATCAATTAGGACATGTTCCTTAATAATGAAGGTGCAAAATAAATTGCCGAACGATATAAAAATAAACAATGTTTGTAAAAAGGATAATATAGATAATAAAAAGGGGTTCGCGGCTAATGTGAACCATTAGAATTGAGAAGCCAATGGCGTTAAATGTTTTAAAAGGCCACTTATGGTAGCCTAGATTTAGAGGATTGTGAGATATAGTCATGTTGGAATCTTGTAAGTATAAGTATTCTATTCCTGCCATTTCTGATTAAATGTATCATTATCAGAAGAAGTTGTACTAATGGCAAATTATAAAGGCATACATCGCCTCATACATTAGTAAATGTTTAGCTATTGCAAAGGTCATCATCTGAATTTGATTCGATTTGGGTCATCGTCGACAGACTGACCAAATCTGTTAATATCATTCCTGTTAATGATAGATTCTTGATGAAGAAATTGACTCTTTTGTATTTAAAGGAGTTATGTAAACATGGTGTGCCTGTATCGATCATCTCTATCAAAACCCTCGCTTCGCATTGAATTTCTAGAGATTTGCTCAGAAGTCATTGAGAACGAATCTTGATGAGAGTGCTGTGTACCACCCCAATCGAAGGGACGAGGTAAAGTAGCGATACAAAATACTATAAGTGCTGTTTTATGTTTGAATGATTGACCTTTGGTAAAGAACCGTATAATCATTTTCCTTTGGAGATATTATCATTGATAATTATCGTGTTAGGATCGAGATCAAATCTTGTTAAGATTTAAATATTAGAGCATCTGTAAGCAGGAGTTGAGATGAAGACATCCGACATACACCCATTGTGAGTTGGACATGTCTTTTAGGTTTAAGGTTGCCTATGATGGCGAACCTAACCTTACAAAATACACGACCCGCGAGACCTGAAATGGTTGTTGAAATTAGGATTTGATTATTGACTGCCGGTAGTGGGCAGGAGGTCATGTGAATATGAAATGTAGATCTTGAAGTGCCAGATGGGTAGCGAAGTTATGCCAAAAATTTTCACCTTGGAAAAATGAATAGATGATCTGAAAGATCATGGGATATAAGTCCCCGTAGTATGGGACCATTGAGATGATGTAAAAAAAATTGGTTTGAAATCATATAAGTTGGATCTACCCTAGGACTTCAAGAGCTGCGTGAATTATGTTTCGTATATCGAACTTGATAAAATGTCTATCAAGTGAAAATCTGATTGTTTCTTAGTAAAGTTTAGATCGGCAACAAGTTGCATTCATCTGAAACCCGTGAACATCATGGATAGAGAAAGTAAGTCAATATTAAGCCTGCTCTTATTCCCGTAGTTATGTTTGATGAAACTCGCGTATTGTAATGAATTACACTTGTGAGAAAAGACCGAATGTGGAGGAAATACCCACATGGCTTTAACTCTATAAGAAGCGAGTAGTAAGATAAGATGATCTTTGAGGACAAAGATCCTGTTTAGGGGTAAATGCTGTGACAATCCGTCAATTTATGGTTTATATTTTATTCTCAATATTTAATTGAAAACATTATTTTAATGTTATAATATGAACTCACTTATTTTTGGGAAGAAATTTGGATTTACGTCTTGAAGTAGCATCGACTACGTTTAAACTGGAGGATTCTACGTTACGTGCTTACGTTTACTTACACCGTCTTTGGTGACAGTCCGACATTCAGAAAATAAATTTATCCATGAATATTATTTTGGGATTTTAAATTTGTGTTGGTTCATAAACTCACAAATTTACGAGAAGAGATTAGGACTTACGATTTTAATTTAACGTCCTTTACGACTAAACCGGAAACCTTAGGATTACGTATTTACGTTTTCGAACTCCGTTTTTGATGAGACAATTTTTATTAGATTCGTTTTGTGCCGTTGATTCATAATTTATAAAAACGTTTTTCGTAAAATGGCCCGAGGGCACGCAAATCGAGGAGTATAATCGAGGAGTACCCGTAAATAATTGAGGATGAGAGAAAACCACTTTTGCCCCACCCCCAATATGGGACGGCCTAACTAGCAACACTACCTCCATTATGTGTCAACTTTTTAACAAGTTAAATACACTTGTCACATAAGCTTACAAGGTAAGCTACCAACCTCTAAAACCACTAGATTAAACTAACAACTTCATTTCCCTCATGCAAAAACCACACATTTTCTCTCTTTTCCTCTCTGTGTGCCGTCCCTATTGCCACCACCACCACCATGTTCATCAAATTTTCCACCATAAATCTTATGTTTAACTTGCATAAGATGGAAACCTATAGAAGACTTGAAGATTGGAGGTGATTATAACATCCAAGGAGGAGTTTCTATGGAGTCTTAGGGCTGATTTTCCACAAGGAGTTCTTGAAGAATGATGTTCTTGAAGATGGTCTTGGTTTATCACAAGTTTCTCCATCAAAATCCATGTCTTGATCATAACCTACATCATCATGGTGGTATAAAGATTGTTCTCCTCATCTTCTTGTTATTTTGATTATGTAATCATGTATTTTCTTTCCTATTGTATATGTATATGATGAATATATGATGATAAAAATATTGTGTGGGGATTTGGTGTTCATAATCATGGGTAAAAAGATGAAAAACTATATGTAAAAATGGTTAATCTTGCTTAAATGGTAGGCTGTATAAAAACAGTAACTAACCACATGTTATACTGATAACATGGCAAAGTAGAATCAATAAACAGTAAGTAATATGTCTTGTACACATGTGAGAGTTGGCCATGCAATGGAATCATTATAATGAGTGAGATATGATCAAAACAAGTTTAGAGTACCAATCTGAATAGTCAGTTTTGGACGGACTGTTAAGGATATTTAGAGTTGGATTGAGCAGTAGCTAAATCTAAGTTAATTGTAGCACATATCATTTAGTTTATGGTGTCCAAAAATGAGCTTTTATCTCCTTGTAGAACTCAAGATATGGTAAAAAAGGTGAAAGTGAAAGTAAAAATCAGATTTTGAGAAATTAAAGTATTATAGTATTATATAAGCACTCAAATAAATATAGTATAAAATGTGAATTAAAACCCACTAACTTATATAATACATTTATATAAATATGTATAATAATAAATAAATGGACATTTTATAAAAATGGTAGTTTGATAAATTTTATAAGTTATAAAACTATAAACATGATTTTTACGACTTTTTCGGCTATTACCGTAAAATTAACGTTTTTGTTAAATAAATCTTAGACGGTTGGACCCGTCTAATGTAAACTTTTATAAACTCATATACTGATATATAAACATATATAACAAGTAAAAACCGATAAAACCCGAACTATATAACATACGGACATTAACGGACTAAGTTAACGTTATTGGACTAATAATACAACAAAATGGGCTAAAACACTTATAAACTTATTTATTGGGCTTAACCCATTTGGGCCCAACATGTAAAGTATAAATACTGATAATACAAGTATAAAATGGATCAATACAAATTAAAGAACTTATAATAAGTTTATTGGACTTAAAATATGTAAATAGGTAAAACTAGTAAACTAATATAAAAGTTATCGACACATAACACTAAAATGAGTAAATGAGAATATGTAAACCCACTTGATCATCATATATATATAATCATCATATGTATACATAATTGTTAATTTTATAAATTCATTGGACAAGAGTCTAAGACGAGTATTATTTGTCTAGGTTTCTGTGATTGAAGCACGCACCGTACATCCGAATTGCCGATAACCCGCCTTCCCACATCAACGTGACTTCATAGCCTCGCACTCTTTTAAATGTTTTATGAAATGATTTATAGACCCGCGAGGGAGATAACATGTTAGTTTTTATAAAATAGGACACTAGTTGTCCCGATTGTTTGTTTATTGATTTGGACCCGGATGATTATATGACCCTATGAATGATTAAATGACCCGATAGATGAAAGAAAATAGATTATTAAAGTTAGGTTATGTCACTAAAAGTCCCATTAGCATGAATTGTGAACTACCGGGATTTGGTAGACGCTTATGCATATAATAGTACTATATGGGGATGATCACCCCAGTTCGCGCCTTGACGGTTGATCCCCATCGTGCCACATTGATTGGTAAGTGAATTTATGTATGAGAAGATTTCCATAGCGTGACCTTTGTGACGACACGCTAATTTAGATGGGAAAATTGAGTTTCGGGCTAGCTACCTGTTGTTTGGTTTAGTAAGGTAACAATGTCATGCGACTTATAATAATCCAGTTAACGAAATACTGCTTTAAGCATTAAATTACGATACATTGCCTGACTAGCAATACGGGGTCTTACTATTGATATTATGTTCGTGTTTTGGTTTTCATAACCATAATCATATAACGGTTTTTATTTAACTCCATACAACGTTATAAAACGTATTGTATGATATTCTTACGACATTCGTTCGTATAATGATTTTGAAGGCGAAAGCCTATATTATGATTGTAAAACCCGTATTTAAAAATCAGAATATTTAAATATGCAGTTTAAATTTAATAAACTATATAAGTATTAATTATTAGACATAAATATAAAAGCAGAAAATTAAATACGCTATCCCAGTTTATTTAAATATTACAGTTAATATTTATTCAGATAATAAGTATTTAGTCTCAGAAAATATTACAGATGAATTATTTAGTTTACAGAAATAATTAAACGTTAATATTAAATACGCACGCTCAGTTTTAGTTAAATATTATAAATAATTATTCAGGAATAATTATTAAGTTTCAAAAATATAACGTATGTATTATTTTAGTATGCAAATAATTAAACGTCATCGGGAATCACGCAGTCTCAGTTTTAATTAATATCGTGTCGTAAACTAATTATTCAGAAAATAATTATTAGCCATTCATTTTCAGGAAATAAATAAGTTCTTGACGAGAATTTAAAAAAAAAACGATCACGAACACGAAAGTATTAAAAAAAAAAGAACAAATCAAGTATATGTTGTTATGGCCGGTTTGTAAAAAAAAAAAAAAAGAAAGAAGTAATGGGCTGCGGCCCATTTTGCATTTGTACAACAATAGACACGGGGGGTTTTCCCCTTTCCTTCTCACAGCGACACAAACAAAAAAAAAGAAACGAGATTAGGGTTTTTGTGTTCTGCCGACACAAGAGACAAAAAAAAAAAAAAAAAAAAGGAGGGACGGGTTTTGGACGTGATGTTGATTATTCAAGTATGTGGATTCGATATATTCTATGGCATCACATAAAACCGTAAGCATTCTTAATTTTTTTCCTTTGACTGATTAAATCACGAAATAGGCGAATCAGGGGTTTCGGGTGTGTTGGTTTCACGAAAACCGAGAGCCCAAGGCTCTCGGTGTGTTGCTACTCGACCCAGCCGAGACCACAGCAAGGTCTCGGTGCTCCTTTTTGTGACCAGCCCGAAACAAACCCCACAGCAGGGGTGTTTGGCTTTTCGAACAGCAGAAAACCCAACAGCAGGGGTGTTTGGGTTTAATTCTGCATAAGGGTGTGTTTGGGGCTGTCAGAAAACAAAGGCAGTGGGAACCTTGTAAACAAACAGTGGGAACTATAACAAGCAGTAGGAACCACTGCTCTAGCAGTGGTAACCACTGCACTAACAGTGGGAATAATAACCAGCAGGGGGAACCAAAAAGAAAACAGTGGGAACTTTTGTAAAAGAAAACAGTGGGAACTTTTGTAAATCAAGCAGTGGGAATATACTAATATATAAGGAATTACTTTATTTAATTAAATCTTTTTATAAATAAGTTGTGTTAAATAAATTTAATTAATTGTTTTGTGTTATTTCTTAGTTAGTAACATAAAATTAATTCTTTTATATACTTTAAACATATGATTTATTAATGATTTAATTTTAAAGAAATTAAATGGGAAATATTTCTAAATCAGGAAACTTTCTATGTATGACAGGTTACTATTTTTAATAAGATCGTAAATATTGGAAATACAAATCATACGGTAATCAGAATTATAAGAATACACTTATCAGAAATAAGACAGAACATTCAGATTTATCAGATTATATAGTATTAAAATACCAAGACAGTTTTGAATCAAACTGAGAACAATTAAGATCAATAAAATAAATGGATATCAGTCAACTTATTTTCGCGTCCATTATTTATGTAGTATACGTGAAGTCAGATTCGATCCGTCAGCTTTCAGTCTTATTTCAGTACTGGACACGAGGTACGGATTTCCCGTTCTTTCAGTAAGGATTTCCTTTCCTATGCATGATTAGGATTTCCCGTCTGCAGCCAAATGTTTTCCCCAGTATATGTTTAAGTTTATCAGTAATCATGTTAATAACTAAATAAATTGCCTGAGCATTATATACAACACGACCAGTTTATGTACTAGTTACGGAGGTACCGTAACCACGGCACTAGAGGCACCGGTGTCATGACTCACATGCAGGAGAGTGATATCCTGCATCGTCCCACTCAGCTCAGCTTGGCCATTTTATCATTATTTTTAGTGGGGCGTATGGATGCATCCTAGGCTTATATGTGTTACAAGTTATCAGGGTGAATGTGGTGTGTGCTCTACATCCTTCACATTGGAGCTGATCCCTCCACCCAGCACAGTTATTTAGAGGTCACCCCTCTACAGCATGACGAGGTCACCCCTCCAGTTATTCATGCACGGTTGTTACAACACGTGACCTATATAAGCTCTGGCAAATAAAATACAGTAAATGCATGTTTTCAGAATTAATAGTTATATTTCAGTATCAGTATATATGAACCAGGTTGCTCAGATTTTATGCAGAGTCCTACCACATGTTACATATCAGTCTTACAGCTTCTGTATTCTATCGCCTGTTTCATTCTGTATATTCTTATCATGCTTTATATCCGTTCACTGAGCGTTATGCTCAGCCGTAGTTCCTTTCATGTTCTAACGACAGGTACACCAGGATGCTTTTAGGATTCTAAGAGCATGTGCATTTGGATGGAAGCTATCCAGACTTCTTACATTATGCATTTCTTTCATTATTCTGCTTATTTGGACATTGTTTAGTCCTTTCATTCAGTATTTTATTTTTCATGTTTTGGGCTTATGTTTGGATTGCCGATGTTTGATTCTTGTATTTACTTTATGGTCAGTTAATGTTTTAGGACATTTACCTTATGCTTTGATGACACGCCATAAATACACGTAACGGTCCACTTATCCAAGTGGGGTGTTACAATTATGGTATCAGAGCGCAAGGTTCGACCTGTAGGCTCTAAAACTTGACCTGTGACTAGTGGGTAGTCACCAGGAACTTCCCAGATTTTGGCGTTGTTATCTTTCATGTTTCTCATGGATTATTCAGTCAGTTTTCTTCATTTATCAGTCAATTTTCTTAAAGTTTTGACTAAGCAAAAGGTTGGTACATAACTAGCCATACTTAGTCGCATGTGCTTTTTAGCGAATTATCGTTTTGGTGAACTGACCATAGGCATTCACCCTTGCCCGTTCGGATTTTTGTATAGATGAACTGATCATGGGCGCTTATCCTTACTCATGTCAGATTCATGTTTTCAGTCCAATATTACGTGGTGAACCAGCCCATATACGTTCACCAATGTTCAGATCAAATTTCATGATTTTCAGTCAAATGTTGTTTTGTGAACTGATCCATAGTTGTTCACATTTGTCATAGCATGACATTCTATAAATTTTGACAAGTATGGATTAGACTACAGCCATCCATATTTAATATCAGATTATAAATTTCTATACATGACAGTTCTCAGAAAATTTTGACCAGTATGGATCAAACCAGAATAACCCATACTTAGTCTCATGTTTCTTCTTTGGATTCTGAGGATTGAACCATAGCTATCCACATCAGTTGATGTTGAACCTCAGTCGATTATACTTTTATGATCTTTGTAACAATAAAATTTTCAAACCCTCACGTTGATGACATCTACAAGATGATTCAGTTTCATGTCTCCTTACGAGGATTATGTTTTCAGCAAAGTAATGATGTTTTCATGTTAAGATACGCAAGAACTTCTGAAAAACCCGTTTTCATGGTAAATCATGATTGATCATGCTTCACGCGGACCAATGTTGGGACTTTGATTATATCATACTTTTAGCCTCTATACAACCAGCATTAAGTCTACGCAGAAATTATCAGCCTATTATGTTAACCGTTTCAATTCAGCTTACTACCGTTTAAATCATTTTTTTTTTTTTTGATAATGTCAAACAAGCGACACCAGTATCGATCCTCCCATAAAATTTCCACCAGCTCCATGTACCATATTCCATATGTACCCCATGTACAGTGTCTTAGTTATACTCCACATACAGTACTTCATGTGTACTCCACGTACAGTGTCTCAGATATGCTACTTGTGCAATATTCATTTTGTACATCATGTATAGTAGTCCAGGTGTACTCTAGGTATCCTACTCCATGGATATTGCTGATTGTTCCTTAATCATCGCGGGCGTTTCCACTTGTCGATATTCTACCAGGTGCTGATGCTGCTCGTGAGTTGAAGATTTTTACCAGATGCTGATGCTGCTAACACTCTGAAGACCACACAGATGCTGATGCTGCTGATACTTTGGAAATCTCTCAAGATGCTAATGCCGTTCATACTATGAAGACTCTGCAGAACAAGGACGAAAAATATAAATTTGAAATTCCTGACAAGAATAAATTTCAACCATCAGACACTACCATTCTATTCCATGCCTTACTTGCTCAGTTAGCTGTCACACGTTACTCCGCTAATATTTCAGTCGAAATAGTGAGAACCGGTAACCATCCGACCACTCAGCAGGAATAGTCACTTGAATCATGGTCATGATAATGACCGTCATTAAATTGACAAACAAGGCAGTGGTAACAACCACCGTGCTTATAATTAATCAGTCAGTAACCATCGGAACTCCGGAATAGACGTGACCATAAATACAGAAGTCAGCAGTCTAACCGGTCCGCCAATCCTAGCAGTTACCAAAATTTTTCAGCCTTGTTCATATTCATCTATTAAAACACGTGCCAAGACATCAGTCAAGACATAGTTCTCAGGTATCATTTCGGAAGACACATATCAGGGCACCAGTCATGATACACGTCATATGAATATCTTCTCAGAGTACGAGTCCGAGCTCCTAGTTCCAGTATGTTCCAAGCAAGACCCTCAGTAATTCAGGGTATCTTTCAGAAAGGGGTATACTCGTTCTATTATGCCACGCATGAATCAGATCATTAAAATTCAGTCACCACCACTAGATTATTATTCAAATTAAACACACGGTAATCATTATGTGAGGTTACAGACGAACCCACTCAGTGGAAGTCGCCACGTTACTCCACATATTCCTATGTCAGCTTTATATAAATCAGATATTTACCTACCTCTCAGCCAGAAAGGACTCAACAGTAACACCATAATTATTAAAGCCTTATTTTCAGCTAACGACGAGATCCGTCTTACTAAATTCCAAATATATTCATTATACTTTCGGTCATAAAATCAGCACGAATTATTTCTGCCTTACAAGCGCGTGACTATCAGTCCATAGCTACGAAGACTTTTACCTACCTGTTATTAATTCACTTCTGAAATTCCTTAAATTCATGATCACCAGATTATTCTAGAGTTCCAGATATAATTTCAGAAAGTTTTCAAGAAATTTCCTTCCTAACCACGAGACAGAAATTTAACATCGAGCTAGTCTCAAGAACAGAACCTGTTTTCAGAACTCTTGATCACAGGGCTTAAGCTAAGTTAAAAGAGTTGCAGCAATTGCTGCAAGAATTACCGGAACAAGGCTTAATTCACCCTGGCGTACCACCAGGAAGTGTGTCGTTTCTGTCTATCAGGAAGAAGGTCGGTAACATTAGATCATGTATCGACCACTAAAACAGTTGACATGATCACCATTCTTAATCAATGTTCATTCCATAAATAGCAGGTTTATCGGATCTGCTACGATGTCTTAAACACGTTTTAGAACAAATTCTGATCATGCCACCATCAGTGGTGAGAGAAAGAACAGGACATTTCCAGACTGATGTTGCACATATTACAATCTCTCTAAAATTTTAATTTTATACTTTTGAGCTCCCTAATGCTCCAGCTATATTATGAAATCATGAATAAAATTTTCCCATTAATCTTAGGCGATATCATCAGTATATTCATTGATCACAGTCTGATCTGCCCAATGCTAGAGGAGAACACGAGAGTCATTTTCTCACAGTTGAATAGAATCTTCGATAGGAGAAAATTTTATACGCAGCTTTCTAGATATGAATCCCAGTAGAACAAGGTGGCATTTCTTGACCACACTAGTTCAACAGAAAGAAATTTCAAACAATGCTGCGAAGGTGAAGGCCATCACCTGATGGTCCCGACCGACGCCTGTGAACGAAGTACAAATTCTTCTAGAACTCAATTGACTGCTACCACAGAAATTACGGACAGTTCCCACCAGAAATTTTTCTATGGCTGTCCAACCAGATTTCCACCAGAAGGTCCCATAATTCCATCGCACATTGATGCAGCTATGTTCATATCTAATGCCTGACATACCTCAGGTTCAAGATAGAACACCGACATGCTATTTCTACCAATAGAAATTCTAGACCGAAAGGAGACAAGACTCCATGGAGATTGTTATCAGTTTACCACAGACTCAGAGAAAGTATGATACTATCTAAGTTATCATCAACCATGTAATCAGCCTGCGCGTTTCTTTTATCCGAAAGGATCATGCAGTAGCAGATCTGCAGAAAATTTAGAAATTCAGCAGCAAATCGTACGAATTCAAGGCATTCCATCGACCATCATATCAGACAGAATTCATGATCATGATCAAGTGTATGTTTACGCCCACCTTAAATTCATGATTATTTTCACTGACACGTTTACGTCTCATTCGCGGTATGATGCTATTCCAATTCATCTTTATGCTACCTCTTGATTTAAGCTCACGTTTGTGTTCATAACATGGTTCATGTTCAAGTTCGTGTGCCATTTCACGATACACGTATCTCAATTTATCACCGTATACGGTTACAGAAAGCTTGGGAAATCAGACTCAAGTTTAGCACAACTATTCCATAACCAGTCAGACGCTTTACATCTCAGGTCGTATCGTTTGGCATTCATTCCTCAATCAGCATACGTTCATGATATGTTCTAGTATCACGTTCACAGTATGATTCACTTATCATATTCTAATTCCATGCCAGTGCCCCTCATATAATTACGAACCACGTTCATAATTGCTCACTTAACATGTTCACAATTGTTCACGTAGTTCGTCCCTATATATATTCTCAGCAGCTTGCTCAGAGATATAAATGTTATCTTTCCAGTATAATTGTACGTACCTCTTCATGTATTCTACATGCTATAGCTTATTCACTCAGATTCAGAAAATCTATCTTAAGTATAGAACCGGAAACTATTCAGCATCATCAGGACAGGGTCAACAGGACCAAGATTTTATTTATTAGGTTAGACCTTTGAAGAAATCGTTTCGAGCGGGAGGCCACTCGAAACGGAGGAGTCCATCCGGACCTCTCATTATTTTCTTCGATAAATCCGGTTATGTTCTTTCAGTCATGTCACGTTCCATGTTCTCTTCAGCCATGTCACGTAACATGATCATTTCAGTCATGTCAGGTTTATACCTATCAGCAGCATTATGTCTTAATTAGAAGACAATTTATCCTCCAGCTTAATTGTCTTTTCCGTCTACGTGTTCTTTCAGTTCTTATAACTTCCTCAGCTTATTACCTTTAATTCGAGGACGAATTTCTCCTTTTTAGAGGGGAAGAATTGTAAAAGCCAGTATGGTCGTATCTTTAATTCGGGGACGAATTATTGTTTTTAGAGGGGAAGAATTATAAAACCCGTATTTAAAAATCGGAATATTTAAATACGCAGTTTAAATTTAATAAACTATATAAGTATTAATTATTAGACAGAAATATAAAAGCAGAAAATTAAATACGCTATCCCAGTTTATTTAAATATTACAGTTAATATTTATTCAGATAATAAGTATTTAGTCTCAGAAAATATTACAGATGAATTATTTAGTTTACAGAAATAATTAAACGTTAATATTAAATACGCACGCTCAGTTTTAGTTAAATATTATAAATAATTATTCAGGAATAATTATTAAGTTTCAAAAATATAACGTATGTATTATTTTAGTATGCAAATAATTAAACGTCATCAGAAATCACGCAGTCTCAGTTTTAATTAATATCGTGTCGTAAACTAATTATTCAGAAAATAATTATTAGCCATTCATTTTCAGGAAATAAATAAGTTCTTGACGAGAATTTAAAAAAAAAACCATCACGAACACGAAAGTATTAAAAAAAAAAGAACAAATCAAGTATATGTTGTTATGGCCGGTTTGTAAAAAAAAAAAGAAAGAAGTAATGGGCTGCGGCCCATTTTGCATTTGTACAACAATAGACACGGGGGGTTTTCCCCTTTCCTTCTCACAGCGACACAAACAAAAAAAAAAGAAACGAGATTAGGGTTTTTGTGTTATGCCGACACAAGAGACAAAAAAAAAAAAAAAGGAGGGACGGGTTTTGGACGTGATGTTGATTATTCAAGTATGTGGATTCGATATATTCTATGGCATCACATAAAACCGTAAGCATTCTTAATTTTTTTCCTTTGACTGATTAAATCACGAAATAGGCGAATCAGGGGTGTCGGGTGTGTTGCTTTCACGAAAACCGAGAGCCCAAGGCTCTCGGTGTGTTGCTACTCGACCCAGCCGAGACCACAGCAAGGTCTCGGTGCTCCTTTTTGTGACCAGCCCGAGACAAACCCCACAGCAGGGGTGTTTGGCTTTTCGAACAGCAGAAAACCCCACAGCAGGGGTGTTTGGGTTTAATTCTGCATAAGGGTGTGTTTGGGGCTGTTAGAAAACAAAGGCAGTGGGAACCTTGTAAACAAACAGTGGGAACTATAACAAGCAGTGGGAACCACTGCTCTAGCAGTGGTAACCACTGCACTAACAGTGGGAATAATAACCAGCAGGGGGAACCAAAAAGAAAACAGTGGGAACTTTTGTAAAAGAAAACAGTGGGAACTTTTGTAAATCAAGCAGTGGGAATATACTAATATATAAGGAATTACTTTATTTAATTAAATCTTTTTATAAATAAGTTGTGTTAAATAAATTTAATTAATTGTTTTGTGTTATTTCTTAGTTAGTAACATAAAATTAATTCTTTTATATACTTTAAACATATGATTTATTAATGATTTAATTTTAAAGAAATTAAATGGGAAATATTTCTAAATCAGGAAACTTTCTATTTATGACAGGTTACTATTTTTAATAAGATCGTAAATATTGGAAATACATATCATACGGTAATCAGAATTATAAGAATACACTTATCAGAAATAAGACAGAACATTCAGATTTATCAGATTATATAGTATTAAAATACCAAGATAGTTTTGAATCAAACTGAGAACAATTAAGATCAATAAAATAAATGGATATCAGTCAACTTATTTTCGCGTCCATTATTTATGTAGTATCCGTGAAGTCAGATTCGATCCGTCAGCTTTCAGTCTTATTTCAGTACTGGACACGAGGTACGGATTTCCCGTTCTTTCAGTAAGGATTTCCTTTCCTATTCATGATTAGGATTTCCCGTCTGCACCCAAATGTTTTCCCCAGTATATGTTTAATTTTATCAGTAATCATGTTAATAACTAAATAAATTGCCTGAGCATTATATACAAGCACGACCAGTTTATGTACTAGTTACGGAGGTACCGTAACCACGGCACTAGAGGCACCGGTGTCGTGACTCACATGCAGGAGATTGATATCCTGCATCGTCCCACTCAGCTCAGCTTGGCCATTTTATCAGTATTTTTAGTGGGGCGTATGGATGCATCCTAGGCTTGTATGTGTTACAAGTTATCAGGGTGAATGTGGTGTGTGCTCTACATCCTTCACATTGGAGCTGATCCCTCCACCCAGCACAGTTATTTAGAGGTCACCCCTCTACAGCATGACGAGGTCACCCCTCCAGTTATTCATGCACGGTTGTTACAACACGTGACCTATATAAGCTCTGGCAAATAAAATACAGTAAATGCATGTTTTCAGAATTAATAGTTATATTTCAGTATCAGTATATATGAACCAGGTTGCTCAGATTTTATGCAGAGTCCTACCACATGTTACATATCAGTCTTACAGCTTCTGTATTCTATCGCCTGTTTCATTCTGTATATTCTTATCATGCTTTATATCCGTTCACTGAGCGTTATGCTCAGTCGTAGTTCCTTTCATGTTCTAACGGCAGGTACACCAGGATGCTTTTAGGATTCTAAGAGCATGTGCATTTGGATGGAAGCTATCCAGACTTCTTACATTATGCATTTCTTTCATTATTCTGCTTATTTGGACATTGTTTAGTCCTTTCATTCAGTATTTTATTTTTCATGTTTTGGGCTTATGTTTGGATTGCCGATGTTTGATTCCGGTATTTCCTTTATGGTCAGTTAATGTTTTAGGACATTTACCTTATGCTTTGATGACACGCCATAAATACACGTAACGGTCCAGTTATCCAAGTGGGGTGTTACAATTATGGTATCAGAGCGCAAGGTTCGACCTGTAGGCTCTAAAACTTGACCTGTGACTAGTGGGTAGTCACCAGGAACTTCCCATATTTTGGCGTTGTTATCTTTCATGTTTCTCATGGATTATTCAGTCAGTTTTCTTCATTTATCAGTCAGTTTTCTTAAAGTTTTGACTAAGCAAAAGGTTGGTACATAACTAGCCATACTTAGTCGCATGTGCTTTTTAGCGAATTATCGTTTTGGTGAACTGACCATAGGCATTCACCCTTGCCCGTTCGGATTTTTGTATAGATGAACTGATCATGGGCGCTTATCCTTACTCATGTCAGATTCATGTTTTCAGTCCAATATTACGTGGTGAACCAGCCCATATACGTTCACCAATGTTCAGATCAAATTTCATGATTTTCAGTCAAATGTTGCTTTGTGAACTGATCCATAGTTGTTCACATTTGTCATAGCATGACATTCTATAAATTTTGACAAGTATGGATTAGACTACAGCCATCCATATTTAATATCAGATTATAAATTTCTATACATGACAGTTCTCAGAAAATTTTGACCAGTATGGATCAAACCAGAATAACCCATACTTAGTCTCATGTTTCTTCTTTGGATTCTGAGGATTGAACCATAGCTATCCACATCAGTTGATGTTGAACCTCAGTCGATTATACTTTTATGATCTTTGTAACAATAAAATTTTCAAACCCTCACGTTGATGACATCTACAAGATGATTCAGTTTCATGTCTCCTTACGAGGATTATGTTTTCAGCAAAGTAATGATGTTTTCATGTTAAGATACGCAAGAACTTCTGAAAAACCCGTTTTCATGGTAAATCATGATTGATCATGCTTCATGCGGACCAATGTTGGGACTTTGATTATATCATACTTTTAGCCTCTATACAACCAGCATTAAGTCTACACAGAAATTATCAGCCTATTATGTTAACCGTTTCAATTCAGCTTACTACCGTTTTAATCAATTTATTTTTTTTTTTGATAATGTCAAACAAGCGACACCAGTATCGATCCTCCCATAAAATTTCCACCAGCTCCATGTACCATATTCCATATGTACCCCATGTATAGTGTCTCAGTTATACTCCACATACAGTACTTCATGTGTACTCCACGTACAGTGTCTCAGATATGCTACTTGTGCAATATTCATTTTGTACATCATGTACAGTAGTCCAGGTGTACTCTAGGTACCCTACTCCATGGATATTGCTGATTGTTCCTTAATCATCGTGGGCGTTTCCACTTGTCGATATTCTACCAGGTGCTGATGCTGCTCGTGAGTTGAAGATTTTTACCAGATGCTGATGCTGCTAACACTCTGAAGACCACACAGATGCTGATGCTGCTGATACTTTGGAGATCTCTCAAGATGCTAATGCCGTTCATACTATGAAGACTCTGCAGAACAAGGACGAAAAATATAAATTTGAAATTCCTGACAAGAATAAATTTCAACCATCAGACACTACCATTCTATTCCATGCCTTACTTGCTCAGTTAGCTGTCACACGTTACTCCGCTAATCTTTCAGTCGAAATAGTGAGAACCGGTAACCATCCGACCACTCAGCAGGAATAGTCACTTGAATCATGGTCATGATAATGACCGTCATTAAATTGACAAACAAGGCAGTGGTGACAACCACCGTGCTTATAATTAATCAGTCAGTAACCATCGGAACTCCGGAATGGACGTGACCATAAATACAGAAGTCAGCAGTCTAACCGGTCCGCCAATCCTAGCAGTTACCAAAATTTTTCAGCCTTGTTCATATTCATCTATTAAAACACGTGCCAAGACATCAGTCAAGACATAGTTCTCAGGTATCATTTCGGAAGACACATATCAGGGCACCAGTCATGATACACGTCATACGAATATCTTCTCAGAGTATGAGTCCGAGCTCCTAGTTCCAGTATGTTCCAAGCAAGACCCTCAGTAATTCAGGGTATCTTTCAGAAAGGGGTATACTCGTTCTATTATGCCACGCATGAATCAGATCATTAAAATTCAGTCACCACCACTAGATTATTATTCAGATTAAACACACGGTAATCATTATGTGAGGTTACAGACGAACCCACTCAGTGGAAGTCGCCACGTTACTCCACGTATTCCTATGTCAACTTTATGTAAATCAGATATTTACCTACCTCTCAGCCAGAAAGGACTCAACAGTAACACCATAATTATTAAAGCCTTATTTTCAGCTAACGACGAGATCCGTCTTACTAAATTCCAAATATATTCATTATACTTTCGGTCAGAAAATCAGCACGAATTATTTCTGCCTTACAAGCGCGTGACTATCAGTCCATAGCTACGAAGACTTTTACCTACCTGTTATTAATTCACTTATGAAATTCCTTAAATTCATGATCAGCAGATTATTCTAGAGTTCCAGATATAATTTCAGAAAGTTTTCAAGAAATTTCCTTCCTAACCACGAGACAGAAATTTAACATCGAGCTAGTCTCAAGAACAGAACCTGTTTTCAGAACTCTTGATCACAGGGCTTAAGCTAAGTTAAAAGAGTTGCAGCAATTGCTGCAAGAATTACCGGAACGAGGCTTAATTCGCCCTGGCGTACCACCAGGAAGTGTGTCGTTTCTGTCTATCAGGAAGAAGGTCGGTAACATTAGATCATGTATCGACCACTAAAACAGTTGACATGATCACCATTCTTAATCAATGTTCATTCCATAAATAGCAGGTTTATCGGATCTGCTACGATGTCTTAAACGCGTTTTAGAACAAATTCTGATCATGCCACCATCAGTGGTGAGAGAAAGAACAGGACGTTTCCAGACTGATGTTGCACATATTACAATCTCTCTAAAATTTAAATTTTATACTTTTGAGCTCCCTAATGCTCCAGCTATATTATGAAATCATGAATAAAATTTTCCCATAAATCTTAGGCGATATCATCAGTATATTCATTGATCACAGTCTGATCTGCCCAATGCTAGAGGAGAACACGAGAGTCATTTTCTCACAGTTGAATAGAATCTTCGATAGGAGAAAATTTTATACGCAGCTTTCTAGATATGAATCCCAGTAGAACAAGGTGGCATTTCTTGACCACACTAGTTCAACAGAAAGAAATTTCAAACAATGCTGCGAAGGTGAAGGCCATCACCTGATGGTCCCGACCGACGCCTGTGAACGAAGTACAAATTCTTCTAGAACTCAATTGACTGCTACCACAGAAATTGCGGACAGTTCCCACCAGAAATTTTTCTATGGCTGTCCAACCAGATTTCCACCAGAAGGTCCCATAATTCCATCGCACATTGATGCAGCTATGTTCATATCTAATGCCTGACATACCTCAGGTTCAAGATAGAACACCGACATGCTATTTCTACCAATAGAAATTCTAGACCGAAAGGAGACAAGACTCCATGGAGATTGTTATCAGTTTACCACAGACTCAGAGAATGTATGATACTATCTAAGTTATCATCAACCATGTAATCAGCCTGCGCGTTTCTTTTATCCGAAAGGATCACGCAGTAGCAGATCTGCAGAAAATTTAGAAATTCAGCAGCAAATCGTACGAATTCAAGGCATTCCATCGACCATCATATCAGACAGAATTCATGATCATGATCAAGTGTATGTTTACGCCCACCTTAAATTCATGATTATTTTCACTGACACGTTTACGTCTCATTCGCGGTATGATGCTATTCCAATTCATCTTTATGCTACCTCTTGATTTAAGCTCACGTTTGTGTTCATAACATGGTTCATGTTCAAGTTCGTGTGCCATTTCACGATACACGTATCTCAATTTATCACCGTATACGGTTACAGAAAGCTTGGGAAATCAGACTCAAGTTTAGCACAACTATTCCATAACCAGTCAGACGCTTTACATCTCAGGCCGTATCGTTCGGCATTCATTCCTCAGTCAGCATACGTTCATGATATGTTCTAGTATCACGTTCACAGTATGATTCACTTATCATATTCTAATTCCATGCCAGTGCCCCTCATATAATTACGAACCACGTTCACAATTGCTCACTTAACATGTTCACAATTGTTCACGTAGTTCGTCCCTATATATATTCTCAGCAGCTTGCTCAGAGATATAAATGTTATCTTTCCAGTATAATTGTACGTACCTCTTCATGTATTCTACATGCTATAGCTTATTCACTCAGATTCAGAAAATCTATCTTAAGTATAGAACCGGAAACTATTCAGCATCATCAGGACAGGGTCAACAGGACCAAGATTTTATTTATTAGGTTAGACCTTTGAAGAAATCGTTTCGAGCGGGAGGCCACTCGAAACGGAGGAGTCCATCCGGACCTCTCATTATTTTCTTCGATAAATCCGGTTATGTTCTTTCAGTCATGTCACGTTCCATGTTCTCTTCAGCCATGTCACGTAACATGATCATTTTAGTCATGTCAGGTTTATACATATCAGCAGCATTATGTCTTAATTAGAAGACAATTTATCCTCCAGCTTAATTGTCTTTTCAGTCTACGTGTTCTTTCAGTTCTTATAACTTCCTCAGCTTATTACCTTTAATTCGAGGACGAATTTCTCCTTTTTAGAGGGGAAGAATTGTAAAACCCAGTATGGTCGTATCTTTAATTCGGGGACGAATTATTGTTTTTAGAGGGGAAGAATTGTAAAACCCGTATTTAAAAATCGGAATATTTAAATACGCAGTTTAAATTTAATAAACTATATAAGTATTAATTATTAGACAGAAATATAAAAGCAGAAAATTAAATACGCTATCCCAGTTTATTTAAATATTACAGTTAATATTTATTCAGATAATAAGTATTTAGTCTCAGAAAATATTACAGATGAATTATTTAGTTTACAGAAATAATTAAACGTTAATATTAAATACGCACGCTCAGTTTTAGTTAAATATTATAAATAATTATTCAGGAATAATTATTAAGTTTCAAAAATATAACGTATGTATTATTTTAGTATGCAAATAATTAAACGTCATCAGGAATCACGCAGTCTCAGTTTTAATTAATATCGTGTCGTAAACTAATTATTCAGAAAATAATTATTAGCCATTCATTTTCAGGAAATAAATAAGTTCTTGACGAGAATTTAAAAAAAAAACGATCACGAACACGAAAGTATTAAAAAAAAAAAAGAACAAATAAAGTATATGTTGTTATGGCCGGTTTGTAAAAAAAAAAGAAAGAAGTAATGGGCTGCGGCCCATTTTGCATTTCTACAACAATAGACACGGGGGGTTTTCCCCTTTCCTTCTCACAGCGACACAAACAAAAAAAAAGAAACGAGATTAGGGTTTTTGTGTTCTGCCGACACAAGAGACAAAAAAAAAAAGAAAGGAGGGACGGGTTTTGGACGTGATGTTGATTATTCAAGTATGTGGATTCGATATATTCTATGGCATCACATAAAACCGTAAGCATTCTTAATTTTTTTCCTTTGACTGATTAAATCACGAAATAGGCGAATCAGGGGTGTCGGGTGTGTTGGTTTCACGAAAACCGAGAGCCCAAGGCTCTCGGTGTGTTGCTACTCGACCCAGCCGAGACCACAGCAAGGTCTCGGTGCTCCTTTTTGTGACCAGCCCGAAACAAACCCCACAGCAGGGGTGTTTGGCTTTTCGAACAGCAGAAAACCCCACAGCAGGGGTGTTTGGGTTTAATTCTGCATAAGGGTGTGTTTGGGGCTGTCAGAAAACAAAGGCAGTGGGAACCTTGTAAACAAACAGTGGGAACTATAACAAGCAGTGGGAACCACTGCTCTAGCAGTGGTAACCACTGCACTAACAGTGGGAATAATAACCAGCAGGGGGACCAAAAAGAAAACAGTGGGAACTTTTGTAAAAGAAAACAGTGGGAACTTTTGTAAATCAAGCAGTGGGAATATACTAATATATAAGGAATTACTTTATTTAATTAAATCTTTTTATAAATAAGTTGTGTTAAATAAATTTAATTAATTGTTTTGTGTTATTTCTTAGTTAGTAACATAAAATTAATTCTTTTATATACTTTAAACATATGATTTATTAATGATTTAATTTTAAAGAAATTAAATGGGAAATATTTCTAAATCAGGAAACTTTCTATGTATGACAGGTTACTATTTTTAATAAGATCGTAAATATTGGAAATACATATCATACGGTAATCAGAATTATAAGAATACACTTATCAGAAATAAGACAGAACATTCAGATTTATCAGATTATATAGTATTAAAATACCAAGACAGTTTTGAATCAAACTGAGAACAATTAAGATCAATAAAATAAATGGATATCAGTCAACTTATTTTCGCGTCCATTATTTATGTAGTATCCGTGAAGTCAGATTCGATCCGTCAGCTTTCAGTCTTATTTCAGTACTGGACACGAGGTACGGATTTCCTGTTCTTTCAGTAAGGATTTCCATTCCTATGCATGATTAGGATTTCCCGTCTGCAGCCAAATGTTTTCCCCAGTATATGTTTAAGTTTATCAGTAATCATGTTAATAACTAAATAAATTGCCTGAGCATTATATACAAGCACGACCAGTTTATGTACTAGTTACGGAGGTACCGTAACCACGGCACTAGAGGCACCGGTGTCGTGACTCACATGCAGGAGATTGATATCCTGCATCGTCCCACTCAGCTCAGCTTGGCCATAGTATCAGTATTTTTAGTGGGGCGTATGGATGCATCCTAGGCTTATATGTGTTACAAGTTATCAGGGTGAATCTGGTGTGTGCTCTACATCCTTCACATTGGAGCTGATCCCTCCACCCAGCACAGTTATTTAGAGGTCACCCCTCTACAGCATGACGAGGTCACCCCTCCAGTTATTCATGCACGGTTGTTACAACACGTGACCTATATAAGCTCTGGCAAATAAAATACAGTAAATGCATGTTTTCAGAATTAATAGTTATATTTCAGTATCAGTATATATGAACCAGGTTGCTCAGATTTTATGCAGAGTCCTACTACATGTTACATATCAGTCTTACAGCTTCTGTATTCTATCGCCTGTTTCATTCTGTATATTCTTATCATGCTTTATATCCGTTCACTGAGCGTTATGCTCAGCCGTAGTTCCTTTCATGTTCTAACGGCAGGTACACCAGGATGCTTTTAGGATTCTAAGAGCATGTGCATTTGGATGGAAGCTATCCAGACTTCTTACATTATGCATTTCTTTCATTATTCTGCTTATTTGGACATTGTTTAGTCCTTTCATTCAGTATTTTATTTTTCATGTTTTGGGCTTATGTTTGGATTGCCGATGTTTGATTCCGGTATTTCCTTTATGGTCAGTTAATGTTTTAGGACATTTACCTTATGCTTTGATGACACGCCATAAATACACGTAACGGTCCACTTATCCAAGTGGGGTGTTACAATGATTTTGATAAGGATTTGTATAAAATGACTTTGGCTATTTTATGGCCTATTACAAAGATTTGTGAAAAATGATTTTCGGTAATAATTATATACCGATGATATATTAATGGTTTCATTAAACTCTATGAATTCACTCGGCGTTATCGCTGACCTTTTCTTTGAACATGTTTTGTCTCAAGTACTTGAAGGTAATTCTCAGGAAGACAACAAGAATTCATGGCCCGCACTTAAATAACAATTTCCATTCAAATCTTTTGTAAAATTGTATGAAATGACCATGACTTGGGACCTATGTAACTTTGATATTTATGAATGGAAATGCTTTATTATTAAAACGACGCGACTTTTAAGCGTTGTCTATGATGTGAGTAATGTGCTATCCCGTAACACCAACTAGTCTTCCGCTGTATTGAGTTGAATAAATTTGGGGGTGTTACACAAATGCTATTATTTGGGCCATTCAAGTGGCAAAAGCTCTTTGTAAGGGTTGTTTTGGAAACGGATTGGGATATACTTTTTCAAGCTTTCAAACAAAACAAAGTGTTGTATTACATTAGAGCCTTATTTCTCAACATTCGGCGTCTATGCCTGCGTTTCGAGTTATGTTGTTGGTCTTTCGTGCGACGTGAAGGGAATAAAGTTGCTCATGAGTTGGCAAGGCTTGCTTTAACTACAAATGTAGAGGATTTGTATGATCAGTGTGTGCCACTTTCTGTTGACACACTTGTACAACATGATGTAAACCTTTTAACTGAGTAATGAAAGTTCTATCCTTTTCATCAAAAAAAAGCATCCAAAAAACATATAATGAAGTTGCAGTTATCCAAGAAACATATAATGAAGTTGTAGTTACTGTTTTTGTATGAAGCTAATCTAATCAGTACTAAGCTAACTAATACGTGGAGAGAAAAATATATGGTATGTATGGAAAAACTAACTATAAGCGCTAAATTTACAATCATCTAGCTTATAGTAAAAAACATGGATGTATCCGGAAGCCATGATTCGAATATAGCCGTTGCATGAAAAACTACTTGGCAGCCAGACCAAGCTTCTAAAACTGACGTATAATCTGTGACATCCTCATATGAAATTTATAAAGCTACACTTTTAGTACGAGGAGGAAGGGAAGAAACACTACAACAAGATAAGCCTAATGCAATATTTTACAAGCAACACTCTCAAATGTGTTGCATTTGTCACAAAAGCGGCAAAAAGGCCACGTTTTCCAAATAAGTGTTGCGTATTAATATCAAAAGTGACACTTTAACTAAAGTGTTGCAAGTGGTTGAAGAATATAGCGCAACACATGAAAAAAGTGCTACAATATTTCGTGAAAAACAAATTTAAAAAAATTTCATCGAAAACTAATATCCCGCTTAGTTTTTTATATTGCTCGCGCCCCCTTTTTACCCAAAATTAAAACTACTTTAACACTTTAAAAAAAACTTTTATGAATCCATTTTTTTCACTTACACACAAAAGGATATCAAAACTTTAGGTTTCTCATTTAGCTTCTTCTTCTGGCGTTTCTTTTGAATCTAATCCACCAGTGATATGGTATGTGAAAATCTTGTTATATTAATTATTTTATCTTGAACTTTATTAGGTTTGATTGAATATCTATATCCCCATTAGCTAAAGTTTTATAAAATCTGAAACTAGTATCTCAAAATTAGGGATCTCATCCATTCAAGTTGCCTCATTTTCATATTATATCTATTTATATACACTATTTAATAGGATTATTCATATATTATATCTTCAAATTAAATATTCTAAGCAGATTCGGGTTTAAAAGATCTTATAGAAGCTTTTATATGGTTTGTTCTCTTTGGAAATTAATTATGTTCCTTGATCGAATTGTATTGTTATCCATATTGCTTTAATAATTGAGGGAATATAAATCGGGGTCGAAAAATAGTGTTGGGCATGGCAGATACAAAACTCGGTCGGACCAAAACAATCAGACCCACGTAACACAAATCAAACCTGACTGAATGACCTTCGGCCCGGTCTCCTTTCCATGTTATGTTTTTTCAGTCTCGGAAACTTCAGTCCAAAATTGACAAAAACCCGCAAACTAACCTATTGAAACAAACAGACCCTATTTTTTCGCAAATGTTGTAAAAGTGTTGCTTGGATTTTTTTGGTTAATATGGGTGTGCATCATACCATCCCATTCCCTGCGTCGTCGGGATTAGATATAGTTGTCGTTGAAACATATATCAACACATGTGACTTTTAAGTCTCCTTTGCGCCACTCGCCCTTGCAATATAATCCACAATCATGGAGGTTAGTGTATCTGCTTATTACGTCTTGGTACATCAGATAAGCAAGCAGTTTAGAGACTCTTAGGCATTGCACCTTTATAGTGAATATTTGAGGACCGAAATCAGCACTTTTGAAAAGAAGTTGCTTATATCTGACAGTGTATAAATTTTTTTCAAAATGCATATCAGTTTCAATAAAAAAAGGTTTTTATTATATTTATTTGGTGGAAATTGATAAAAGTATTTTACTATGTAAGGAAATTTGTGAACCAAGTTTAGGATATTATGTAAACTCACAGAACGAATAACTGCATACTATTTTTTTTGTTTTCTAGATGTTGGACTGTTAAGATATTCGATTTAATAAAAATATATTCGTAATGTCATAACTTACTGATGCAGTTTGGTTTCAAATTGCTTCTTTATCCACTTGCTTCCAACATTGTCCTAAAAACAACATGAAAACGCTTAAGTCGTATGCCCTAATTAGATGTCAAAGGAGATACATGACCTCTATTTCTCGTACTGTATAACATGTATCTTTTTTTCTACAGTTGTTCTGTGGGAGTTATTTTGCATATTTATTCTAATTTTAAGGCAATTGAGACGAATAACAGAACTGATCAACGAAAGATACTTTTATACTGGGCAGGATAGACGTCCAGATTGCAACGGGAAACAAGATCACACCTGTGGGAACGCTGCTACCCTACTTGATCGGGATGATCCTCCATAGATTTGGGCCGCTTTTACAAATAACCAAGTACTTGTATAAATTCTGTTAATGTAACAGATTTGGGTGACACCACACAATAAAAGTGAAGAATGGGTTGCTGGTCTTTTAGTATCTCAAAGCAAAGGAGACGATACACTTTCTGTATGGTCTGCTAGGTAAGTCGCACTATAACAGGTCAAAACGGGGTAAACAAGAAACTACTAACCCGAACATAGAACCTGGTAGGATGTTACTATGTTAGGTCTTTGATAAAAAAACTAGACCCACTGCACATTTATGTTCACCAAACAACCTTTAACAAAATGACCTAGGACGTGCAAAAAAAAAGAGATCATAATGTTACAAAGATAGACAAGTTTTATAGTACAGTGGTCTGAAGAGGGGCAGTGCTGTTATGACCTATGTTTTGTATAGATGGTATTCTGTTTATGTGTTCTCTTTCACCTGAAACTATTGGCTGCAACATATGGGACTTTTAGTATTGCAGAAACATTTGCAGACAAAATTATATCATGGTATCATTGATAGGTGTGAAAACACCCATCCTTTTACCACTTAATTACAATAATAACCAAGCCAAAACGTGTACTTTATGTCGTAAATGTCAGAATTATGTGTGGTTTGTGTTTTTGTTGTGATTTTAGGATCAAAATGTTAAAAGGGAAGAAAACACGGCTTTCACAGGCTTTTATCGAAGAAAAAGAAAAAAGACGAAGTCAAGAAATCAAGAGTGCAAAAAGAACGGAAGTCCAAGGCCTATTCTGAAGATTTATCGAAGAAAAAGTCTAAAGACGGAAGTTTAATAAAGCCGAAGAACTCAAGTCTTTTTATGAAGAAATTTCAAGACGAGTTTAAAGAAATCCCGAGACAAAGTCGTTAAAGTCGAAGAACTTAAAAGACGAGGACTAAATGATAATTAAAGAAAGAAGAAAGAGGGGAGGAAGCTTCCTTCCACTAATCCCCCTAATCTCCTATAAGTAGCATCCATTTCATTTCATTAGTTTTTGTTGGCTAATAGTGACAATTAGTCTTCCATTTTAATTACTTGCACTTTAAATTCATATCATTTACTTAATTGACTTGCACCTTTAATTCATTTAAATTCAAGTAAGTTTCCTTTTTATGTTATTGAATCTTTACTTTTCTTGTTAATCTCTTATCTTCCTTTCTTGTTTAATCTTTAATCTTTATGCTTATTGTTTATGTTCATGTTCTTGAAGTTTTTATTGATTTAATCAAGTGGGTTTTTATTATTGTGATTATTATTGTTAGTGTTATTGATTTGGTTTGATAGATTACCATTAGTTGATCATTTGTGATTAGTCTTGCTTAATCTTTTGGTTTGATTTGATTAGTTTTGGTTAGATTCGTGTTTCTTTTTGTTTCCGTGTTCTTCGCTATATTATGTTTTCCAGGTTATTCCGGATCAAGACCTTTATTCCGGATCAAGACCTTTATTCCGGATCAGTGATACATTCCGAACGAAGGATTCATTGGTTAGTTTTATGATTTATTCCGGATAAGTGTATTATTCCGGATCAACCAATTATTCCGAGTAAAGGAATTATTCCGGATGAAGGCTTTATAGTGAATATTCTGAATGAACAACTTTTATTCCGGATGAACTGATATTTCGAATGAACAACTTTTATTCCGAGTGAAGCCCACTTTCCGAACGAAGCAATCTTTCCGAATCAACCATTTATTCTGAATAAAGCATTATTCCGGATCAAGGCAAATATTCCGAATAAAAGATTTATTCCGGATAAGTGACATATTCCGAATAAAGAATTTATTCCGGATCAAGTGATTATTCCGGATGAACCATTATTCCGAGTGAAGCATTCTTTCCGAACGAAGGTATATTCCGAATAAGAGTGTTATTCCGGATGAGCTATTATTCCGGATAAAGGAGTTATTCCGAATGAGTGTTCTGTTTGATTATTCCGAATGAGCTTTGTTATTCCGGATGAACTAGTTATTCCGGATGAAGGTGATATTCCGAATGAGCTGTTTTTAGTTTATTTTAAGTTTTTAGCTTTTAAGTTTTAAACTTTACTTTTCCCGCCTTTTTCCTTAGTCGCACTTAAAGTTTACTTTCCTTAGATTTATTTTAAGCTTGCCTTTAGTTTAAGTTTAAGTTTGCCTTTAGGATAGTTTTAAGTTTGCGTTATTTACTTTAATTGTCATTTACTTTTTGTCACGTCATTTAATTTCTTGTCATTTATTTTTAATCATTTTCAACTTTGTTTACTTTACCTTTATTTTAAAGTTTTTGCATTTTAATTACACTACAACGACGAATATTTGTGTTAACCAAAAAAAATTGAGTCGCACTTTGAACCAGTAATCAATTCGATTAGTCCACTTCAACGAACTTTATTTTTTAACTAAGTAACACCTAGTTATCAAATGGCGCCGCTGCCGGCTCTTTTCATAAAGATTAACGGTTTTCTGTGAGAGACGCGTTGCTTTTTGGGATCCGTTCATTCGTGAGCGTTATTTTTCTTGCTTAAAAATTTCCAAAAATCCAAAAAAAAAAATTAAACTTGTTAAAAATCCAAAAAAATTAAAAATTTTAAAAAAAAAATCCAAAAAGATTTTATTTTCTTTATAGTGTATATATATTCTCTTTGTGTTTGGTACCTTTTTCTTTTGACTTTGCAGGTCTATGCGTACTAGATCTTCTACTTATCCAGAGCCCGAAACTCGTGAAGATTTAGCTATGGCAGGTGTGAACAACAACAATAATCCACCGCACCTCAATAATAACAACAACAATGTTCTTCCACAGCCCGATCTTCGGACAATGGAGGAGCTTTGTCAACCCACAATGTTTGGACGAGGAGGACCGATTGCGCCGATGCAAATCACGGCTCCGGAGTTTTCTTTGAAGCATCAAAAGATACAACAAGTGCAAACTAATCTATTCCGCGGAATGCCTGATGATGATGCCAACAAACACCTTGACAAATTCATTACTATTACTTAAAGCATGAAGAATGTGCTGGCTAGTTTCTTACCAACCACTCAACCCTCTACTTCGGGCTCTCTACCTTCAAACACCGTCACCAACCCGAGAGCGAATTTGAGTGTTATCACTACCCGTAGTGGAGCAACTTTAGTAGGACCATCTATCCCACCCCCAGTTACTCCATCTACACCTCCTCCACCACCATTAATCCCTACTACTCCCACACCTAGTCTTAGTTCTCCATTACCGTCTCCACCTCTTACTGAAGTACCCAAGAAGAACCCTTCACCAACCCCACCTTCCACCTTTAAACCTTCAACATCTCAACCTTTACCTGCTACACCTACAACTTCCACCTATAAACCCAATATTCCTTATCCATCTCGCTTAGACAAGGCCAAACTGCAAACCAAGGATAACATTCAAGTGTCAAACTATTTGAAGAAAGTTTCGGAAATGACCATCACTTTTAGCCTTGTTGAAGCTCTAGCACAAATGCCTAAATTTGTTAAGATGTTTAAGGAATTGCTTAGCAAGAAGGAGAAGATGGCCGAGTTTGTTAATACTCGATTGAATGAAAATTGTTCAGCCGTCCTTCTTAAAGAACTTCCGGAGAAACTTGGAGATCCCGGTCGTTTTGTGCTACCATGTACTTTTAACCAAACTGACAAATTTACTGCCTTAGCCGATCTCGGGTCAAGTATAAATTTGATGCCTTTAAGTGTTTGGAAAAAGTTATCATTGCCCGACCTTACACCCACGAAGATGACTCTTGATCTAGCCAATCGCACTCTCGCTTACCCCGTTGGTATTGCCGAAGATGGGTTCATTAAAGTTGGCACATTCACTTTTCCGGTCGACTTTGTCGTTGTTGATTATGAAATGGACCCTCGTATTCCGTTAATACTTGGACGCCCATTTTTGAGAAACGGTAGAGCTTTAATAGATGTGGATAAGTGTGAACTCATCTTAAGAGTCAGGGATGATGCACAAGTTTTTGAAATGGGGAAGCTTACAAGCAAATCCTTTGGAAGAGAATCAGCGAATATGATTAATGTGCTTGATGATTTTGTCGTCTACAACAATCCTATATTCGATTCTTGCAATGATAATCCACTGTTTCAAGATGATGTGGATGATTCTCTCTCCAATTTGGAACCTTCACCCATATATGATTCTCCACCGATCTTTGATGCTTATGATGATGATTCTAGTTCCGATGCGGATGATTATGATGATTTTACTTCCGAGTATCCCGACATGCCCACTTATGATGATTTTGATGAGGCTGATACTCTTTCGAGTGATTCTTCAAATGATGAAGATCCTCCGCCAACCATGCTTTATCCTACTTTGGATGACTACTCATTTGAGGAAGACTTTTCTACTTTTCTCAATACATACTTCCCTCATGAGAGTGATGCCCCTCCTTTGGACTTTGATGATTATGGTCTTCATCCTTCTACGGATTTGAAGAAAATTCTTTCAAAGGAGCCGACACCGGACGACACCAACATCCGCAGCACGTATGTTTTGACACCTCTTTGTCCACCTTCTGATGACGAGGTTGTGCATTTTCTTAGCGGATGTTCTTCAAATTCTGCTGAGCCTGAGTGCTATTTTCCCCTAAAGGAAAAGGTGTTCGACCCCGGTATTGAAATTTTTGAGCCATCTCAGTATCCGTCTGATGAAATAAAAGGAAAGATTTTTGGAACTACTGGAGATATGCTTGCACCTCTTCATCCTTGCTCCCACCGTGCTCCATCTCTGCTTAAGGGAACCTTTCCTACTCTTCTTTGGCTTGCCTTTTTCGCCTTAATCTTGTGCTATTTGATGGACGAAAACTATGTATTTGATCCCGGTGGATGTGGTTCATGCTTCTTCCTATGCTAATCAAGGTCGAGTCAGGCTCACGACTCGGTGAACAAAAATCAAGCGCTTCTTGGGAGGCAACCCAAGTATCTATCTTTTAGCTATCTTTATCCTAAGTGTAGGGGAGACCCGTTGGTGTTTGCTATTTCCTCTCTTCTCATATTAAGGGATTCGAGTGTTCAATGATCCACTCTTGATGATTTTTGACGACCCGTGATTCCATGTTTCTGTCTTCCCGGTTCTATCCTAAACTCTTTTTGATTCACTATTTTATATTTCACAATATTAAAATAGGAATCTCTTTAGTTGTCTCTTTCTTAACGAGATTTAAACAAATTGCACAATGTCCTAAGTGTAGGGGAGTTTACACCCACATTCTTAAACATTGAGGACAATGTTTATATCAAGTGTAGGGGGGATTTCTATCGAAGTTAAGTGGCCTTTTCCTTGTATTTTTCCTCATTTTAACCAGAAAATCAATTTTTCGACATTTTTCAAAATTTTTGATCTATTTTGGCCTATTAGTTTTTCCTTTATTTTAGTTATTTTATTTCGTTGCTAGAATAAAATTTTAATAAAGTGGTTTTAATTTTCAACGTTGTGAATCTTTTGACTCAACCCGAGTTTACTTATCTAAGTTTACTCTAGCTAGTATCCTTAACGTGTTTAAGTCAAGTTTTGCTAGACTTTTATATAGGGAGCTTTAAAACGCGAAAGTCTTAACTCTCACGGGTTAAGAACAAGAACTTTTCGCAAGTTCCTATAATTGATCCTAGAGAGTCGTTTATCAAGGGAACTTTAAAATGCGATTTCTAAACTTGAAAAAGTCTAAGAATTTGCAAGATCCTATAGGCGACTCGAAAACCCAAAACTTTGATTTAATAGGCTAAGCATCCACGAGTCTCATTCCTTGAGATTTTAAACTGTGGAGAACGAGAGATGATAGAGTCAATTATAAGTTTGGTATTCTTTCGTGAATTTATGTGAGTTAATTATAAGCCTATTCTCCCATCGCTTGCTATTAAATTTATCTGCAATAAATAAGGTTGTACGATTTGAAAAGTTACTTAGCTTCTAGCCCAAGATCGTTTAAAAGTTGATCGGTATGGATTAGATTTCATAGCCAAGGAATAACTTATTGAAGCAGGATGCAAAGATTGGCGAGTCCAAAAAGGTCCTAACAAGGCATGAGGGCTACATTTTGTTGCTAAATATCCAAAAGTGATGTGAAGAATCATTTATCGAAAATCAATATGAAGGATCGAGACACACGACGAAAAGCAAAAACTCCCCTAAAGATCATGGAGAAGTCTATCCAAAAAGGCCCTAACAAGGTATGAGGATAAATAGATCCAAGTCCAAAAAGTAGGCGGATCGTTGTATATCAAAATCCCAAATAAAGATTGGATAAAAATGAAGAAGTCGTGGTCCAAGTATGAAGAATCTCTCAAAACTTCAAGTGAAGAAATTCCTATTATGAAGAGAAGACCATTATTTCATGAACGTATCTCAAGATTTGAAGTATGAATTCGCTGCCAAATATCGGTCCGAGAAAGGTCTCAAATCGTGAAGCGAGTTATGCCAAGATATGAACTTTTTGAGGTCCCGAGAAGCAGTTTTAAAAGATTTTGTCCTTTAGCTAACTATTGATTAAATCGTCCCACTTTATTTTCAGCCTTAATAACTATCAAAATAAGTCAACAATGCATCCTCGTGATCATTCAAGACAATAATAAAATATAAGAGATACACCTAGGAATAAGGGAGTCTAAGTGAATAATTGGCCCACATGAGTTCGTGTTAGTTAGCTAACTTATAATAACAATGATCTCGTTTTTAAGCTTGGTTTGGGGAACGTGAAACTTGAGGGTGATAATCATTCACGACATTCTAAAACCCTATGGTAATTTTTTGATTTCTTTACTTGTTTTGTTATTTCCTATCTCTTTAATAAAGGCCAAGGTGGTTTGATTGTGACGAAAAATGTAATCTTGCTTTGTAATTAATGCATTGCATAAGGACATTGCAATGGTCAAGTGTAGGGGATTTGATAGGTGTGAAAACACCCATCCTTTTACCACATAATTACAATAATAACCAAGCCAAAACGTGTACTTTATGTCATAAATGTCGGAATTATGCGTGGTTTGTGTTTTTGTTGTGATTTTAAGATCAAAATGTTAAAAGGGAAGAAAACACGGCTTTCACGGGCTTTTATCGAAGAAAAAGACAAAAGACGAAGTCAAGAAATCAAGAGTGCAAAAAGAACGGAAGTCCAAGGCCTATTCTGAAGATTTATCGAAGAAAAAGTCTAAAGACAGAAGTTTAATAAAGCCGAAGAACTCAAGTCTTATTTATGAAGAAATTTCAAGACGAGTTTAAAGAAATCCCGAGACAAAGTCGTTAAAGTCGAAGAACTTAAAAGACGAGGACTAAATTATAATTAAAGAAAGAAGAAAGAGGGGAGGAAGCTTCCTTCCACTAATCCCCCTAATCTCCTATAAATAGCATCCATTTTATTTCATTAGTTTTTGTTGGCTAATAGTGACAATTAGTCTTCCATTTTAATTACTTGCACTTTAAATTCATATCATTTACTTAATTGTCTTGCAGCTTTAATTCATTTAAATTCAAGTAAGTTTCCTTTTTATGTTATTGAATCTTTACTTTTCTTGTTAATCTCTTATCTTCCTTTCTTGTTTAATCTTTAATCTTTATGCTTATTGTTTATGTTCATGTTCTTGAAGTTTTTATTGATTTAATCAAGTGGGTTTTTATTATTGTGATTATTATTGTTAGTGTTATTGATTTGGTTTGATAGATTACCATTAGTTGATCATTTGTGATTAGTCTTGCTTAATCTTTTGGTTTGATTTGATTAGTTTTGGTTAGATTCGTGTTTCTTTTTGTTTCCGTGTTCTTCGCTATATTCTGTTTTCCAGGTTATTCCGGATCAAGACCTTTTTTCCGGATCAGTGATACATTTCGAACGAAGGATTCATTGGTTAGTTTTGTGATTTATTCCATATAAGTGGATTATTCCGGATCAACCAATTATTCCGAGTAAAGGAATTATTCCGGATGAAGGCTTTATAGTGAATATTCCGAATGAACAGCTTTTATTCCGGATGAACTGATATTCCGAATGAACAACTTTTATTCCGAGTGAAGCCTACTTTCTGAATGAAGCAATCTTTCCGGATCAACCATTTATTCCGAATAAAGCATTATTCCGGATCAAGGAAAATATTCCGAATAAAGGATTTATTCCGGATAAGTGACATATTCCGAATAAAGAATTCATTCCGGATCAAGTGATTATTCCGGATGAACCATTATTCCGAGTGAAGCATTCTTTCCGAACGAAGGTATATTCCGAATAAGAGTGTTATTCCGGATGAGCTATTATTCCGGATAAAGGAGTTATTCCGGATGAGTGTTCTGTTTTATTATTCCGAATGAGCTTTGTTATTCCGGATGAACTAGTTATTCCGGATGAAGGTGATATTCCGAATGAGTTGTTTTTAGTTTATTTTAAGTTTTTAGCTTTTAATTTTTAAACTTTACTTTTCCCACATTTTTCCTTAGTCGCACTTTAAGTTTACTTGCCTTAGATTTATTTTAAGCTTGTCTTTAGTTTAAGTTTAAGTTTGCCTTTAGGATAGTTTTAAGTTTGTGTTATTTACTTTAATTGTCATTTACTTTTTGTCCCGTCATTTAATTTCTTGTCATTTATTTTTAATCATTTTCAGCTTTGTTTACTTTACCTTTATTTTAATGTTTTTGCATTTTAATTACACTACAACGACGAATATTTGTATTAACCAAAGACAATTGAGTCGCACTTTGAACCAGTAATCAATTCGATTAGTCCACTTCAACGAACTTGAATTTTTAACTAAGTAAAACCTAGTTATCAATCATCTACAAATCTGATTTGGTTAAAAGCTTAACCGAACTTTCAATTTTGCTTACATGTTAGTTATTGGTTTATAAGGGTTCCACTTTACCATCATATGAAGTTAGCGTTCCTTGTTTGACTTTATCCTGCCACCACAAACGTAAGCATGCAATTCTTTTTGTAAAATACGAGGGCCCCAACATAATCAAGTTTTTGTGTACTACTCATCTTCAATTATTTTGTTGTTATACAGGGTGCTAAACAGATATACATGAGTCATATACGTCCTTTTCTCATGTGGCATCAAGGCAACCTCGATCATATCGTTTCCTTTCTGTACACTGAAACGGTAAATTATCTTTCCTCGTTATAATATGTTGAACCTTCATGCCTGCCTTTTAGTAAGTCTTATAACAGAGTTAGATTCATTTAATAAGTAATTACAACTTGCAAATAGATATATGTCTTGCATAGTTGCATATATGTTTACTGGAAGAGTTGAGAATATAAAAGATTAGCCCAAATAGTTGGTTCATAATAATGGATACATTAAACCTAACTTGTTCAAAATAATTGAAACACCATCAAGGTAGCCTATTGGTCAAGTGCGTCTTGATTTCTTACAAGAGGTCTCAAGTTCACCATGTAAACATCTTAGGGGTGTCACGGAAAGGTTCAAAAACGCCATAGGGATACCTCGGTCAGTACCCGTACAGCTGAGTCAAATACTTTCCATCCCCGGATAACATCCTAACAACAAAATCCTCATTCGTTTCTCGTTCACGTATTTGTATAACTTGAGTTATTGAATCCTATTTTATAAGCAAACATACACTAGAAGCAAACATGCATATTAGCTTTAACTTGATTCCTACGTACTGAATACACATTTTATATTACAAGTATGATTATATAACATTAAAAACTAGTTTTAACATAAAGCATGCTCGTATGTCTAACAAATGTCTTGACCTGAAGGCTAAATTTGTTAGCACCCACGAATAAAAAGTGAATTTATGTTCATTAAGGCAATCGTGATGAAGATTATGATATCAGGTATGGAGTAAATTCTTATTACAACGTACATGGCTGGTAAATCATTCATATGGTATTTGATCTTTGTCTACTTTACCTTGATGCAGCAAACGATGTTGTCAATGATGGCAGTCAACCCATCCCACCAGTCCCACCGCCAGAAGGAAGAGCAAGATCACTCACAGACGTTAATGTGGTTGCATTGTTTTTCTATGCATGTAGAGAACTAGGAGTTTGGTCTTAAGCTATAAGTTGCCCGGGCTATGGATGCAAAATGGATCTTTATCTTGTTTTAGGATCTTTTTGGCTACCATTGTATGTTTGTAACTTGTTACTTTTTCTTTTTTTGTTTACTTACGAAAGTAATCTTATTATTTAACTTGTTACTTTTTATTTTTTGTTTACTTACGAAAGTAATCTTATTATTTATCCAATTTCATATGGAGCAGGATATGTGCTGTTTTGGACTTTTGACCGATGTCAATCCACAAGTAAAATTTGCAAATATGTCAAGATTTGTAAAATTTGTAATTTGATAACTTTCTTTTTTACTAGACACTAGTTGTATATCATATTATTTACGTTGTAGTAATATTACTATTGCGGAATGAAAAATCTTAATGTGTTTGACATTGTTACAAGGAAATGTATAGTGTTGCATTTAAAAGAATAAAATGTTGCAATTATATTGTTACAAAATAATACTGTTGAATTCTAATGAATGAAAAAGTGTTGTACTTTACTGAAAAAGTGTTGCACATGATTTGTATTAATGTTTCATTTAATTTGAAAGGTGTTGCAGTTGTATGTCAAAAGTGTTGCTATTAAAGTTAAAAGGTGTTGCATTTGAATATAAAAGTGTTGCACCTTAAAGTATTGCATTTGCTAAAAATAAGAAACACTTTTAAAAAGTGTTTCAAAATATTAGAAAAAGTGTTTCTTAAACCTAAGGCGACATTGCATAACATAGCACGTGATAAAGTGTCATATTAGGCATAATGCAACATTTTTATGACACATTGCAACACTTTAGTGGTGTTGCTTTAGCTTCATTTTCTAGTAGTGAAAGAACACTGGAGAAACGAACAAACGCCCTGACCGAGTGACCTTGACGGAGTAATGCATGGCAAAGTCTTCCACCCAAGAACCTCGAGGCACCGGTTACCAGCACTTTCATAGTTCTAGTGCAGAAATCTAACAATGCAATAGTACTTTCTTTAAGAGAAAGGTTATTACTTTTGGAAAGAATGCATATATAGCTTTTAATACATTGATGACATTCAACAACACAAATGATCTTATGTACTTTAATGAGCGAGGTGGTTCATGAGAATTATACAAGGGGTGGTTGAAACTACTGTAATATGTTGATTCCTCTGAAAATAAAACTTTAAATGAGTAGTTTATGTAAAATTTATGATTTTCTAGTGTTCATCCATTTGGCTGACAAGATTTTTGGGGGAAGGACCGGGTCCCCTTGACGAAACAACTTACCTAGACAAGAAGTGAAATTTTATGGACTTAAAATTAATAGTCGTGAGATAGGATCGAACTCGGGATCACGGGATTGCACACATAACGTAAATGGTTAATTTATTTATTAAATATATTTATTATATTTATTAAATCAACCCAAAGATTAAACTAACCATCGTTAATAAATAAAAGTTAAGTTTAAACGACCGTTATGGAATCAATAGAAGCAAAAAGAAGAAAAGAAAAGTTACTGGAACACCCCCTGGGGGTTGTTCGACCGTGCCCACAAGGGAGGGGGAAAACGGAAACTTTGGTTTCCTAATTGGTTTATTACTTGGAAAAGAATATTTGCCAACCCTATATAAACAACCCAAGGCCTTCATAATTTTTCACCCCTTCTCTCTTTTTCTTGTTTGATCGCCGGCCATACACACCCATATTAGTGTTTCGTTTGGTTTTCGATTAAGTCTATTTTATCTAGTCCTATCCCCTCTCTAGGGTTGTTGGGTAGATATTCCATAAGCGTAGAAGCTCGGTTTGTTCGTGCTAGACTCACGATTAACTCGTCGTATTACGTGTGTACAAGATCGTGATATAGTCTTACTTTAGACTATATCCTGGTGGTGTTCGTGATTAACCCTAGTTCCCGATTGTTTCATCGTCTTGTCGATCTTGCTAGGATAAAGGTATGTAACCGTAATCTTGATTAATTATAATTGTGTTAATTATGTTCTTGTTAATTTTCTTTCGCTATATGTGTACTTTGATCCATATTAGGGTTTTAAATAATTGTTATGAACTATATAAACCTACAGTGGTATCAGAGCCAGGTTTAACATGATTATAATTATCAAGATCTAAAGTTTTATAACTAATATTGATTTGTGTTAAAATTTACATGTTGTTTTTAGGTTTTATAAAAATTAGGGTTTTGTTTTTTATTGTTTTTAAAAATCAGCTATGCCGAATTTTTATTAAAAAAAAATTTTAAACCCTAAAATTACATGGTAATTAACTTTAGATGTTTTGCATGAATTAATTGTTATGTCATGTGTGGTTACGATCCGTAGTTTTTTAATTGTTAAGAGAATGTGGGAGATCTGTAATGAACGTGCATGTTTTTTTACGGATCATATAATTTTGCATGCTGTTTGCTTTATTTGATTCAATGTTTTTAAATTAGGGAAGACTTTTTATGTTTATAAAAACCCTAGATTTGATATTCTTTGAATAAATTGTTATGCATGTGGCTATTTGATTTAGTTTTTTTACTACTTGTTTTCATGCATTTTTATATATTGTATGTTGTAAACAAGGGTGATTTTTTCCAAGAAAATAATATGGACTAAATCTTATCAAAATTAATGAATTGTTTTGAGATCTAAATTACATATGATTTACGTTGATTATAATTGCAATAGCAACTTAACGGCCTACTCAATTTTGACAAACTATAAAGTGGGTATAACGCACCGCTGGTCATGTACCCGGTTAAGGAAGGAGGTGTTATGCTTCAGCGCTGACCAAATTCCCGGCTCGCCTGTGCGTCAAAATTGGAATTACCTGTGGTTGTTATTTGTATAATTCTTTAAGGTTGACTTAACTGCATTAATTCACATCCGAAACACAATGAATAAGGTTATTGCTTTGTGCTTTAGCTGAGTTCTAGAAAAAGTACGGTGTGAATTTAGTTGTGTGTAAAGTCTTTAATTGGTTTAACCAATACCTCAACTTGCAAATATATGATGAACTTTTAGTCTCACCAAAAAGTTTACTAAACATTTTTATTAAACTTATGTTTTGGAGATGTATGCATGCTTCTCCATACATGATTTTGACACCAAAATCTATACCCTAAAAATTTAAGTCATATGCCCTCTTGACGAACACTTGAAGTTACAATTGTCGTCATATAAGATATTGGACGATGTTGTAATGGAGAGAAAACTTCATGACTGAATAAGATTGCACATGAAGGTTTTACGTTCTTTAGATTAGTCGACTTAATTAAGTTACTCAGTAAGAACTGGAAACTTAAGGCGTAACGTAGGGATGAAACATGTTTACAATGCAAATGATTTTGGCAATGTAAATCCCTAACATATCTAGAAATTGCAAATTTGTTTGTCAATTATTGTTCGACAAGTTACTGTGTTGAATACATTTGTCACTAGCAGATCAAATGATGTGATGAATCTATGTCAATATGGATTCTAGTTTCAAGAAAAATACTATGGTTTTATTACCGGGGTTATTTTATTTTCTTGAATTGTATTATCAAAAATACTAATGTTTGAACTTATTTCTGTAGAAATGGCTCAACCTGAAAACAATCTGACAATAAGCTCGGCGTTCAAAGCTTTCTTTGAATGGCCTGAACTTACTGGCCCTAATTTCAATGACTGGTATCGCTCACTAAGAATTATTCTGAGAGCAGCCGGTACTATTGATATGTTGACTACTCCTTTTCCTGAGGATCTTGCTGAAGGAGCATCTAATGCGCAAAGGCTTCAACACGCTGCTAATGTTAAGAAGCACCATGAGGTGGCTGTTGTAATGTCCGGGAGAATGGCTCCATCTGTGACAATCCGTCAATTTATGGTTGATATTTTATTCTCAAATATTATTCAAAAACATTATTTTAATGTTACAATATGAACTCACTTATTTTTGGGAAGAAATTTGGATTTACGTCATGAAGTAGCATCGACTACGTCTAAACCGGAGGATTCAACGTTACGTGCTTACGTTTACATACACCGTCTTTGGTGACAGTCCGACATTTCAGAAAATAAATTCATCCGCGAATATTATTTTGGAGTTTTAAATTTGTGTTGGTTCATAAACTCACAAATTTACGAGAAGAGATTAGGACTTATGATTTTATTTTAACGTCCTTTACGACTAAACCGGAAACCCTAGGATTACGTATTTACGTTTTCGAACTCCGTTTTTGATGAGACAATTTTTATTGGATTCGTTTTGTGACGTTGATTCATAATTTATAAAAACGTTTTTCGTAAAACGACCCGGGGGCACGCAAATCGAGGAAACTAGAATCGAGGAGTACCCGTAAATAAATGGGGATGAGACAAGTGGGACACTTTTCCCACCCCCAAAACCGGCCAAACTAGCTACTTAACACCATGAGGTGTCAAGTGTAGCTAACAAGCCTTACACATGTCACATAAGCTTAACCATTAAGCTACCTTCAAACCAAAACCACCTCAACATTACCACTTGCTCATTTACACCATGCAATCAACTCACAAACTCTCTCATCTCCTCATTTTGGCCGTCCCATTTTTCACCACAAACCACCATCACTTGATCAAAATTTACCATGAAACCTCATGTTATTTACATACATAATGAAGCCCTTTTGAAACCCTATTGATTGGTGGTGATTATAACATCCAAGGAGGAGTTTCCATGGAGTATCAAGGATGATTTTCCACAAGGAGTTCATGGAGCATGGTGGTCTTGAAGATGGTCTTGGTGCAACACAAGTTTCTCCATCAAAAATCCATGTTTTGATCAACCTACATCATCATGGTGGTATAAAGATTGTCCTCCTCATCTTCTTGTTAATTTGATTATGTAAACATGTATTTTATTTCCTATTGTATATGTATATGATGATTATATGATGATAAAAATGTTATGTGGGGATTTGTTGTTGATAAACATGATTAAAAAGGTGAAAAACCATATGAAACAAGGTTAAAATATTGGTTAAATATGTTTGCTGTATAAAAACAGTATGTAACTAAAATATGAACTGATGAAATTGCATGGTTTGATCCATTTACAGTAAGTAAAAGATGTTATACACATGTGAGAGTTGGCCATGCAATGGAATCAAAGTAATGAGTGAGATATGATCAAAACAAGTTTAGGGTATAAATCTGAGGTTACTGTTTTAGACGATTTTTAGAAAATACTTAAAGGATGATTCAACAGTAGCTATAGACGAGTTAAATGTAGCACATATCATGTAGTTTATGTGATAAAAATATTAGCTTCTATCTCCATGTAGAACTCAAGATATGGTAGTTTTGGTGAAAGTGAAGATAAAAATCAGATTTTTGGAAATTAAAGAATAATACTATTATATAAGCACTCAAATTTTAATAGTATAAATTATAATTAAAACCCACTAACTCATGAAATTTATTTATAAAAATATGTACAATGATAAATAAGTGGACATTTTATAAAAATGGTAACTTGTTATGTTTTATAAGATATAAAACTATAAACATGATTGTTACGACTTTTTCGGCTATTGCCGTAAAATTAACGTTTTTATTAAATAAAACTTAGATGGTTGGACCCGTCTAATGAAAACTTTACAAAACTTATATACTGATATATAGACATGTATAACAAGTAAAAACCAATAAAACCCGAACTATAGGGCATACGGACATTAACGAACTAAGTAAACATATTGGACTAATACTTGGGCTAATAATTGGACTAAATAAGATAAACACCCATAAAAAGAACTTATTGGGCTTAACCCATTTGGGCCCAACTTGAAAGTGTATGTACTCATAATATAAGTACAAAATGGATTAAAATAAGTTAAATAACTTATAATAAGCTTATTTGGACTTAAGACACGTAAATGGGTAAAACTAGTAAACGAGTATAAAAGTTATCGACATATAACACTAGAATGAGTAAATGAGGATATGTAAACCCACTTGATCATCATATATATATATAATCATCATATGTATACATAATTGTTATTTTTATAAAGTCATTGGACAAACGTCTAAGACCGATTATTATTTGTCTAGGTTTCCGTGATTGAAGCACACACCGTACGTCCGAATTGCCGATAACCCGCCTTCCCATATCAACGTGAGTTCATAGCCTCGCACTCTTTTAAATGTTTTTACAAATGTTTTATAAACCCGCGAGGGAGATAACATGTTAGTTTTTATTAAATAGGACACCATTTGTCCCGATTGTTTGATTATTGATTTTGGACCCGAATGATTGAATGACCCGATTGTATGACCCGATAAATGATTAATGGACCCGATAGATGAAATAAAATGGATTATTAAAGTTAGGTTATGTCACTAAAAGTCCCATTAGCATGAATTGTGAACTACCGGGATTTGGTAGACGCTTGTGCATTTAATAGTACTATTTGGGGACGATCACCCAGTTCGCGCCTTGACGGTTGATCCCTGTCGTGCCACATTGATTGGTAAGCGAATTTATGTATGAGAAGATTTCCATAGCGTGACCTTTGTGACGACAGGCTACTTTAGATGGGCAAAATTGGTATCGGGTTAGCTACCCGTTGTTGGTTTAGTAAGGTAACAATGTCATGCGGCTTATAATAATCCAAAACTTAACGAAATACTACTAGACGCTCGTATAATGATTTTTAAGGAAAATGCCTATATTATGATTTTCGATAAGGAATTGTATAAAATGACTTTGGCTATTCTATGGCCTATTACAAAGATTTGTATAAAATGATTTTGGCTATTTTACGGCCTATTACAATGATTTGTACGAATTGATTTTTGGTACTAATTTTATACCAAAGTTATATTAATGGAATTTATTAAACTCTATGAATTCACTCGGCGTTATCGCTGACCTTTTCTTTTAACATGTTTTATCTCAGGTACTTGAAGGTAATTCTCGGGAAGACGACAAGAATTCATGGCCCGCACTTAAACAATATTTTTCCATTCAAATACTTTGTAAAACTTTGTATGAAATATAATGACTTGGGACCGATGTAACTTTGATGTTTATGAATGGAAATGATTTATTATTAAACGACGCGATTTTTATGCGTTGTCTATGATGTGAGTAATGTGCTATCCCGTAACACCAACTAGTCTTCCGCTGTACTGAGTTGTATAAATTTGGGGGTGTTACAGTTTGGTACCAGAGCTATCGTTATAGAGAACGAAAGATTTTTAAAAACGAAGGTTTTGAATAAAACTTTTCAAAATCTTTTAACTAAAAACATTTTTCTAAAAATGTCTAAAAATCTTTTGACTATAACGGTGCCGAAGAATTCCCGAGTTACCGACAAGGCCAAGACTGAGAAGTGTTATTTTAATATATATATAACTTGGATTATATATATATATATATATATATATATATATATATATATATATATATATATATATATATATATATGATGTAATTTTATTACATGATTGTTTGATGATTATTTTGATTTTTATACGAGGTATTTATACGACGTAGATTGTCACAAGTAACCCTAACTCCCCTAGTAAATTAATCGAAGCTATTCTCGTAGGAATTCTAGCTATCCTAGATCTAAACCAAGTTGTGGGTATCTATGATCCCAACAAATGGTTGATATTCGTAGAAATGTAGATAGTAGTTGATTGTGATATTGAAAAAGAATTGGCGAGATTAAAACTGATATCGATGTCATGACGATCTTTCCTTATAGAGTGGAGTTTGATAAAACGTTACCACCTGGAAGGATGTCATCTGATTCGTTGTCACCCAATTCTTAAATTTGAAATCGAAAGGGTGAATGTTGCACTTGAGGCTGTCATTGGAACCATTAGCCAAAAGCCTCATGCAACTAATACCTTTCCGAGAAGTCTAATTGAATGTGTGAGTCATCTCATGCTAGTGACTCATTTAATAATTGTTGTTGTAAGAACTATAGGATTGGAATCAAGTGTTGATTCATATTGAGATTGTATTTCCTTTACAAGGCCGAAGAATAAAGTTGTAAGTATTGGAATATGAGGTAGGATGTTGAATTGAGTATAAAATTGGTTGAAACTTGAATAAAGTAAAACTTAACTTGATTGGAATATAAAATTGTTAAGAGGAAGTCATTAAGTTCTGTGATTGAATTATAAGGTTTTAAATGATTGTTGATTCGTGTTAAGGGTTGTTCCTAGGCCATTTTCCACTAACGAAGATGCCCAGTGTCCAAGAAATAAATTGAAGAAATCTTCTTGAGACCGATGGATCTTCTGGGACATATGGAACACCTAATGACTCTTGTAGATTAGTATTCATTGTGGTATCTTTTAAAAATCCCTAACTTAACTGAGATATCAGTTGGTAGGATGAGTTTTGAGAATTGTATGACATAGTGACATGTAATGTGTTACGGTACAATTTTGACTTGTTTGTGATTAATGAAAAAGACTACATTTGATCGCTAAATTCTACACGTATCGATGTTATCTATCCTTTATTGCTTCATCCTAATGCTCGCATTAGTGATGCAACCATTGAACAAGTACTCATCTAGAATTGAGTTACGTTGTGGATTATTCTCTTTGTATTCCTGAGTGCCATCGAAGTCATGAACCTCATGATTATTTGGCTAAGCTCATTTCCTAGCATATTGTAGTTAATTCTTGGTGAACAACTCTTCATCACTCTTTTGCAGATCCCTCATTCTTTTTATAAGATAAAATAGTATGCCTTGAGAAAAATTGAATTTTCATCACTATAAGGATTATTCAAAGTAAGATTTATAAGTGATTGTTATCAAAATGAAGTTGTTTATAAAACACCTTGGAAAACTTAATTGTTTTCATAACAAGGAAAATCTTTGTAAATTTGTTTTGATTCTTATTTAAGAATTAAGCATGAAAATGTTTTTATTATAAACACGATGATAAAATTTTGACGAACTGAGTATTGCATCATTAATCTTGAAATTGTATATAGTTGCGCGCCTACATACAATTTGGAATGGACTATGCAAGACTGATTAGTGGTCACCATAAAACTGATTAATAAGCACTACAATTTCTTTGAAGATTGTGAAAGATTAAATTTTATGAGATCTGCAAGAAGTGTAAAATAAGGACATAATGTTAGGGACACCTACATATGTGCCTGTGCCATCTATTCTTCTGAGTCAAATTTACTCATCTGTGGAAATTGTCTTATTTGACAATTGACAATTCTTTCTTGTCCAATTCTCCCGTGGTGAGATTCTTAGGAAAAGTATTTGATTGCCGAGTGTTGATACCCGACTGGATGTATCAACGTTCCTATCATTTCTTTTGATTTGATTTCATTTGAATGACCTGGGTAACGATCCGAGGAGCTTTCGAATGCATACTCGAATTATGAAAATATGGGATATATTCATATTCGTTAAATGTTTTCGCCTGTGTCTGATTTGAAATTCTCTCGCGTAGATTATGCGTTGACCTTACTCTTTTAATGGTAGTTGTGTCTCTATATATCCTTGAATTGGTGAAGGATTATGAGTTATTATTAGTCTTTTGAGAAGTTCACATCTTATCGACGGCAATGAAACTGAAAAGTTGATAATGCCGGTAGAATGGATTGATTGATTATGACATGACGACATTGTCTGAATTGATGGGAACTCGAGTAGACTGCCCCTAAATGATAAGATGTTGATTATCAAAAGTGATCTAAATAATTCTTGATGGATGACCATATCCTGCATTTAGACTTGAAATTATACCATGAATGGTTGTGAACTAGTTATAGATACTATAATCTAGAAAGAACCTAATATGAATTTATTAAAAGATAATTCTGTTATTTGAAACTTTAGTAAGTATTTGTTAATGAATTACCCAGACTTTCGCCATTAAGGAAAGTTGAAATTGGTATTGATTATATTCTCGGTGTTGCACCTGTGGCTTGTGCACTGTACGTTATCACCATCTAAATTAAAGGAATTACCGTACAACTGAGAGTTGTCAGGAGAAAGATTTTATTATACCAAGCCTGTCATCATGAAGAGCTATGGTGTTATCATTCCTTATATTTATAGATTACTGTGACTGAGTAAATTGACAATCGAAAACGATATCTATAACTCGAAATGGAAGATTTGTTCGATCATTTACAAGGTTCTAGTGTATGTTTTAAAGATTTGATCCACGGCATGGTTATCATCAACTTCGCATCTGCGAAAAAGATTATCTATTCCAATCACTACATCCGGAACTTGTAATGAACATTATGAGTTTCATGTGATGCCGTTTGGACTGACTAATGCACATGTAGTATCCATAAATTTGGTGAATCACGTGTGTAGGCTGTAAATTGATAACTTCATGCTTGTGATCATTAAGGATCATTTGTTTGTTTATAAGAATAAGGATGAGTTAATAATTATTTATAGATTGCCCTGAATTGGCCGAACAATGAAAACCTATACCTTAAATATTTAACATGTGATTAAGGACTTAATCCTTTATATGATTTAACCGTGTGATTAATAGATAATGGAAGCTATATTGACTTTTTAAAGATTAGAACCATTAACGCTTAGGGATTAAAAACTTAATCCTTTACATAAAATGACCATTGGATTAATAATGGCAAGATGTATGCATATAGACTCTTCAAAAATTAAGAGCCCTTTTAAGACTTTGGATTTTACCAAAAAGAAATGGATATATGTTTTGACAACTGTTTTAACAAAGGATTTTTAGGGATTATTCCCTTATACACAAACCATTTAACTAAACTTCATTTTAGGGGTAAATGTTTGTGTATACCTCAAGATAACTTAAGAAGGACTGGGTAAAACCATTTATACCATAACCTGAAAACTTAAAACGACAATTTTTGCTTTTCAAACTAAGAAAACTTTGACCAAAGTATAAACAAAGGTTTTTCGAACATTTACGAATCTTATTAAATATTTTCGATAAATCAACAAAAATCTTGTTAATTAAATCCAAATTTATTTTGAACATTTTATATAATTGGTCGAACTAAGAAATTTAAACTTTTAACGTTTACGTTTCATAAAAATTAAATAAATTTTGTTAATTTACATATAATAATTATCGACTCTTTGGACGCCGGATTGAGAAAAAAAAATTGATAAAAATGATAGTTGAGACGAAACTGAAACATAAAAGATATGAAGAAAGAATTTTGAATAAATACGGTTATGATACTTATTTCATCAGGAAAGTGAACGTAATTACTGACGCATAATATAGAAAGAATATCTGAGTGAATTGTGGACATGATAATTATATCATCATGAGAAGTGAATATAGATACCGACATATTATATAAAAAGGATAAAGAACCAGTTAGGATATATTTCTTAATAATGAACGTGCAAAATAAAGTGCCGAACAATATAAAAATAAACGATGTTTGTAAAAAGGATAATTTAAATAGTGAAAGGTTTCACGGCTAATGTGAACCATTAAAATTGAGAAGCCGATAGCGTTAAATGTATAAAAGGCCACTGGTGGTTGCCTAAATATGGAAGATTGTGAGATATAGTTAAATTGGAAAATCTTGTAAGTATAAGTATTATATGTATGTCATTTATGACTAAAAATATCTTTGTCTGAAGAAGTTGTACTGATGATAAATTATGAAGGCAGATATCGCCTCATACATTAGTGAACGTCTAGCTATTGCAAAGGTCATCATCTGAATTATATTCGATTTGGGTCAACGTCGACAGACTGACCAAATCTGCTAATATCATTCCCGTTAATGATAAATGCAAAAGAGTTATGTAAACATAGTATGCCTGTATCGAACATCTTTATCAAGATCCTCGCTTCGCATTGAATTTCTAGAGATTTGCTCACAAATCATTGAGAACGAACCTTGATGAGAGTACTATGTACCACCCCAATCGAAGGGACGAGGTAAAGTAACGATACAAAACACTATAAGCGTTGTTCTATGTTTCAATGATTGACCTTTGGATATAGATCGTATAATCGTTTTCCTTTGGATAGATTATCATTAATAATTATCGTATTAGGATCGAGATCGAATCTTGTTAGGATCTGAATCTTAGAGCATCTGTAAGCAGGAGTTGAGATGAAGACATCCGACATACACCCATTGTGAGTTGGACATGTCTTTTAGGTTTAAGGTTTCCTATGATGGCGAACCTAACCTTACAAAATACCCGACCCGCGAGATCTGAAATGATTGTTGAAATTAGGATCTGATTATTGATTGCCGGTAGTGGGCAAGAGGATATGTGAATATGAAAAGTAGATCTTGAAGTGCCAAATGGGTAGCGAAGTTATGCCACAATTTATAACCTTGGAAAAATGAATTCATGATCTGACAAATCATGGGATATAAGTCCCCGTTGTATGGGACCACTGAGATGATGTAAAAGTTGGGATTGAAAGGCATATAAGCTGGATCTACCCTAGGACTTCAAGAACTGCGTGAATTATGTTTCTTAAATCGAACTTGATGGAATATCTATCAAGTGAGAATCTGATTGTTCTTAGTAAAGCTTAGATCGGCGAAAAGTTGCATTCATCAGAAACCCGTGAACATCATGGATAGAGAAAGTAAGTCAACATAAAGCCAGATCTTATTCCCGTAGTTATGTTTGATGAAACTCGCGTATTATAATGGATTACACTTGTGAGAAAAGACCAAATGTGGAGGAAATACCCACATGGCTTTAACTTTATAAGAAGCGAGTAGTAAGGTAAGATGATCTTTGAGGACAAAGATCCTGTTTAGGGGTAAATTCTGTGACAATCCGTCAATTTATGGTTGATATTTTATTCTCAAATATTATTCAAAAACATTATTTTAATGTTACAATATGAACTCACTTATTTTTGGGAAGAAATTTGGATTTACGTCATGAAGTAGCATCGACTACGTCTAAACCGGAGGATTCAACGTTACGTGCTTACGTTTACATACACCGTCTTTTGTGACAGTCCGACATTTCAGAAAATAAATTCATCCGCGAATATTATTTTGGAGTTTTAAATTTGTGTTGGTTCATAAACTCACAAATTTACGAGAAGAGATTAGGACTTACGATTTTATTTTAACGTCCTTTACGACTAAACCGGAAACCCTAGGATTACGTATTTACGTTTTCGAACTCCGTTTTTGATGAGACAATTTTTATTGGATTCGTTTTGTGACGTTGATTCATAATTTATAAAAACGTTTTTCGTAAAACGACCCGGGGGCACGCAAATCGAGGAAACTAGAATCGAGGAGTACCCGTAAATAAATGGGGATGAGACAAGTGGGACACTTGTCCCACCCCCAAAACCGGCCAAACTAGCTACTTAACACCATGAGGTGTCAAGTGTAGCTAACAAGCCTTACACATGTCACATAAGCTTAACTATTAAGCTACCTTCAAACCAAAACCACCTCAACATTACCACTTGCTCATTTACACCATGCAATCAACTCACAAACTCTCTCATCTCCTCATTTTGGCCGTCCCATTTTTCACCACAAACCACCATCACTTGATCAAAATTTACCATGAAACCTCATGTTATTTACATACATAATGAAGCCCTTTTGAAACCCTATTGATTGGTGGTGATTATAACATCCAAGGAGGAGTTTCCATGGAGTATCAAGGCTGATTTTCCACAAGGAGTTCATGGAGCATGGTGGTCTTCAAGATGGTCTTGGTGCAACACAAGTTTCTCCATCAAAAATCCATGTTTTGATCCACCTACATCATCATGGTGGTATAAAGATTGTTCTCCTCATCTTCTTGTTAATTTGATTATGTAAACATGTATTTTATTTCCTATTGTATATGTATATGATGATAAAAATGTTATGTGGGGATTTGTTGTTGATAAACATGATTAAAAAGGTGAAAAACCATATGAAACAAGGTTAAAATATTGGTTAAATATGTTGGCTGTATAAAAACAGTATGTAACTAAAAGATGAACTGATAAAATGGCATGGTTTGATCCATTTACAGTAAGTACAAGATGTTATACACATGTGAGAGTTGGCCATGCAATGGAATCAAAGTAATGAGTGAGATATGATCAAAACAAGTTTAGGGTATAAATCTGAGGTTACTGTTTTGGACGATTTTTAGAAAATACTTAAAGGATGATTCAACAGTAGCTATAGAAGAGTTAAATGTATCACATATCATGTAGTTTATGTGATAAAAATTTTAGCTTCTATCTCCATGTAGAACTCAAGATATGGCAGTTTTGGTGAAAGTGAAGATAAAAATCAGATTTTTGGAAATTAAAGAATAATACTATTATATAAGCACTCAAATTTTAATAGTATAAATTATAATTAAAACCCACTAACTCATGAATTTTATTTATAAAAATATGTACAATGATAAATAAGTGGACGTTTTATAAAAATGGTAACTTGTTATGTTTTATAAGATATAAAACTATAAACATGATTGTTACGACTTTTTCGGCTATTGCCGTAAAATTAACGTTTTTGTTAAATAAAACTTAGATGGTTGGACCCGTCTAATGAAAACTTTACAAAACTTATATACTGATATATAGACATGTATAACAAGTAAAAACCAATAAAACCCGAACTATAGGGCATACGGACATTAACGAACTAAGTAAACATATTGGACTAATACTTGGGCTAATAATTTGACTAAATAAGATAAACACCCATAAAAAGAACTTATTGGGCTTAACCCATTTGGGCCCAACTTGAAAGTGTATGTACTGATAATATAAGTACAAAATGGATTAAAATAAGTTAAATAACTTATAATAAGCTTATTTGGACTTAAGACACGTAAATGGGTAAAACTAGTAAACGAGTATAAAAGTTATCGACATATAACACTAGAATGAGTAAATGAGGATATGTAAACCCACTTGATCATCATATATATATATAATCATCATATGTATACATAATTGTTATTTTTATAAAGTCATTGGACAAACGTCTAAGACCGATTATTATTTGTCTAGGTTTCCGTGATTGAAGCACACACCGTACGTCCGAATTGTCGATAACCCGCCTTCCCATATCAACGTGAGTTCATAGCCTCGCACTCTTTTAAATGTTTTTACAAATGTTTTATAAACCCGCGAGGGAGATAACATGTTAGTTTTTATTAAATAGGACACCATTTGTCCCGATTGTTTGATTATTGATTTTGGACCCGAATGATTGAATGACCCGATTGTATGACCCGATAAATGATTAATGGACCCGATAGATGAAATAAAATGGATTATTAAAGTTAGGTTATGTCACTAAAAGTCCCATTAGCATGAATTGTGAACTACCGGGATTTGGTAGACGCTTGTGCATTTAATAGTACTATTTGGGGACGATCACCCCAGTTCGCGCCTTGACGGTTGATCCCCGTCGTGCCACATTGATTGGTAAGCGAATTTATGTATGAGAAGATTTCCATAGCGTGACCTTTGTGACGACACGCTACTTTAGATGGGCAAAATTGGTATCGGGTTAGCTACCCGTTGTTGGTTTAGTAAGGTAACAATGTCATGCGGCTTATAATAATCCAAAACTTAACGAAATACTACTAGACGCTCCGAATTACGAGGTATTGCCTGACTAGCAATACATGGTCATACTATTGATATTATGTTTGTATTTTGGTTTTCATAACCATACTCATATAACGGTTTTTATTTTCATACCACGTCATAAGACGTATTGTATGATGTTTTTACGACATTTGCTCGTATAATGATTTTTAAGGCAAATGCCTATATTATGATTTTCAATAAGGAATTGTATAAAATGACTTTGGCTATTCTATGGCCTATTACAAAGATTTGTATAAAATGATTTTGGCTATTTTACGGCCTATTACAATGATTTGTACGAATTGATTTTTGGTACTAATTTTATACCAAAGTTATATTAATGGAATTTATTAAACTCTATGAATTCACTCGGCGTTATCGCTGACCTTTTCTTTTAACATGTTTTATCTCAGGTACTTGAAGGTAATTCTCGGGAAGACGACAAGAATTCATGGCCCGCACTTAAACAATATTTTTCCATTCAAATACTTTGTAAAACTTTGTATGAAATATAATGACTTGGGACCGATGTAACTTTGATGTTTATGAATGGAAATGATTTATTATTAAACGACGCGATTTTTATGCGTTGTCTATGATGTGAGTAATGTGCTATCCCGTAACACCAACTAGTCTTCCGCTGTACTGAGTTGTATAAATTTGGGGGTGTTACACCATCACTTCAAAGGAAGTATGAGCTATTTTCACCTCAGCGAATGCTTGATGAACTCAAGGCTGTGTATGAAACGCCGCAAGCTGTAGAGATCTATGATTTAGTTGATGCTCTACATAGTTGCAAGCAAGCTCCTGGAAAGTCTGTAAGTGCCCATTATATGGAGATGAGGGGTTATATGGAACAGCTCATCGACCTAGGACAACCCTATGATCATAATATGGCTATTAACTTGATCAATAGGTCCCTTAATAAGGACTTCAATGATTTCGTTCGTAACTATAATATGCATTGCGCGGGAAGACAGTTAATGATCTACATGCAATGCTCATTGACTTTGAAAAGGGGTTGAAAGATAAGGCATCCACTGCTACTCCTCAAGTACTTTATGTGCAAAAGGGTAGAGTGACTAAACCAAAACCGCAAGTGAATAAGAAGCAGAAAGGCAAAGGCAAGGTTGATAAGAGCAAACAAGTTGCGACTCCATCAAAACCAAAGCATAACTTTGTCAAGAAAAGTCAATCTCAGAAAGATGAGACTTGTCACCACTGCAAGATGACTGGACACTGGAAGAGGAATTGCTCTCTCTACCTCCATGAGTTGCAAGAACATAAGAAGAAGGCTGAGCTAGCTGCTGCAGCATCATCTTCAAGTAACGTATTTATGATAGAGTTATTTAATCTTACATACAAATCAAACTCCTGGGTACATGGTACGGGATGTGGTATTAATATTGTAATACCCTGAAGGGATTTGAGTTGAAGAGGAAGCTTGCCTATGGGGAACAATTTCTGCAAGTGGGCAATGACGCACAAGCAGCGGTTGAAGCTATAGGAATATTTAAATTAGTTTTACCTTCGGGTTTAGTATTGTTTTTAAATAACTTTCATTATGCACCTACTATTGTTAGGGGTGTTATTTCCTTTTCTTGTATGTTGGATCTTGGATTTAATCACACAATTGATAATAATAGAATTTCTGTTTTCAAAGATGGTTTATTCTATTTTGATGCAATTTTTGTGAATGGTGTTTTTGAAATTAACATGCATGATAATAAATCCAAGAGGAAAAATAATTCTGTTTTTAGCATGAATAAGAAGAGTAAGTTAGACAAGAACTCTTCTTATCTTTGGCATTGTAGACTTGCCCATATTAGGAAGACTCGCATTCAAACGCTTCAACGTGATGGTCTTTTGGAAAATATCAATGATGAATCATTTGATAAATGTGAGTCTTGTATCTCTGGAAAGATGACCAAGAAACCTTTTAATAACAATATTGAAAGGGCTACTGAACTACTTGGTTTAATACATACTGATGTGTGTGGACCACTTAGAAATGTGTCAAGGAAAGGTGCTAGCTACTTCTTAACGTTTACGGATGATTATAGCCGTTATGGTTATGTTTATTTACTTAAGCATAAACATTAGGTGTTTGAAACATTCAAAACGTTTAAAGCAGAAGTAGAGTTACAACTAGGAAAGGAGATTAAAGCTCTTCGTTCTGATCGAGGTGGTGAATATTTAAGTCAAGAGTTTAAAGATTATTTAAGTGTGAATTGAATTGTTCAGAAACTTACTTTTCCATATACTCCACAATAAAATGGTGTATCTGAAAGGAGAAATCGTACATTAATAGATATGGTGCGATCTATGTTTAATCTTACTACTTTACCATTATCCTTTTGGGATTATGCTCTTGAATCTGTTGTTCGTATTCTGAATATGGTTCCCACAAAGAAGGTTGATAAGACACCATATGAACTATGGCGTGGCAAGAAGCCATATTTGTCTTATTTGAAAATCTGGGGTTGTGAGGCGTATGTGAAATGTGACTCTAGAGATAAACTCCAACAACGCTCAGTAAAATGTATCTTTGTAGGTTACCCTAAGGAAACTATGGGTTACTACTTTTATTATCCGGCTGAGAACAAAGTAGTTGTGGCTCGGTATGGACACTTCCTTGAAAGTGATCTTGTAAATCAAGAATTCAGTGGGAGAAATTATGATCTTGAAGAAATTCAAGAAGATACATTGCCTTCTGAAAATACTAGCGAAGAAATTCCTGTAGAACCAGAAAGTCTGGGAGTTCCACCAGAATTAATTCCTCCACGTAGGTCTCAAAGAACCATACGTGCGCCAGACAAACTATGCCTTTACATAGAGGATGATGGGGAGGAAGTAGGGGATCTTGGTGAACCTGCTAACTATCGATCCGCAATGTCTGATCCAAAAAAGTCAAAATGGATAGTTGCGATGAATGAGGAAATGATATCCATGGAAATCAATGATGTTTGGATTCTTGTAGACACGCCTAAAAATGCTAAAGTAGTGAAAAATAGGTGGATCTTCAAGAAGAAAACCGACATGGATGGTGAAATACAATCCTATAAAGCACGTTTACTAGCTAAAGGTTTTACTCAAACTTTTGGCGTAGACTACGAGGAGACATTTTCTCTCCTGTAGCAGACTTACGAGCTATTAGGATTCTCATAGCTCTAGCAGCATACTATGACTATAAGATATGGCAAATGGATGTTAAAACTGCCTTCTTGAACGGTCGCTTAGATGAAGACATCTATATGCAACAACCGGAAGGGTACGTTGATCCTAAATATCCAAAGCGCGTGTGCAAACTTGAAAGATCTATTTATGGTTTGAAGCAATCATCACGTCAATGGAATAAGCGATTTGATGAAGAAATCAAAAAGTTCGGATTTATTCAAAATCGTGATGAGCCATCTGTATATCGCAAAGCTAGTGGGAGTAATGTAGTGTTCCTAATTTTATATGTCGATGACATATTAATCATGGGAAGTAACATTCTAAGACTTAAGGAAGTTAAGGATTATCTTGGTAAATGTTTTTCTATGAAGGATTTGGGAGATGCTGCATATATTCTGGGAATTAAAATCTATCGAGATAGGAGTAGACGGTTAATTGGTCTTAGTCAAGATGCTTATATTGATAAGATATTGAAGAAATATAACATGCATAACTCTAAGAAAGGTTTTCTAAGATGGAGGTTAAGCATGAATTAAGTCATGAGAAAGATGCGTCAACACCTAAAGAGGTGGCTTACATGCAGAAGGTACCTTATGCTTTGGCTGTAGGATCTATTATGTATTCTGTAATATGCACAAGGCCTGATGCGGTGTTTGCTCAGAACATGGTCAGTAGATACCAATAGAATCCAGGAAAGTTCCATTGGACTGCTGTTAAGCATATTCTAAAGTATTTGAGGAGTACGAAAGATATGTTTTTGGTATTCGGGGGTAAACCAGACACAGAATTGAATGTAACAGGTTTCTGTGATGCGTCCTGGCAATGTGATAAAGACGATACGAAGTCTCAGACGGGTTACGTGTTTGTCATCAATGAAGGAGCAGTTGACTGGAAGAGCAGTAAACAGAAAACCATTGCTATACATGAAACTCAATCGGAGTACATGGCTGCTTCAGAAGCTGCAATGGAAGCTGTTTGGATTAGGAAGTTTATTGGAGATCTCGGAGTGATGCCTTCAATTAAAGAACCTATTGATATATATTGCGACAATTCTGCTGCAATAATATTCGCCAATGACCCTGGAGTTATGAAAGGCGCCAGACACTTTAAACGTAGATATCACAACGTTCGAGAACAAGTGGAAGCTCGAGAAATAAAATTAATAAAAGTTCACACAGATGATAACGTAGCTGATCCTTTTACTAAGGCTTTATCAAGGCTAAAGGTAGTTAAGCATGCCAAGGAAATTGGGCTGCAACTAGCTAGCGAATTCATGCAATAAATCTGTTGATTAATATTTGGATAAAGGATGTAAGACATTATTGAATTGATGAAATAAAGATTGGATTTTGTTTATTTTTCTGTTATTTGATTTTGTATCCTATTTTACATGTTTTAATCCATGAGCATTATGATGTTTCTAAATGTCCGTTGTCAATTAATAATATGGGAGTATTATTAAACTAAGACAATTCAAAATAGTGACATAGTATACTTGAAAGTATATTGGTCAATTTTGATGATATTTGATGGATCAAATATTGGACTTATCACAACTATATGATTTTACTTTATGGATCTTTGTCATTAAGTAAAACATAAATACTTATCCTTAGACCTGAGATACCAGAAAACTGCATTGAATGTAGTGCATTTCTATAAGGTAACCTAACGCTAAACGTAACTGGTAGTTATAAGGGTTATTTTCAGAAGTGTTGCAAAGTCCATGTGTTTTGCTTGTAGTCAAAATGGGATTTGTTTCCTTCAAGTTATTTTGAAGTATAAATACAGCTGGGCCCCTCGGGGAAGTAGTCAGATGTTTGTGTGGCCACACCCAAATGTGTTTTGGTAATCTTGCTATATCCGTAAACGAGAAACATAATAGTTAATGAAAGGAATGACTGAGATTCATATCCTTATTAACGATGTATTTGAAATGAAAGGATAATAATAATGATATAATCATTAAAAGGTTCTTGTCCAGGAGACCTCACGGTTTGTACTAGTGACATTGCTAGTGTAACTAGACGCTAGTCAATGTGATCACGATATTATAATTTTGTCCAAGTGGGAGCTGAAAGTTTATTGGCTTAAAATTAATAGTCGTGAGATAGGATCGAACTCGGGATCACGAGATTGCACACATAACGTAAAGGGTTAATTTATTTATTAAATATATTTATTATATTTATTAAATCAAACCAAAGCTTAAACTAACGATCGTTGATAAATAAAAGTTAAGTTTAAACGACCGTTATGGAATCAATAGAAGCAAAAAGAAGAAAAGAAAAATTACGAGAACACCCCCTGGGGGTTGTTCGACCGTCGGCCACAAGGGAGCGGCAAAGGGAAACTTTGATTTCCTAATTGGTTTATTACTTGGAAAAGAAGATTTGCCAAGCCTATATAAACAACCCAAGGCCTTCATAATTTTTCACCCCTTCTCTCTTTTTCTTGTTTGACCGCCGGCCATACACACCCATATTAGGGTTTCGTTTGGTTTTCGATTAAGTCTAGTTTATCTAGTCCTAGCCCCTCTCTAGGGTTGTTGGGTAGATATTCCATAAGCGTAGAAGCTCGGTTTGTCCGTGCTAGACTCACGATTAACTCGCCGTATTACGTGTGTACAAGATCGTGATATAATCTTACTTTAGACCATATCCTCGTGGTGTTCGTGATTAACCCTAGTTCCCGATTGTTTCATCGTCTTGTGGATCTTGCTCGGATAAAGATATGTAACCCTAATCTTGATTAATTATAATTGTGTTAATTATGATCTTGTTAATTTGCTTCCGCTATCTATATGTGTTCTTTGATCCATATTAGGGTTTTAAATAATTGTTATGAACTATATAAACCTGCAAGAAGTACAAGAATTGGTATCATCCAGGGTAAGAACTTAGGCCTAGCTCGACCCATTCCATGGTGAATCTATTAACACTTATCAGCTTGGTCACTTTGGGGCATGGGTGGATTCATCGTAATTATAAAAATACAAGCTAGCTTCGCTACTGAGGAGGTGTTTGTGTTAATGTTGCTAATGTGATATGAATCCTAGGGGATTTTTGTACGTACAGTTTATGAACCCTGCGTGTCAAAGTATATGCATTTAACTACAAAGATTGTTCATTAAAGTGCAATAGTAAATGAGTCTTATTGTCAAGGTCAAGTTTTGTGATAGATTAAATATGTGTGCTCTAACTCACCTAAGTGATCAGTGCCACGACTCTAAGGAGATGTTTTCACGCCAATATCTCCTTAGAGTCGATCTTCATTAGCAAAGTGGGAGACGGAGCGAGCTGGCTTTAGCTTCTCTTTGATGAATGGATTGGTGCGACGAATCTCAAAACTATGTTCCATAATTTTCCTATTTGGAATTAAACTAACTGTGACAATTCAAGACATATGTAGCTCTAACAATGGGCCTCAATCATTTAATTTCAGTCAAAGAAATCCCATCAGCATTGGCCCAGATTTGATCTAGTCGATTCATTGGGCTGCTAGATCTGCTTCTTGAATTCATACTTGTAGAATTTCTTATTGCTGCTCAATAAGTTGGGGATGTTGATGTTCTTAGAGATCAGTGCGCATATTTGTGCAAGGCAAAACAAGAACTGAACAACGAGCGAAAAAGCTAAGCTGAATGTCTAGAAGAGGTCATTAAATTCATTGGTTAAACAACATAAGTGAAATGAAATACTTGCAACAAGAATATGAATGAAAGTATTTCCTGATAGTGGGATGCTTAATCCGTGTGTCTAATTGTATGCTTAAACTTATGTGTCAATATCTTGTTGAAGACAGCAGAGGGTTCCACTTCTTTACAAACCAATAATATGTAAACACATCTATTAGACACACATAATTAGTCTTATTTTTTAGGTCTCTCAATCATTTTCCTTCCTAATATTATATGTCTAACCCCAATTGCAGTACTCAAATCGAAGAATGTATGTAAAAAAAGACATTTCAAATAAAACCAAAAAGGCAAGGCAAAACAAGGCTAAAAAAGTATGATCTTCATTTTTGGCACATGTCCATTCTTAGTCTTTCTTGAAGTCTTAACTTGACTTCCAAAAGAGAACAACAATATGGAAATATGTAGGTTAGCCTATTTTTGACCATAACATATACGAGATACAATTAGAGTAGATTTTACAAATCGTGTACGCGCTTTATGAAATTTAACAAATCTCAACACTCATCGGTATTGCAGGTAGGATGAGTTCTGTAATTCTTGGTACAAAAATCTAAAGTTTTGTTAGTTGAAGAACAAATTTTGTTAGTGACGCAATGGTTTTTATGATACACACATATGTTGACCTTGTGATCAGACATGTTTTTACGTATATATTTTAGACATGAATGTCGTTTTCTTGATTTAAAAAAAAACACCACCCTTATATTTGTTGAAATCCCCCATCTAGATAGTTAATACTGAAGTTGTATGCCTATAAATTGTAACCACAAATTCAAAGAAACGTTACAACATACAGATTACATTTTCATTTCTATAAACCAACCCACCCCATTTTGGCAAAAAAATATTCTAATGATATACCTCAATTTTTGCAGTTTCTGAAAATAGTTAGAAAAAACATCATGGGTACCACTATTTTTGGAGATGTTTGTGCATTGGCTTTCAGCACCGGTGTTTCTCTCCTTGTGCTGAGATGCTATGAAGAAACTGCAAAAAGAGGGATTTTTGTTTAGGTGGATCCTCCTACTTATATATACTTCTGCACGTCCTTTTAAAAAGTTGTGTTTTGGGTTTAGTTTGATTCAGTTCTTGATTATTTCTTGTGTGTTCTAAGAGGTTGACTTTATGTTTGAGTTGGGTTTAAGGTTTAATGGGTCGACCCCAGTGACTCCAGGCTACGTTTAAACGGGTTAGAGTTGACACTATAGACCAAATTAGTGAAAAAAATGGTATTCAGGTTGAGGTTCTATGACCTGCCAATCCAAACCCAACTTGAATTTCCACACGAGGGCGACCCACCAACCCTTTTGTGTTTAATTAGGAAGAGTGAAATTGCAAATTTATACGTTTAATAGTTGAAAGCCAAATGGGTTGACCCATTACAGGGTCTTGCTTGGGTGTGAAATTCGAGTTAGTGTTTTGACCCATCAGTTAAATAGGTTGTGTTTGGGACTTGGGGTCGGGTTATGTCAACCTGACCCTAACCCGGTTACAGGGTTTTGGTAGTGCTCGAGTTAGTGTTTTGACCCATCACTTGTGTTTGGGACTTGGGGTCGGGTTGTGTCAAATTTTCAGTCACCCGAATTTGGCATCCTTATGTCAGCTATCTTTGACAAAGGTGAAAGTAAAACTACTATCTTTCTTTATCTTTATCAGAAACTGAACAGGAAGCTTTTTCATATAACATTTGGACTGGTATTCATGTTATTCTGGCCTCTATTCAGGTAATTACACTTACATGACAGAATAAAAAGAACTACTAGTCATTTTCATTATGTATCTGTCGCATGATGATCATGTTACTCTTGCATTATTGTAGCTCAGGCAGTCGAGGAGCAATTATGGCAGCTTTTATTCCCGGTGTCAATATAGTGAAAGTGCTTCTCATAGGTTTGGGAATAGTTAAAGCTGAGGCCACTGTCAAATCTATGAGCAGATTTGGAGACTACAGGTTTTTATCTCAGTTTCAGTTTATGTTTGCCGGTCAGCCGGCCAATTTAACAAAGATAGATAATGTTTTTTTTGTATTAGGGAACTTATTAAGGGTCCAATGTACTATGCAATTACAGTCACTTTGTGTTGTGCAATTTATTGGAGAACATCACCGACTGCCATTGCTGCAATTTGCAATCTTTGTGCTGGTGACGGTATCAAACTTTACTTTCACTATTTCATTGGTCAAAAGTTAAACATTTTACATTTTCTCGTCAAAATTTGAACTTATGCTATCTTTTGATGAGCAAGAAAGTAGTGGCATACTACATTGACAAATTTGGAATCTTATTTTACCTAAATTTGTAGTTATGGGTTCTGAAATGAGCAAGCATTAACATTATGATGCTATTACTGTCTTTCCTTTGAATTGAAGGCATTGCTGACATAATTGGGAGGCGACTTGGAAAGAAGAAGATCCCTTATAATACATGTAAATCTTTTGCGGGGTCCATAGCCATGGCAACAGCTGGTTTCACTGCGTCCATCGGGTAAGCTGTTTGCAATCTCTTTCGACTCTTTCTCGGCTAGTGAGGCAAACAATTTTCTTTAAGCTTGTAAAAATTATGCAACCTTTCGTTCCGATACAAGACTTGCACAAAATGATAATAGCATGGATATCAGTCCATAAGAGTCCTCTTGTCATATTATTTTCTACTTGATCAATAACTAAACGCTCTCTTTGAACTGAAACACCTTTGTGTGACAAATTGAGTATATTCCTGCGGGTAGGGTATATGAGCCATTGGGGTCATGAAATATGAAGAGCCTTGCTGCTTGTAATTTGTAAAATTCTGATAGAATGTTCGTGATATGTATATGATAGGTACATGTATTATTTTTCGATTTTTGGGTTTGTTGAGAAAAGTTACGCAATGGTGTTTCGCTTCTTGGTGTTGTCTGTTGCAAGTGCAATTGTTGAATCCCACCCCATAAGCACCAAGTTTGATGACAATCTCACAGTGCCTCTTGCCTCTGTATTGTTAGGAACACTGATATTCTGATATAGGGTATGCTCTCATTTTCATAAGGATTTGATTTCATGTAACAAATTAAAATTTGTGTACGAGATTCCATGTAATAAATTACAACTTTTGCGTCATGTAATGGTATATTCCCAGTTCTTATGGAGAGATTTAGTACCAGTGCACGCCAACACAATTCTTATCGAAGAAATTCACATATAACGAAAAACATTTGCATACTGTATTCGTGTCATCAACCATACTGAATAAAACAGTAGGAAAAAAATAAGCTTTAAACCTTAAAAGGAGATTCTCATTAATGTAAGTGTCCTCCAAATTACAATCATCGACAAAGGACTTATTACAAACCTCATAAACTAAACGCAAGCCCTAATGAATCTTTAACTACATAAATGTACTAACTATTACGACTAAACAACAAAGGGTTGCTAATTAAAACTAACTATCTTGGAACAACGAACATTGACTAATTTGTTACACCGTTATAAGCTGTGCACGCATGGTTTCTTTAATGAGAGATGTGGGCATTGGGAGTGCACTAGGATCAGGCGAATTCATAAACATAAATCCGGCAAAGCATTCTTCAATCGTCTTATTAGACGCCTTTGACCCTCCTAAACAGTTTTTCACGGTGGGAGCAAGTTCTTTAGTAGCAGCAGAATCTTTATTCGTTTTTGCATATTCCTTCACTCTTTGACACCTAGCAAGAGCATCCTTGAAGGCTGGAAAATTAACATATTGAGACTTCTGACCTGAAAGTACATAGACGGGTGGTTTGATGTTTTCTTTGTGGACGGGTGGCTTGATGTTTTCTTTGTCGACGGGTGGCTTGATATTTTCTTTGTCGACGGGTGGCTTGATGTTTTCTTTGTCGAGACGCCTTCTTGCTGGAATGCGGTAAGGAGTGGGTTTAGTGGGTGTAGCTGCAGGTGTTATGGTGTTGTTTGTGAGAGTGGATGACGATCCAGAATCAATAAGAGCCATGTATGTTATTTAGTACTAAGTATTATTTATTTGCAACAACAAAAACAACATGAATCTCAGATATTATTAACAGCGATGGAAGATGGAAATTATGTGAAAGCAGGTAACTATTTATAACCGATTAACAAAGGCGGTGGTCATATTTAGGATTAAGTCGGCTGATCCATATATGGTAACAAATCAACGCGTACTTTTTAACGTAGTAGTGTCAAACGATTGATAAATTTATATATGGAATGTCATGTCGTATAATTTTTTTTGGGGCATTTACATATATCCCCATTAAAACTTCATAAATTACATATATCCCCAAAACATGCTTTAGTTGCATTGTACATTATGCATTAAAAAGTTGTATTTTGGGGAAATATGTAATTTATGAAGTTTTATTGGGTATATATGAAATTATCCCATTTTTTTTAAAAATTTTAACTCTAGCTCTAGTCAATTTTGTTATGGGTGAGCATGGAGTGGTTTGAGAGGGTTTTTGACTAAAATCAAACCTCAAACCAGAAACTTCGATTTTTAAGAATTACAAACTGTTCGGTTTTGACTTTTTCGTCTTTTTTACAAACCCTAAGGGTCCGACCGGTTCAGCGGGTCTGCATCATACATGCAGTTCTTCATCATTTCTTTTTCTAAATTTTACACTTCCATAAACACTCCTCCTTCTCTCATTTGATTCACCCTCAAACCTAATGGTTGCACATTAATACTCCTAATTATCTTTTTCTTCCATCCAATCCAACACCATCTTCATTCATTCATATCTTCAATCTTCTATTTAAATGCATCCACTTTCATCTTCTTCCTCACTACTTTCTCACTACCCATCACTCTCATCTTTTTACAACAAAAAACCACAACAATTCTTAATCAGAGTCATGACTAAAACTACAAACTTCAAACATCCCAAAATCAAAGACCACTAATCGTCTTCGGGTGAGACCATGTTGCATCACCCCCCAAACTCTTCACCACCTTCACCAAATCCCTTCTCCAACATTACCTCACCTCACCGAGATGAGATTGTATAAAACCTCAGTACATTACTACAACACCCTTGACAACACCCTTGGTCTCCACTCACACCACCACCAACCAAAACCCCCATTGCAACTACTCCACTTCCTGCACGAACTCATCCACCAACAATTATTTCCACAACTCCTAGATCCACCACCCTTCAACCAATGGATTTGTTTGCAACACCTCCAACATCTCCAAATCCATTCTTGGAAGAAAACGAGGAGGCTCTACCACGCTCCTTGGCACCTCTATTTTCTCATCAATCATCAAACTCCTTTGTTCACTTGTCCTAAGTACCCTTTCACCACACCTTCAACCAATAGATGGCCTTTTTCTACCATTGGGGGATTCTTTGTATATCCCTTCCTTTATGGGGATAAATAACTCCCCTTGGTATGAATTATCACCTACACAACCCTCATTTCCATACACTTGCTCACCTTGTTCACTAACAAGCATTCTTCCACCCGTTCAACAAAGGCAAACACGCCTCGATGAGCTCACTCACCTCTACGCCTTCAACAACATGATCAACATGCACCTTCATGAGCCGGAATGTCTAAGTACCTTTACAAATCCTTCTTCTCAAACCACTCACCATGATATCCCTAACACTAACTCACCTCATGTGTGTGAGCATTTTCGTTATACACAAACTTTAGTCACAGACTTACGTGATGAGATGAGGTTCATTCTGAAAGAAATTCTTCAATTAGTCAATGCTCTTCTACATCCTCCATCTCGATAACCTCCTGGTCGCATGATCTCGGGCCTGATAATCTCTTTTCTGTATCTGTCTGTCACAGAAGATACCGGACCCCGTTAGACCCCTCCCCAGAAGGGTCTGACACCCTAATGAGAGGTCCATGAGTCCCTGTTTTAAATTTTTTATTTTTCTTCTCCTTTCAAGCAATGTAATTCATCTTTAGATCAATGTTTCATATGTTTTAAGCTATAATTTTACTTGGGGCGAGATGAATGAACCATTTTCTTTTCTAATTGATTACTTGTTCATGTATGTTAATGTGTTGTTTGAATGTTGGGACATTGCTCTATATATCGACTATCTCTTTTTTCTTTTGCAGGAATTAAAGCTCATTTTCTCTTGATCATTAGGCATGAATCATATGGGGGGTACTATATGACATGCAACATTTGTCTCTCTTCTTCACATTATGCCTTTCTTTCTATCTATTTGTAAAATGTGTAATTCGTATGACCATGTGTTAGGTCTTCCATGTACATGTATCTCCACTATCTATCTTTCTAACTCTCTTTTTGCAGGATTTTTATAATCCATGTCTCTCGGTTCTTTAAATTATGGGGAGTATGAACTGAGGGAGAGGCAATGGAAAAATATTTTTCTATCTATATTTCTTTCTTAAACTATCAAAATATCTCTCTCAATATCTTTTTCCATTTATCCTTTCCTTTTTCTTTTGAAAAAAGGGGTAGAAGAGAAATAAGCTCATATTTCTAAAAATTATATATTGATGCTCATATCAACTAAAAATAAGTTTACGTTTTATTTTCAACAAAAAGAGAGAGATTGTAAATACATATATCGTATTAAAATGATATTTATGTTTTATTCACTCTTAACGTTTGGTTAATGACAAAACATCAAACATATTTTTATGTTTGTGTTACAATCAACACATAAGTCCCTTAATCTATGAACTTATGTTCTAAACTTTTTATAAAAAGTTTTATACACCTTAACTCTTTAAGTGTAACAAATAAAATAGACAACATGCATCTATATCTCTCTTTATATCATATATATATATATATATATATATATATATATATATATATATATATATATATATATATATATATATATATATATATATATATATATATATATATATATATATATATATATATATATATATATATATATATATATATATATATATATATATATATATATATATATATATATATATATATATATATATATATATATATATATGTCAACCATGTCTATATTCAATGATTGAGTATGATCTTGGATAAGCATTTATGAGGCAATAAAAGTTAGACCTGGCGGGCCCTTGGGGAAAGGGGCCGACGGGAATCGTGGGTGTCTGGTACTTTGCCTATAAATATCATGCTTTGTCTAAGCTTAGAACTCACCCTCTTTTAACTTTTTTCTCTAATCTCTCTACATATATCAAACTCTCTAACCTCATTCTTGCATTACTTCTTGTCTCTTGTGATTTAGATCTTTGTGAATCTAAAGATCGATTACGAGAATTCTATACTCTAAGCTTTGATCCTTCAAAGCTTCACTTTGTGTGAATGTATTAAGTGTTACCTACACAATCACCATTGTTGTACCTATTCTTCTACCTACTTGTGTGTAATAGTGTGGTTGGTGTTGTAAACCACAAAGTATATAGTGTAAAGGGTGTTGTTGTACCCGTGTAAAGAACACGACATCTTAACTTAGGTGTCGGTAAAAGTTGTAAGCTAAAGTGTGAAGGTTTCTCCACCGATGTAAAGGAGATTCGTTTACTAGTGAAGTAGAACTCTCAAGTGGATACTCGAGGAGTGGAAGTAGGGGCAAGATAAGTGAGAACTTGCTAGGCCAAACAACTTTAAAGCATTGTACATTGTGGTTTGTTGGATTCTCTACTCATCTCTATTACTTTGTCAATCACGCTTGATTTATATCCATAATAATCACGAAAATGTTTCAAAGTAATTAAAACTAATTGGTAAAAACTATTCAACACCCCTTCTAGTTTTCTACAATTGGCATCAAGAGCTACGTACTCAATATCTTTAAAGTGTATATTGTACTTTAAAACTTGAATCGATCCATGGATTCTGAAAATTACAAAGAAAGGCAATCTATGTAAAGACAACCACCTTTTGAAACCGGTGGTTTTATATAATGGAAAAATCGTTTTGAAACTTATGTGAAATCTAAGGATATAGATCATTGGTACAAAATCATTGAAGGTGATTATGCACCAACAGTTAGAAATGTTACTACTAACCAATTTCAATCGGTGCCATGTGACAAGCAAACTGATGATCAAAAGAAAATGTTGGCGAAAAATAATGAAGCCAAAATGATGCTTTACAATTCTCTACCTAAAAAGGAGTATTAAAGGATTTTTATGTGTCAAACCGACAAAGAAATTTTGCATTAGTTAATAGTCACATGATGTAGAGTTTTTGTACCCTTTTGGAAAAGGATGACAAAAGTGGCAAGTATTAGTGTCGGTTTAGGAAAACCGAGCACTAATGACCAAATAAGTTCAAGTTCGTTTCCCAAGGAGGCACGTGCATTGTGTTAAGAAATGATTAATGATGATTTTATTATATTGAGAAAAAAAATAGAAATGGGGTGAGAAGAGAATGACGATTACGAAGACGGATCGAGCTAAGACGAAAAGGCGTTCACGTAAAACCCGTAAAAACTACAAAATTAAAAATTTTAAACCTAAAAATTAATTAAAAGCTAAAACTAAGTCTAAAATAATATAAATAAGAATAAAAATCCAATAAAAATATTTTAAAACCTTTTATTAATTAAATATTCAATTTTAAATGCTAATTAAAGCCCTAAAATTAAATATAATTAATCAAAAGGTCCAAAATATTATTTTATTGAACAAATAACTTACTTATATTATCTAAAGACTAAAAAGTATTTTTCCTAAATTTTAAAAACTATTTTTCTATTTTTAAATCACTAAAAACTATTTTAAAACTAAAATAATTATAAAAAATAATAAAATAATGCCAAAAATAATTGGACAATTTTAAAAATCCTAAATTACTCTGATGAACAGTAGAAAAATGAAAAAGTTTGAAAAATATAAAAACTTTTCACTAAAAGACAAAAACAGTTGTAATTAAAACCCTAATTAAACTAATTTAATTTTAAAAAAAAATAAATAAAAGGTGAACAGTAAAAATTTTTTTAACTAAAAATCTTATAATATTTTTCTGAATCCAAGAAAATTATTAAAACTGAAAAATGATAATTTTTTATAGTAAATGCCAAAAACAGATTAATAAAAAGTATTAAAAATAGCTAATAATTGTAAAAAATAGTAAATGAACAGTAATAAAAATTTTAATTAAACAGAAAAATCCTAAATAAAATTAGAAAAACAACAAAATTTGTTTCAATGTCTAACTCTAAAATTAACCCACAAAAGACAAAAATTTAAAAAGCTGATAGTGACATGCACAGGACTTTTGTCCTTATGCTGGGCAGTGGAAACAATAAGGCAAGCAGGGGGAATTATGTTCCCACTGATAGTGCAAAATCTTGGTCGGTTGACCAATTGAGCTTAGGAAAGCTTATGGCTAGGTTTGCTTTGGACAAATGGGCACTCCCACAACCAGTTGGGTTGTGGGAAGTCAGTTACATAAGAGAAACACAAGTCACTTAGCAAATAAGCACCAAATAAGCCAAAGAAGTTACTGATTAGGGACAAAGGTTTCTAATGAACAGTACCTCCTTTTTACTTGCATAAAAATGGATTTCAAACCTCAACAACTTGCACACAAATGTACCAACTAGCATAAAACTGATTACCAATCCTAGACAGGCCTATAATCTAACAATGATCAAGATTTGGTGAAAAATTTTCATAAAAACTGGCAGAAATGAGGCTTAACTGATTTTGACTGTTTTCCAAAATTTAAGCATATTAATGAGCTCTAAACTACACCAAACTGAAAGACAAGTAGCATACACCCTATTACTAACTTGATGAGTGGGTTTAGACTGATTTTAACTCAAAATTCCCCCAAGAAGTTCAGTTAACATGCAAATCCAAACACTCCTATACTTTCTGAATTTTAATTTTAACCAACAACTTGCATACCAAACCTAATCAAACTGGTTTATAACCATCTAATCATGCATATTAGGCATAAATTAGCATATTCAAACAACAACATCAACAAACTAACAACTTTCAAACCAAATCACACAAATCAGAAATATATGCAAACTCAAAACAAGGAAACAAGAATGCTACCTAGAGGGACCTACATCCAGGCCCCTTAGTGACTGAAAAGTCACCTCCAATCAGGCTGGGGCTTGAGCAGAACCTTGGACAACAAGCTTCCACTTGAAACCTGCTAAAATCAAATGAACAAGCAAAATAGGCAATTTCTGATTTTATCTTCCTTTTTAAATCTTTTTCAAATAATCTTCTCAAATATATTCCTTTCAAAAACACTTAAATAAACCAATTTCAACCTGGAAAATCAAATTTGGAACCAGATTTTACCCAAAAAAATTCAACCTTTTTCAGAAACTTGAAAAAGGATGACTTTTGAAAAATCCTTACTAAAATCACAAATGTGGAACTCAGATTTATCTAAAAACAATACCAACTTTTCAAAATAATAAAAAGGAATTACATTTACTTTAAAAATACCAACTTTTATAACATTAAAAAAGGGATTACAATGTTTCTTAGAAAAAATCTGGAACAAGGAAATACAGCCACATACGGCTTGTATTTATACAAGTGGATAGAAGGTCCTAGAATACTAAAACCCTAATTCTTGGAATTCCCTGAATTCCCTTGGTCAATCTTTGAATTTTCAGTCAATCTTGGCTCAGATGTGATGTTGATGGATGATAGCTGTATTTTTGATCTTGGGACGTTCATTTGGTCTTGGGGACCAAGGAAAACCATCTTGGACATTCCTTTTGTCTGGTTTGGGGTTTAGTATGAAAGAGACAGGGCAGGGGAGGGGCCTACAAGACACATGGGTGTGTCTTGGGAGGAATATGGTTGTGGGTTGTGTTTGTGTAGTGGGGAATTATAGTTCTGGAAGGTTATAGCAAAAACCCCTTTGTATTAATCTTTGTTCATCCTGGGGATTAGCTAGGGTTTATGGGTGTTTAAGGGGTGGGTTTAATCTATTTTGGGAAAAATGTATTTAAAAAACGTGTTAAGGAGGGAAATTAGGGGGTTTGACTGGTTGACCAAGTTTAATAAATAAACTTGGTGTGAGTGGAAGGTTGACGTGGAGAGGGGAGTGAGGTGGTGGCTTGTGAGTGGATGGTGGGGGTGACGTGGAGTGATGATTGGCTGGGGTGGGTTTGATGGTCTGGGCAAAAACAGTCCCTCAATTCCTTTGTTTTGTTCACTTGCATTCAAACAGCTCCAAACTTCTTTTCCTTTGTTAAATACTTTGCTAACTTGTCACTTTTGGCACAATTAAGTTTTCAAACTTAATACAAGGACCATTAATGCATATTTTGCATTCTTCAAGGGCATAATTTGTATAATCTTCAAACATGGAGGACCTTTGTTGCCAAATGATGATTTCTTCAAGGTCTTATCTTGCCAAATCTTCAAAAATGAGGGACCATTGTTGACAATCTTCAATTCTTCAAGGACCATTTTGGAAATTCAGGACTCGGGTCCGGTTCATTGTGCGGCTTCGTTTCTCGTGTTCGTTTTTTATTGATTCTTGTGATCTTTTTATCATTTCCTCAATATCCGTACCTAAAATACACAAACAACAAACATGAGCATATATTTGGCAGTTTTAATGATATTTAATGCATTTTTGCCCGATTTGGACGATGAGACTATGTATAAAAGCAGTCTCATCACTCCCCCATACTAAACCATTGTCGTGCCCTCATGAAATGCTAGAATAAAGTATCATAGCATCTCCAAAATTCATTTTTATTCACTTTATTGATTGATAAACTAGCTACACTACTACTATTACTACTACTTGCGTTTTAGACATAATGTATGATTTTCATCGCAAAATGGGACGTTTAGGTTCATAGAATAAGAACACGTGAATGCTTCGTTATAAATAATTTCATCGTCCTTGATTTTCACCCCAATTCCATGCCAAGCGTGCAACGAGATCATTGTCATTATAAGTTAGTAATGCTAACACTACTCATATGCCCTAATCACGTACTTATTCTCCCATTATTCCTAAGTTGTATCTCTTATATTTTATTTTGTCTTGAATGTTTCACGAGGATACATTGTTTGACTTGTGCGATAATAGAGATTTAGGTCTAAAAATAGAGTCCTAACGGTGTAACTGAGACCATCAAATCAATAACCCCTCCTAATAGACAACGATGTCAAAAAATTAAGTTGACAAGAAGAATCGATAAACACGGTTTTATAACTGTTTTGAACATGAGACTTATTACCAAGACTTTTATACGCCCCCTAACGGAAGGGCCTTATTATCTTTGGTTTACCTCCATCTTTTATTCCACTTCGCCATGAAGCTTTTATTATGACTTCGGTCTTGCCTTACCTTTTATTATCCGCCTCATCGGTGGTTTTATTAGCCAAAGACGTATATCCTCAGGCTAAAGCGAATTTTGGATCTTTAAAGCTTCGAAGATTAAGGCTTGATTCACTTCAATTTTTCATATTCGGCCTTGTGGGGCTTCAAATTGTTTGCTAGATTTAGGTGAGCACTTGAAATCTTATTATTGGGTGAAGCTTTTGATTATTAGGGTGCCAATACTTCAAAACCGTGACGCTGGCGATACCTTAATGTCTTCCCAATTTAATTACACGGAGGCTACTAGAAAAGACTAGAAACCCAACAATCCTAACTAAACCGCTAAGTCAATATTTATTAAGCAAAAAATATTTACATGCGAAGGGAGAATAAGCAAACAACGAGAAAACATGAGTTTTTGAAAGAATACGAGTACTCTACGTTTAGCATAGTAACTTATAATTAACCCTATCATTTCTCGTCCTCTTTAAGAGACTTAGCCTAATGTGTAGTTAAGGAATCAAAGCTAAGTGCTCAACACGCACGGTCGAGTAAAAAATTACTCTTATTCTCGCCATCAGAAAATCTACATTCGTGTCTTTAAACACTTATAAAACATGAGAAAATTTTAAAATTTGGCCATTTTTAGCCTTATTTTGCAACAAAACGATAAACAAAAAGGTAAACTTCGGAAAGCGTGAAGGTTTGGCAAGGCAAGTATCTATTCACCCCCCCCATACTAAAGTTAAACATTGTCCTCAATGTTTCGAGTCTAGGGGTGCAACCACCCCCATACTAGAGAAGTAGTCGAATGCCTAATTTAGCATGGAAAGGGTGTAACCAATAAATTAATATCCGTTTATGAAGTGTGCTAAAAACCTAGGGTTAGAACATCAAAGGATATATCATTTGGATATTGAGAAATGCCTTCAAAGCAAACGATCGAGTGCTCCCATAAAACGAACACGAGAGGCTCCAATCGTGAAGATCATGATCTAAAAACCACAATGCACAAACAACCACGGAACAAAGGTTGGAAGGGCACAAATCCCCTCACATTAAACTAATTAGAAAGCAATAATATATACATGGATAAGCATGGGTCTCCCCCACGAGGCACCTTGTTTTTGATAACCGAGTCAAAAGCTCGACTCGAATCCCCATAAATGTGATCATTTAGGGATTATCTTGGTATGGTAAATTTTTAGTGGGGCTTACATGATAAACAAGGCCCAAAAACAACCGGTATTAAGGACTAAGTCCTTTGATGGTGCAAAATACCGGGATCGAAGATGGCGTTCTCGTTTTCATTGGAAAAACAAATCAACGCCACTTCATCGTGTGTCAACACAAACCCAAAGGGTTTCAAGAAAATAGATGAGAAGAAATAGAAGGGTGGGACAATGGGTAAGTCATAAAAACCATGAGCTACTCGAGGTAGACTCGCACCAATAAAATGAAAAGATTTTCCATTTATTGCATCGGTGGAAGACCGAGATTTCCCTTTATAAGCAATTCCAGGATCAAATATCTCGTCCTCGATGGAGAAAGGGGAGGAAACATAAGGGGCTTCCCCCACACTAGGTCCACACAAAGCATCGTCAAAAGGAGAAGACGAGCTTGTAGTACTCAATACACGTGGTGATGACAGAGTTAGAGTTGTAGAAAAATCTTTTAAATTCAATTCAAAATCTTTTCCTTTTTCGTCTTTTAAACTCTCCTTATGAAAACCCGACTTAATTATGTCAAAAATATTTGGTGTTTCTAAAGCAATGTTAGTCACACTAAAAATTCTCACATTTGAAAATCGTTTAGGTAAAGGTGGTGGTAAGTTTTCAAAACGTTTGTAAACAAAGAAAACTCCCCCATCGGGATCAACATATTCATCATCCGAAGAATCATTCACAATTGGAAGCGTAAGCTTAACACTCTTAACCTCCACCGGCGGAGGGGACGAAACTTCATTTTTATCAACAACTTCTAAAACTCTTTTTGAAATCCTTTTACAAATGTTTTTGATGGGACTAACATTGTTTAAAAACGTGATAGAATACACATGAGAAAGTGTGGAGTTTTGAGTTGCATTAATGACGAGTTCTTCCTCATTGAAACGAAGAGTGATTTTCCTAGCATGCACATCGATAAGTGCTCTCGAGGTATCCAAAAATGATCGACCTAAAATTAAAGGAACTTTAGGATCGATGGGAATGTCAACAACAATAAAGTCTACGGGATAGTGGAACTTTCCAACTTTCATGAAGACGTCCTCGGCTACTCCACAAGCTAGAATCGTAGAATGATCGGCCATCTCGATTGACATTCTCGAAGGAGTGAGATTGGGAAGATTGAGCGATTTAAAAATCTCAAGAGGCATCAAATTAATACTAGCACCAAGATCGGCCAAGGCGTAGCATTCTTCCATGTCTTGTATAGCACATGGGATTAAAAACTTGTCGGGATCACCGACTTTTTGAGGTATGCGGCTAAGAAAAACCGAAGAACAACTAGACGATTTTTGCAATTTCTCTTTGTTATTCAACATACTTTTGAAGTTCGCGGCAAATCGAGCCATCATGACTAAGGCGTCGGCAAAACTTATATTGAAATGCAAGTCACGAAACATTTTCATAAAGAGTTCAAATTGATAATTATTTCGTTCTTGTGCCTTTTCCTTGTCTCGTCTTGAAGGGTAGGGTAAGGGTGGTGTGGGTTGGGGCATAGGCATGGACTTGGAATCTCGGGTTCCATGATTGGTATTGGTTCAACCGTAGGTGTGGCTTGAGCGGTACTTCGTGGGATTGGAATTTGCTCCTTTTCTACCACCACCTCGGGTTCTTTCTCTTTTTCCTTCTCCATAGAAGTACTTGGTCGAGAAGTAGGTTCTTTGAAAGTTTTACCACTACGAGTAGTAATAACCTTCAACTCTCCTTTCGGGTTCACGATGGTATCACTAGGAAGACCACCCGAAGAAGAAGGTTTACACATGATAGCTTCAAACATTTTTCCTATTCGGTCTTCAAACTTAGATTGCCTAGCATCCGCTTTTAACAACTCTTGCTTAATCTCATGTTGACCTTGCTCCATTTTTTGTTGATTTTGTTGGAGTCGTTGGACATTTCCTTCCATTTTATTAGCATGAGTTTTAAGTTCATTAGCAAGTTTGTTTTTAAGCTCGTTTTTCAACTCGGATCTTAAGCTAACCATTTCACGTTGCATATTATCAAACTTAGCATCGTTTGCCTTAGCATAATTCAAAAATTCTCCTTGAAGATTTTTTGTGTGATCATTTTGAAAACCTTGTGTGGTAGTTTGAAAATCACGGTTTTGGTTTTGGTTTGAAATTTGCCCATTTCCACTTTGATAATTACCCTTGTTGTAGTTACGTTGATTTCCTTGATAATTACCACCTTGATTGTTGTTTCGATAGTTATTAGCATTTTGATTTTGTGGAGCTTGATTTTGGCGGGAACCTTGACCGTTTTGGTTATAAGTTCCCGTGGCTACATAAGCACTCGAAGTGTTACCATCCGCGGTAATGCACTCGGAAAAATCATGAGCTCCACCACACGAAATACAACTCTTAGCAACCGCTTTAACCGAAGCGGAATTTGAAGCTTCTTGAGCTTTCCAATGAGACATAAGAGTCGAAAACCTATCGAAAAACCGATTCTCCTCATTTGCTTCATCTTGCAAGGCATTAATGCTACGAGACGATGACGAACCCAAATTGGCAACACTCGGTGTGTTACGAGGGCTATAAACCTTAGACCTATTTTCAATAATTTTCGAAGCCTCTTCGGTTGTTTTGCACAAAAAATTACCACCCGCGGCGGCATTTAAGTAATCTCGTTCATGATCATTAAGCCCATTATAAAAAGTGTCAATTTGATGCAATTCGGAAAAATCATGGTGTGGACATTCATGTAACATTTCTTTAAACCTTTCCCAAGCCATTGAAAAAATTTCATTAGATCTTTGTGTAAATCGTGTAATCTCGTTTTTCAAATGTGTTGTTTTAGATGGTGGAAAAAATTGATTCACAAATTTAGACAACAGATCGGCCCATGTCAAAATTGAATTTGGCGGTTCTTTCTCAAGCCATATCTTGGCGGGTCCATCTAACGAGTATGGAAACAACATCATCTTAATGGCATCGTATGGTACATCCTTAAACTTGCTTGTCGCGGTGAGACGATTAAATTGCCTAATGTGATAATGTGGGTTGTCTTTTTCGTGTCCGCGAAACTTGTTTGCTTGAAGCATAGACATTAAACCCGTCTTGATCTCGAAGTTCTCCGCAAGGATGGCGGGAATCACAATGGCCTCTCCAAAACCCTCGGTGGGTGCTTGAAGCAACCCCATCATAGTACGATTAGCCATGATAGCTTCTTGTTCTACAATAGGTTCCTCACTTGGAGTCTCTTCACTAGAAATATTAGGAGTAGGTGTTGCCTCCTTTTGGTTTCTATGTTTACGTGCACGTTTTGCTTGATTACGAGTAAGCATAAACGTCACGTACAACGAGGGGACGAGCAAAGAAGATTCTTTTGGTGTTTTTAACTTTTTCAATTTTTTTGGATTTTTGATTGTTTTTACTTTTTTTGGATTTTGGAATTGTATTAGGTAGACAAAAAATCTACAAATCTCCTCCTTAATCAAATCTCTTGATTAAAGAAGCCTCAAGGAATGAAAATGATCACGTGAAGTGAATGCCTTCGATGACTTTAGAACGATGGTGGAACACCAAATCGTTCAAGAGGGTTTAATCAAATGAAACCAAGAAAATGTATATGATATGTAATAATACTTTGGACGGCAAAACCCTCGATTAGATCTCAAAATCAAATACTCACAAACAAGCGGAGGAAACGAGGCGGCGCGAAGCACTTAAGAGCCTTTTTCCTTTAGGTCGTGAAATACAACCGCCTTATACCCACCTTATAGTTTGTATTTTTCAAAATCGAGCTTCACGAAAGTATTTATCTATTTTTGCCTTTTTTTCTTTGGTTTGAGATTCGAATACAATGATTGGGTAATGACCTCCCAAGTCAAGGTTGTGATTTCTCACGTATTTGGAGTACTTGTGAATTTATTGTTCTACGTATACAATATAGTAATAATATTCACACAAAAACGAAAAAACGATAATACGTATTAGTAGAGTGCTACTAATACAATTAGCTATTATGGCTATATAAAAACAACAATTGTTCAATCAAAACAGAACACGCCTCCCCGGCAGCGGCGCCAAAATTTGATGTAGAGTTTTTGTACCCTTTAGGAAAAGGATGACAAAAGTGGCAAGTATTAAGTGTCGGTTTAGGAAAACCGAGCACTAATGACCAAATAAGTTCAAGTTCGTTTCCCAAGGAGGCACGTGCGTTGTGTTAAGAAATGATCAATGATGATTTTATTATATTGAGAAAAAAAGAAAATAGAAATGGGGTGAGAAGAGAATGACGGTTACGAAGACGGATCGAGCTAAGACGAAAAGGCGTTCACGTAAAACCCGTAAAAACTAAAAAATTAAAAATTTTAAAACTAAAAATTAATTAAAAGCTAAAACTAAGTCTAAAATAATATAAATAAGAATAAAAATCCAATAAAAATATTTTAAAACCTTTTATTAATTAAATATTCAATTTTAAATGCTAATTAAAGCCCTAAAATTAAATATAATTAATCAAAATGTCCAAAATATTATTTTATTGAACAAATAACTTACTTATATTATCTAAAGACTAAAAAGTATTTTTCCTAAATTTTAAAAACTATTTTTCTATTTTTAAATCACTAAAAACTATTTTAAAACTAAAATAATTATAAAAAATAATAAAATAATGCCAAAAATAATTGGACAATTTTAAAAATCCTAAATTACTCTAATGAACAGTAGAAAAGTGAAAAAGTTTGAAAAATATAAAACTTTTCACTAAAAGACAAAAACAGTTTTAATTAAAACCCTAATTAAACTAATTTAATTTTAAAAAAATAAATAAAAGGTGAACAGTAAAAACTTTTTTAACTAAAAGTCTTATAATATTTTTCTGAATCCAAGAAAATTATTAAAACTGAAAAATGATAATTTTTTACACTAAATGCCAAAAACAGATTAATAAAAAGTATTGAAAATAGCTAATAATTGTAAAAAAATAGTAAATGAACAGTAATAAAAATTTTAATTAAACAGAAAAATCCTAAATAAAATTAGAAAAATAACAAAATTGGTTTCAATGTCTAACTCTAAAATTAACCCACAAAAGACAAAAATTTAAAAAGCTGATAGTGACATGCACAGGACTTTTGTCCTTATGATGGGCAGTGGAAACAATAAGGCAAGCAGGGGGAATTATGTTCCCACTGATAGTGCAAAATCTTGGTCAGTTGACCAATTGAGCTTAGGAAAGCTTATGGCTAGGTTTGCCTTGGACAAATGGGCACTCCCACAACCAGTTGGGTTGTGGGAAGTCAGTTACACAAGAGAAACACAAGTCACTTAGCAAATAAGCACCAAATAAGCCAAAGAAGTTACTAATTAGGGACAAAGGTTTCTGATGAACAGTACCCCCTTTTTACTTGCACAAAAATAGATTTCAAACCTCAACAACTTGCATACAAATGTACCAACTAGCATAAAACTGATTACCAATCCTAGACAGGCCTATAATCTAACAATGATCAAGATTTGGTGAACAAATTTTCATAAAAACTGGCAGAAATGAGGCTTAACTGATTTTTACTGTTTTCCAAAGTTTAAGCATACTAATGAGTTCTAAACTACACCAAACTGAAAGAAAACTAGCATACACCCTATTACTAACTTGATGAATGGGTTTAGACTGATTTTAACTCAAAATTCCCCCAAGACGTTCAGTTAACATGCAAATCCAAACACTCCTATACTTTCTGAATTTTGATTTTAACCAACAACTTGCATACCAAACCTAATCAAACTAGTTTATAACCATCTAATCATGCATATTAGGCATAAATTAGCATATTCAAACAACAACATCAACAAACTAACAACTTTCAAACCAAATCACACAAATCAGAAATATATGCAAACTCAAAACAAGGAAACAAGAATGCTACCTATAGGGACCTACATCCAGGTCCCTCAGTGACTGAAAAGTCATCTCCAATCAGGCTGGGGCCTGAGCAGAACCTTGGACAACAAGCTTCCACTTGAAACCTGCTAAAATCAAATGAACAAGCAAAATAGGCAATTTCTGATTTTATCTTCCTTTTTAAATCTTTTTCAAATAATCTTCTCAAATATATTCCTTTCAAAAACACTTAAATAAACCAATTTCAACCTGGAAAATCAAATTTGGAACCAGATTTTACCCAAAAAAAATTCAACCTTTTTCAGAAACTTGAAGAAGGATGACTTTTGAAAAATCCTTACTAAAATCACAAATGTGGAAATCGATTTATCTAAAAACAATACCAAGTTTTCAAAATAATAAAAAGGAATTACATTTACTTTAAAAATACCAACTTTTATAACATTAAAAAAGGGATTACAATGTTTCCTAGAAAAAATATGGAACAAGGAAATACAGCCACATACGGCTTGTATTTATACAAGTGGATAGAAGGTCCTAGAATACTAAAACCCTAATTCTTGAAATTCCCTGAATGCCCTTGGTCAATCTTTGAATTTTCAGTCAATCTTGGCTCACATGTGATGTTGCTGGATGATAGCTGTATTTTTGATCTTGGGACGTACATTTGGTCTTGCGGACCAAGGAAAACCATCTTGGACGTTCCTTTTGTCTGGTTTGGGGTTTAGTGTGAAAGAGACGGGGCAGGGGAGGGGCCTACAAGACACATGGGTGTGTCTTGGGAGGAATCTGGGTGTGGGTTGTGTTTGTGTAGTGGGGAATTATAGTTCTGGAAGGTTATAGCAAAAACCCCTTTGTATTAATCTTTGTTCATCCTGGGGATTAGCTAGGGTTTATGGGTGTTTAAGGGGTGGGTTTAATCTATTTTGGGAAAATGTATTTAAAAAACGTGTTAAGGAGGGAAATTAGGGGGTTTGACTGGTTGACCAGGTTTAATAAATAAACCTGGTGTGAGTGGAAGGTTGACATGGAGAGGGGAGTGAGGTGGTGGCTTGTGAGTGGATGGTGGGGGTGACGTGGAGTGATGATTGGCTGGGGTGGGTTTGATGGTCTGGGCAAAAACAGTCCCTCAATTCCTTTGTTTTGTTCACTTGCATTCAAACAGCTCCAAACTTCTTTTCCTTTGTTAGATACTTTGCCAACTTGTCACTTTTGGCACAATTAAGTTTTCAAACTTAATACAAGGACCATTAATGCATATTTTGCATTCTTCAAGGGCATAATTTGTATAATCTTCAAACATGGTGGACCTTTGTTGCCAAATGATGATTTCTTCAAGGTCTTATCTTCCCAAATCTTCAAAAATGAGGGACCATTGTTGACAATCTTCAATTCTTCAAGGACCATTTTAGAAATTCAGGATTCGGGTCCAGTTCATTGTGCGGCTTCGTTTCCCGTGTTCGTTTTTGATTGATTCTTGTGATCTTTTTGTCATTTCCTCAATATCCGTACCTAAAATACACAAACAACAAACACGAGCATATATTTGGCAGTTTTAATGATATTTAATGCATTTTAAGCCCGATTTGGACGATGAGACTATGTATAAAAGCAGTCTCATCATCACACATCAAAGAAACTCTAAAGTCAAGGATAATAAAGTAAGATACTTGGTCAACAATATGATCAATTTTCTATACTTGAAGAAGAGTCAATTGATGTGGATTCCCTCGGTTTAACACTATCATAACTTCACTTAAAGCACTTGACGAATCTTTTCCAATAAGAACTTGCTCAGGAAATTTCTTAGAGCACTTCATCCAAAATGGAGAGCTAAAGTCATGGCTATTAAAGAATCTAAAAATCTTTCAAACTTGTCATTGGACGAGCTCATCGGGAATCTCAAGGTGTATGAGACGGTGATGGAGAAAGACTCTGAAATCATCACGGGAAGGAAAGAAAAACAAAGTTCATTGGGGTTGAAAGCTAGAGTTAAATCTAGTGATGATGAAGAGTCCGATAGCGATGACTCACAACTTCAAGAAATTCTTCAAAAGACGAGGAACATCTGTATAGTAACCATTTGACAACAAAAAGACACCTCAAAAACTCTTTGACATCAAAAAAGCAAAAAAAAAATCTAATGTGGTGATCTAAATCACTTTATTGGTAATTTTTTTACACTTTCATGTAACAAATTAAAATTGTGTACGAGATTTCATGTTAATGTATAAATTACAATTTTTACGTCATTGTATTCGTGTCATTAACCATAATGAAGAAAACAGTACGAACAATACAAGCTTTAAACCTTAAAGGAAATTCTCATTAATGTAAGTGTCCTCCAAATTACAATCATCGACAAAGGACTTATTACAAACCTCATAAATTAAACGCATGCCCTAATCAATCTTTAACTACATAAATGTTCCAACTATTACAACTAACAACAACAAAGGGTTTGCTAAATAGAACTAACTATCTTGGAACAACTATCATTGACTTTGTTACACCATTATAAGCCGTGCACCCATGGTTTCCTTTGTAACACCCCATTTTGATAATGGAATGTCACGCGTAATTATGGCGTGTCATCAAAGCATACAAGGATAAATGTATAAAACATTACATGACCATAGGGATAACCGGAATCAACATCGGTTCCCAAACCTAAGCCCAAAACATAATAAAGCAAAAGAAATGAATGAAAGACTAAACAAGCATAAGTAAATGAAGGCAAAAGGAAAAGAAGTTTCTAGCAGCTTCCATCCTATGCACGTCCTTCAAATGCTCAAGTCTCTCCTAGGGTACCTGCCGTTTTGGGACATGGAAAGGAAAGTAACGGCTGAGCAAAACGCTCAGTGCACGGATATAGACATAGTATAAGTGATTAAAACATAAAAGAGACTTAATAGCAGCGGAAATGTATAAGTCCTGGAAAACTTGGAACATGTTCATAAAACTGGTTTTATAGTTTGAAAAGCCTTATGTTTATCTTATGAAAACTGTTTAACATATTTTACCATTAGCCAATATAGGTCATGAAAATCCACCGTGCATGAATACTTGGAGGGGTGACCTCATCATGCAAATTAGAGGGGCTGCCTCTAATTTAATATACTGGCTTTGGGTAGGAAGGATCAGCTCCTTGTGAAGGATGCAAGGCACACACCACATTCACCATGAAATCCTGAATAAAAACATGTAACTAGGATGCACCCATACGCCCCCATGATAAATATAAATAAATGGCCAAAAGCTGAAGGGACGCCACGAGCAATCACTCCGCCGTGGTGAAGTCATAACATCAGTGCCTCTAATGTTATGGTTATGGTACCTCCATAACTAGGTGAAACTGGTCATGCATGTATATGGCTATAGGTAATCTTAATTAAACATAAGCAATCAAACTCATAATTTATACTACGGGAAAATAGTTGGCTGCATACGGGGAATCCTAATAAGGAAAGAATGTCCATACTGAAAACGGGAATCCGTACCTTATGTCTAGTGAACGAAGAAGATGAACTGAGAGGAATCCTACTTCCGAATCACTAGTGCTACATAAATACATACATGAATAAGTATCTGCTTACTAAATACGTAGCTGGTTTTATGTCATGTCTTAGCTTATTTTCTGTGTTCTTACCATGTTTTACTGTTTTAAAGCCTTAAACCGTGTTTATCTTATATTCTGTTTAATCTGATTAAGTATTTCTAGTATTTCATGTGTTATTATACTTACTGTGTAATAATAAGTAAGTTTCCAAAAATAACAGGTTTCCTAAAATAGAAAGTTTCTCAAAATAGAAAGTTTTCAAAAATAGAAAGTTACCAAAAATAGAAAGTTTCCAAAAATAAAAAGTTTCCAAAAATAGAAAGTTTCCAAAAATAGAAAGTTTCCAAAAATAGAATTACTGCTTAAAATAGATAAGTTTCTAAAAATAGAAAGTTTCCATAAATAGATCAGCTGCCTTAATTAAATAAGTTTCCATAAACAGATTAGCTGCCTGAAATAAATAAGTTTCGAAAAATAGAAGGTTTCCATAAATAGATTAGCTGCCTTATTTAATTAAGTTTCTAAAAATAGAAAGTTTCCATAATTAGAAATAAGCTGGTTAAATAAGCTAAGTATATAAGCCTAAGTGTTTTCATGATTATTTTCTAAGTCATATGATATAATATATAGTTTAATAATTATTTCATGTAATTAAATTAAACCATAGGTTAAAATATTTAATTAAAGTATAACATGTTTTTAATTAAATAAAGTTAAATACTTAGGTTAAAATATGTATTATTATATATTAATAATATAACCTAAGTCATGTTAATTAATTAATTATATCCATGGTTTTAAAATAATTAATTAATTATAAGTCTCAAAATATACAAATACTTAGGTTAATTAATTTCATGATTATTAATAATTAAATAACCTAAGTCATGTTATTAAATTAATCATACCATTTTATTAATTTAATTTTCAATATAAGATCATAAAATATAAAAAAACTAAACATACAACATGAACCGGATCTAGACTAAAAAGCATGAACCGGACATGAAATCGACACCGTACCCCGAACCAACTCGGGGTACCCCTTTTCTTGGGGCTTCCGTGGGACCCACACACACCAACCAAGACCGTATGGTCTTGGTGGTGGTCGGTTTGGCCAAACCGAAACCCCTTCGGGTTCGGTGCAGCCTGCGGCCAAAAACAAACACCCCTTAAAACATACTTTTGATTTTATTAAACCCCAAAACATGTTAGATCTATGTTTAATTATTATGTTTTTGTAAAAAACATCTCATGTTCTTGATTTATAAAAAGATTAAATCAAAAGAAAAGGTTTAAAAAGGGTTTACCGAATTCGTGGATCAAAAGGATGAAGAACAAACATGATCACCAACTAATTTTCCAAGATCCAAGATCAACAACCACCTCCTTGTGGTGTTTGTAGGGTGGCGGCCAAAAAAGGAGAAGGAGGAGGGTTTTAGGGGTTTTTTTTCTAAATCTTCTGTAAAACTAAAAATGAGTAGTGTAAAAATATTTAACCCCTTTTAGTAAAGATTGATGGGCTAAGCCCATCCTCCCTCCTAAATTTCGTGGGAATGGGGCTCACAAGGGGTAACCCGATCATTTTCCGTGTCTAATTAATAAGTGTGTTCTCGTGTTCGTGTTTTACGTGTTTGTTCGTGTTTATTTGTGTTCGCGTTTTGTGTGTTCTCGTTAAATAATTACCGTGACCTAATATATTTAATTATGCTCGTAATAAATATATATATACGTAATTAATAATAGTTCGTGTTTTAATTACGTTCATGATTTCATGATCGCATATTCGTAATTAATTATTGTCAACTAATTATTACGTGCTCATGCGTAGTAAATACTTATCTTGTTCTAACACGTACGTAATACGTAAAATCCTAACACGTAGTCGTAATCATGCTATATTAGGAAGGTTTAAATCGAGTACATACGATCTTAAGGGTACTATTCATGGTAAAAGCATGCGGGTTTTACAACTCTTCCCCCCTAAAAAGAATAATTCGTCCCCGAATTATAGATAACGTGTGACAATCCGTCAATTTACGATTGATATTTTATTCTCAAATATTATTTGAAAATATTATTTTAATGTTACAATATGAACTCACTTATTTTTGGGAAGAAATTTGGATTTACGTTTTGAAGTAGCGTCGACTACGTTTAAACCGGAGGATTCTACGTTACGTGCTTACGTTTACATACACCGTCTTTGGTGACAGTCCGACATATCAGAAAAATAAATTTATTCGCGAATATTATTTTGGAGTTTTAAACTTGTGTTGGTTCATAAACTCACAAATTTACGTTTTTATTTTAACGTCCTTTACGACTAAACCGGAAACCTTAGGATTACGTATTTACGTTTTTGAACTCCGTTTTTGATGAGACAATTTTTATTGGATTCGTTTTGTGACGTTGATTCATAATTTATAAAAACGTTTTTCGTAAAACGACCCGAGGGCACGCAAATCGAGGAAACTAGAATCGAGAAATACCCGTAAACTAGTGAGATGGGACAAAATACATTGTCCCACCCCACTAGCTTAAATGGGACGGCACTAGCATGACACCACAAGCTCATGTGGCATCATGTTAGCTACAAGTATACATGTGTAAGCCATGCTTACTTTGTAAGCTAACTTACACCCCAACTATCTCCAAAACTAGCAACCAAAACCACTCTTCTCATTTCCATCATTTCCCACTCATGCAAACCACACACATTTTCTCTCTACTCTCTCTATGATTTCGTGTATATCCAACCAAGAACACCCTCATTTGATCAAAATCAACCACAAAATCTCATGTTATTCATATACATGTTGATGCCCTTTTGAAGCCCTATTGATTGGTGCAAGTTATAACATCCATGGAGGAGTTTTCATAGTGTCTTGAGGCTGATTTTCCACAAGGAGTTCATGGAGCATGGTGGTCTTGAAGATGGTCATGGATATCCACAAGTTTCTCCATCAAAAATCCATGTTTTGATCAACCTACATCATCATGGTGGTATAAAGATTGTCCTCCTCAACTTCTTGTTATTTTGATTATGTAAACATGTATTTTATTTCCTATTGTATATGTATATGATGATTATATGATGATAAAAATGTTATGTGGGGATTTGGTGTTGATAATCATGGATAAAAAGATGAAAAACTATAAGTAAAAATGGGTAAATCTTGTTTAAATGATAGGCTGTACAAAAACAGTAAAGAACCATATGGTAAACTGATAAAATGATGAATTAGAATGGATTTACAGTAAGCTATGGGTCTTTTACACATGTGAGAGTTGGCCATGCAATGGAATCAAAATAATGAGTGAGATATGATCAAAACAAGTTTAAGGTATAAATCTGAGGTTACTGTTTTGGACGATTTTTAGAAAATATTTAGAAGATGATTCAACAGTAGCTATAGAAGAGTTAAATGTAGCACATATCATGTCGTTTATGTGATAAAAATTTGAGCTTCTATCTCCATATAGAACTCAAGATATGGCAGTTTTTGTGAAAGTGAAGTTAAAAATAAGATTTTTGGAAATAATGTTTATTACTATTATATAAGCACTCACATTATATTGTATAAAATGTAAAGTTAAAACCCACTAACTCATGAATATCATTTATATAAATATGTAAAAGGTTAAATAAGTATACATTTTATAAAAATGGTAACTTGTTAAGTTTTATAAGTTATAAAATTATAAACATGATTTTTACGACTTTTTCGGCTATTGCCGTAAAAATTAACGTTTTTGTTAAATAAAACTTAGATGGTTAGACCCGTCTAATGAAAACTTTATAAAACTTATATACTGATATATAGACATGTATAACAAGTAAAAACCGATAAAAACCCGAACTATAGGACATACGGACATTAACAAGTTAAATAAACATATTGGACTAATAAATGGACTAAATAGGATAAAAATTTGTAAAGAGAATCTATTGGGCTTAACCCATTTAAGCCTAACTTGGAAAGTGTACATACTGATAGTATAAGTGTAAAAAAGATTAAAACAAGTTAAGAACTTATAATAGGCTTATTGAACCTAAAACACGTAAATAGGTAAAACGAGAAAACTAGTATTAAAATTATCGACACATAACACAAAAATGAGTAAACGAGAATATGTAAACCCACTTGATCATCATATATATATAATCATCATATGTATACATAATTGTTATTTTTATAAAGTCATTGGACATGAGTCTAAGACGAGTATTATTTGTCTAGATTTCCGTGATTGAAGCACGTACCGTACGACCGAATCGCCGATAACCCGCCTTCCCATATCAACGTGAGTTCATAGCCTCGCACTCTTTTAAATGTTTTTATAAATGTTTTATAAACCCGCGAGGGAGATAACATGTTAGTTTTTATAAAATAGGACACCATTTGTCCCGATTGTTTGTTTATTGATTTTGGACCCGAATGATTGAATGACCCGATTGTATGACCCGATAAATGATTAATGGACCCGATAGATGAAATAAAATGGATTATTAAAGTTAGGTTATGTCACTAAAAGTCCCATTAGCATGAATTGTGAACTACCGGGAGTTGGTAGACGCTTACGCATTTAATAGTACTATTTGGGGACGATCACCCCAGTTCGCGCCTTGACGGTTGATCTCCGTCGTGCCACATTGATTGGTAAGCGAATTTATGTATGAGAAGATTTCCATAGCGTGACCTTTGTGACGACACGCTACTTTAGATGGGCAAAATTGGTATCGGGTTAGCTACCCGTTTTGGTTTAGTAAGGTAACAATGTCATGCGGCTTGTAATAATCTAAAACTAACGAAATACTACTAGACGCTTCGAATTACGATGTATTGCCTGACTAGCAATACAGGGTCATACTAATGATATTATGATTGTGTTTTGGTTTTCATAACCATATTCATATAACGGTTTTTATTTGATTTTATACAACGTCATAAGACGTATTGTATAATGTTTTTACGACATTGGCTCGTATAATGATTTTAAGGCAAATGCCTATATTATGATTTTCAATAAGGATTTGTATAAAATGATTTTGGCTATTTCATGGCCTATCAAAATGATTTGTACAAAATGATTTTCAGTAATACTTTTATACTGATATTATATTGATGGTATTTATTAAACTCTATGAATTCACTCGGCGTTATCGCTGACCTTTTCCTTTAACATGTTTTGTCTCAGGTACTTGAAGGTAATTCTCGGGAAGACGACAAGAATTCATGGCCCGCACTTAAACAATATTTTTCCATTCAAACACTTTGTAAAACTTTGTATGAAATAATATGACTTGGGACCGATGTAACTTTGATATTTATGAATGGAAATGATTGTATTATTAAACGACGCGATTTTTATGCGTTGTCTATGATGTGAGTAATGTGCTATCCCGTAACACCAACTAGTCTTCCGTTGTACTAAGTTGTATAAATTTGGGGGTGTTACAGTTTGGTACCAGAGTTCTCGTTATAGAGAACGAAAGATTTTTAAAAACCAAGGTTTTGAATAAAACATTTCAAAATCTTTTAACTATAAACATTTTTCTAAAAATGTCTAAAAATCTTTTGACTATAACGGTGCCGAAGAATTCCCGAGTTACCGACAAGGCCAAGACTGAGAAGTGTTATTTTAATATATATATACTTGGATTATATATATATATATGATGTAAATTGATTACATGATTGTTTGATGATTATTTTGATATTTATACGAGGTATTTATATGACGTAGATTGTCACAATGTACCCTAAATCCCCTAGTAAATTAATCGAAGCTATTCTCGTAGGAATTCTAGCTATCCTAGATCTAAACCAAGTTGTGGATATTTATGATCCCAACAAATGGTTGATATTCGTAGAGATGTAGATATTAGTTGATTACGATATTGAAAAAGGATTGGCGAGATTAAATCTGATATCGATGTCATGATGATCTTTTCTTATAGAGTGGAGTTTTACAAAACGTTACCACCTAAAAAGATGTCATCTGATTCGTTGTCATCCAATTCTTAAATTTGAAATCGAAAGGGTGAATGTTGCACTTGAGGCTGTCAATGGAACCATTACCCATAAGCCTCATGCCACTAATACCTTTCCGAGAAGTTTAACTGAATGATCGAGTCATATCATGCTAGTGACTCATTTGATAATTGTTGTTGTAAGAGCTAATAGGATTGGAAATTAAGTATTGATTCATATTGAGATTGTATTGCCTTTACAAGGCCTAAGAATAAAGTTGAAAGTATTGGAATATGAGGTAGGATATCGAATTGAGTATAAAATTGGTTGAAATTTGAATAAAGTAAAATTTAACTCATATGGAATATGAGATTTTTAATAGAAGTCGTTAAGTTTTGTGATTGAATTATAAGGTTTTAATTGATTGTTGATTCGTGTTAAGGGTTGTTCCTTTGCCATTGTCCACTAACGAGGATGCCCAGTGTCCAAGAAATAAATTGAAGAAATCTTCTTCTGAATTGAGACTGATGGATCTTCTGGGACATGTGGAACACCTAATGACTCTTGTAGATTAGTATTCATTGTGGTATCTTTTAAAAATCCTTAACTTAACTGAGATATCGGTTGGTAGGATGAGTTCTGAGAATTGTATGACATAGTGACACGTAATGTGTTACGGTACAATTTGACTTGTTTGTGATTAATGAAAAGACTACCTTTGATTGCTAAATTCTACATGTATCGATGTTATCTATCCTTTATTGCTTCATTCTAATGTTCGCATTAGTGATGCAACCATTGAACGAGTACTCATCTTGATTTGAGTTACGTTGTGGATTATTCTTTGAGTGCCATCGAGATCATGAACCTCATGATTAATTGGTTAAGCTCATTTCCTATCATATCGTAGTTAATTCTTGGTGAGAAAGCTTTCATCACTCTTTTGCAGATCACACCTTGTTTTTATAAAGTTAAAACGGTATCCTTTGAGGAAATTAAATTTTCATCACAATAAGGATTATTCAAAGTGAGATTTATAAGTGATTGATATCAAAATGAAGTTGTTTATGAAACGCCTTGGAAAAAAAAAACTTAATTGTTTTCATAACAAAGAAAATCTTTGTAAATTTATTCTTGATTCTTATTTAAGAATTAAGCATGAAAATGTTTTTATTATAAACCTGATGATAAAATTTTGACGAACTGAGTATTGCATCGTTAATCTTGAAATTGTATATAGTTGCGCGCCTACATACAATTTGAAATGGACCATGCAAGACTGACTAGTAGTCACCATAAAACCAATGAATAAACACTACATTTTCTTTGAAGATTGTGAAAGATTAAATTTTATAAGATCTGCAAGAAGTGAAAAATAAGGACATAATGTTAGGGACACCTACATATGTGCCTGTAGCATCTATTCTTCTGAGTTGAATTTACTCATCTGTGGAAATTGTCTTATTTGACAATTGACAATTCTTTCTTGTCCAATTCTCCCGTAGCGAGATTCTAAGGAAAAGTATCTGATTACCGAGTGTTGATACCCGACTGGATGTATTGACGTTCTTATCATTTCTTTTGATTTGATTTCATTTTAATGACCTGGGTAACGATCCGAGGAGCTTTTGAATGCGTACTCAAATTATGAAAACATGGGATATATTCATATTCGTTAAATGTTTTCCTTTGTATCTAATTTGAAATTCTCTCGCGTAGATTATGCGTTGACCTTACTCTTTTAATAGTAGTTGTGTATCCTAATATCCTTGAATCTGTGAAGGATTATGAGTTATTGTTAGACTTTTGAGAAGTTCACATCTTATCGACGGCAATGAAACTGGAAAGTTGATAGTGCCAGTAGAATGGATTGATTGATTATGACATGACGACATTATCTTAATTGATGGGAACTCGGATAGAATTCCCCTAAATGATAAGATGTTGATTATCAAAAGTGATCTAAATAATTCTTGGTGGATGACGATATCCTGTATTTAGACTTGAAATTATAACGTGAATGGTTGTGAATTAGCCATAGATATTGTAATCTAGAAGAACCTAATATGAATTTATTAAAAGATGATAATGTTATATGAAGCTTTAGTAAGTATTTGTTGGTGAATTACCTAGACTTTTGCCATTAAGGCAAGTTGAAATTAGTATTGATTATATTCCCGGTGCTGCACTTGTGGCGTGTGCACTGTACGTCAGCACCATCTGAATTAAAGGAATTACCGTACAACTGAGAAAGTTGTCGGAGAAAGATTTTATTCTACCAAGCCTGTCATCATGAAGAGCTATGGTGTTATCATTCCTTATATTTATAGATTACTGTAAACTGAGTAAATTGACAATCGAAAACGATATCCATAACTCGAAATGGAAGATTTGTTCGATCATTTACATGGTTTTTGATCCTCAGCATGGTTATCATCAACTTCGCATCTGCGAAAAGGATTATCTATTCAAATCATTACATCCAGAACTTGTGATGAACGTTATGAGTTTCTCGTGATGTCGTTTGGATTGATCAATGCACATGTGGCATTCATAAATTTGGTGAATCACGTGTGTAGGCTGTAATTTGATAAATTCATGCTCGTGATCATTAAGGATTATATGTTTGTTTATAAGAATAAGAATGAGTTAATAATTATTTATAGATTGCCCTGAATTGGCCAGACAATGAAAACAAGTACCTTAAATATTTAACATAAGACTTAAAACTTAATCCTTTACATAAAATGACCGTTGGATTAATAATGGTAAGATGTATGCATATAGACTCTTCAAAAATTAAGAGCCCTTTTAAGACTTTGGATTTTACCAAAAAGAAATGGAAATATGTTTTGACAAATGTTTTAACAAAGGATTTTTAAAGGGATTATTCCCTTATACACAAACCATTTAACTAAACTTCTGTTTAGGGGTAAATGTTTGTGTATACCTCAAGATAACTTAAGAAGGACTGAGTAAAACCATTTATACCATAACCTGAAATTTGAAACGATAATTTTTTCTTTTCAACTAAGAAAATTTTGACCAAAAGTATAACCAAAGATTTTTCAAATATTTACGAATCTTATTAATTATTTTCGATAAATCAGCAAAAATCTTGTTAATTAAATTCATATTTATTTTGAACATTTTATATAATTGGTTGAACTAAGAAATTTAAAACGTTTACGCTTCATAAAAATTAACTAATAATTATTTAATTAATCATAATAATTATCGACGCTTTAGACGACGGATTGAGTAAAACGGATAAAAATGATAGATGAGACGAAACAAAAACATAGAAGATATGAAGAAATAATTTTGAATAAATACGGTTGTGATATTTATTTCATCAGGAAGGTGAACGTAATTACTGACGCATTATGTATAAAAGATAAAGAATCCATTAGGACGTGTTCCTTAATAATGACGGTGCACAATAAATTGCCGAACGATATAAAAATAAACAATGTTTGTAAAAAGGAATAATATAGATAATAAAAGGGGTTCGCAGCTAATGTGAACCATCAGAATTGAGAAGCCGATAGCGTTAAATATTTTAAAAGGCCGTTTATGGTTGCCTAAATATGAAAATTGTGAGATATAGTTATGTTGAAATTTGTAAGTATAAGTATTATACGTATGTCATTTATGACTAAAAGTATCTTTGTGTGAAGAAATTGTACTGATGGGAATTATGAAGGCAGACATCGCCTCATACATTAGTAAACGTCTAGCTATTGCAAAGGTCATCATCTGAATTTGATTCGATTTGGGTCATCGTCGACAGACTGACCAAATCTGCTAATATCATTCTCGTTAATGATAAATGCAAAAGAGTTATGTAAACATAGTGTGCCTGTATCGAACATCTATATCAAGATCCTCGCTTCGCATCGAATTTCTAGAGATTTGCTCAGAAATCATTGAGAACGAACCTTGATGAGAGTACTATGTACCACCCCAAATCGAAGGGACGAGGTAAAGTAACGATACAGAGTAATATAAGTGTTGTTTTATGTTTGAATGAGTGACCTTTGGTAATAGACCGTATAATCGTTTTCCTTTGGAGAGATTATCTTTGATAATCATCGTGTTAGGATTGAGATCGAATCCTGTTAGGATCTAAATATTAGAGCATCTGTAAGAAAGAGTTGAGATGAAGACACCCGACATACATCCATTGTGAGTTGGGCATGTCTTTTAGGTTTAAGGTTTCCTATGATGGCGAACCTAACCTTGCAAAATACCCGACCCACGAGATCTGAAATGATTGTTGAAATTAGGATCTGATTATTGACAGCCGGTAGTTGGCAAGAGGTTATGTGAATGGGAAATGTAGATCTTGAAGTGCCAAATGGGTAGCGAAGTTATGCCACAACTTTTAACCTTGGAAAAATGAATTCATGGTCTGACAAATCATGGGATATAAGTCCCCGTTGTATGGGACCATTAAGATGATGTAAAAGTTGGGATTGAAAGGCATATAAGTTGGATCTACCCTAGGACTTCAAAGACTGCGTGAATTATGTTTCGTATATCGAACTTGATGGAATATCTATCAAGTGAGAATCTGATTATTCTTAGTAGAGCTTAGATCGGCGAAAAGTTGCATTCATCAAAAACCCGTGAACATCATGGATAGAGAAAGTAAGTCAACATTAAGCCTGATCTTATTCCCGTAGTTATGTTTGATGAAACTCGCGTATTATAATGGATTATACTTGTGAGAAAAGACCAAATGTGGAGGAAATACCCACATGGATTTAACTCTATAAGAAGCGAGTAGTAAAGTAAGATGATCTTTGAGGACAAAGATCCTGTTTAGGGGTAAATGCTGTGACAATCCGTCAATTTACGATTGATATTTTATTCTCAAATATTATTTGAAAATATTATTTTAATGTTACAATATGAACTCACTTATATTTGGGAAGAAATTTGGATTTACGTCTTGAAGTAGCGTCGACTACGTTTAAACCGGAGGATTCTACGTTACGTGCTTTCGTTTACATACACCGTCTTTGGTGACAGTCCGACATTTCAGAAAAATAAATTTATTCGCGAATATTATTTTGGAGTTTTAAACTTGTGTTGGTTCATAAACTCACAAATTTACGAGAAGAGATTAGGACTTACGATTTTATTTTAACGTCCTTTACGACTAAACCGGAAACCTTAGGATTACGTATTTACGTTTTTGAACTCCGTTTTTGATGAGACAATTTTTATTGGATTCGTTTTGTGACGTTGATTCATAATTTATAAAAACGTTTTTCGTAAAACGACCCGAGGGCACGCAAATCGAGGAAACTAGAATCGAGAAATACCCGTAAACTAGTGAGATGGGACAAAATACATTGTCCCACCCAACTAGCTTAAATGGGACGGCACTAGCATGACACCACAAGCTCATGTGGCATCATGTTAGCTACAAGTATACATGTGTAAGCCATGCTTACTTTGTAAGCTAACTTACACCCCAACTATCTCCAAAACTAGCAACCAAAACCACTCTTCTCATTTCCATCATTTCCCACTCATGCAAACCACACACATTTTCTCTCTACTCTCTCTATGATTTCGTGTATATCCAACCAAGAACACCCTCATTTGATCAAAATCAACCACAAAATCTCATGTTATTCATATACATGTTGATGCCCTTTTGAAGCCCTATTGATTGGTGCAAGTTATAACATCCATGGAGGAGTTTTCATAGTGTCTTGAGGCTGATTTTCCACAAGGAGTTCATGGAGCATGGTGGTCTTGAAGATGGTCATGGATATCCACAAGTTTCTCCATCAAAAATCCATGTTTTGATCAACCTACATCATCATGGTGGTATAAAGATTGTCCTCCTCAACTTCTTGTTATTTTGATTATGTAAACATGTATTTTATTTCCTATTGTATATGTATATGATGATTATATGATGATAAAAATGTTATGTGGGGATTTGGTGTTGATAATCATGGATAAAAAGATGAAAAACTATAAGTAAAAATGGGTAAATCTTGTTTAAATGATAGGCTGTACAAAAACAGTAAAGAACCATATGGTAAACTGATAAAATGATGAATTAGAATGGATTTACAGTAAGCTATGGGTCTTGTATACATGTGAGAGTTGGCCATGCAATGCAATCAAAATAATGAGTGAGATATGATCAAAACAAGTTTAAGGTATATATCTGAGGTTACTGTTTTGGTCGATTTTTAGAAAATATTTAGAAGATGATTCAACAGTAGCTATAGAAGAGTTAAATGTATCACATATCATGTAGTTTATGTGATAAAAATTTGAGCTTCTATCTCCATATAGAACTCAAGATATGGCAGTTTTGGTGAAAGTGAAGTTAAAAATCAGATTTTTGGAAATAATGTTTATTACTATTATATAAGCACTCACATTATATTGTATAAAATGTAAAGTTAAAACCCACTAACTCATGAATTTCATTTATATAAATATGTAAAAGGTTAAATAAGTATACATTTTATAAAAATGGTAACTTGTTAAGTTTTATAAGTTATAAAATTATAAACATGATTTTTACGACTTTTTCGGCTATTGCCGTAAAAATTAACGTTTTTGTTAAATAAAACTTAGATGGTTGGACCCGTCTAATGAAAACTTTATAAAACTTATCTACTGATATATAGACATGTATAACAAGTAAAAACCGATAAAAACCCGAACTATAGGACATACGGACATTAACAAGTTAAATAAACATATTAGACTAATAAATGGACTAAATATGATAAAAATTTGTAAAAAGAATCTATTGGGCTTAACCCATTTAAGCCTAACTTGGAAAGTATACATACTGATAATATAAGTGTAAAAAGGATTAAAACAAGTTAAGAACTTATAATAGGCTTATTGAACCTAAAACACGTAAATAGGTAAAACGAGAAAACTAGTATAAAAATTATCGACACATAACACAAAAATGAGTAAACGAGAATATGTAAACCCACTTGATCATCATATATATATAATCATCATATGTATACATAATTGTTATTTTTATAAAGTCATTGGACATGAGTCTAAGACGAGTATTATTTGTCTAGATTTCCGTGATTGAAGCACGTACCGTACGACCGAATCGCCGATAACCCGCCTTCCCATATCAACGTGAGTTCATAGCCTCGCACTCTTTTAAATGTTTTTATAAATGTTTTATAAACCCGCGAGGGAGATAACATGTTAGTTTTTATAAAATAGGACACCATTTGTCCTGATTGTTTGTTTATTGATTTTGGACCCGAATGATTGAATGACCCGATTGTATGACCCGATAAATGATTAATGGACCCGATAGATGAAATAAAATGGATTATTAAAGTTAGGTTATGTCACTAAAAGTCCCATTAGCATGAATTGTGAACTACCGGGAGTTGGTAGACGCTTATGCATTTAATAGTACTATTTGGGGACGATCACCCCAGTTCGCGCCTTGACGGTTGATCCCCATCGTGCCACATTGATTGGTAAGCGAATTTATGCATGAGAAGATTTCCATAGCGTGACCTTTGTGACGACACGCTACATTAGATGGGAAAAATTGGTATCGGGTTAGCTACCCGTTTTGGTTTAGTAAGGTAACAATGTCATGCGGCTTGTAATAATCCAAAACTAACGAAATACTACTAGACGCTTCGAATTACGATGTATTGCCTGACTAGCAATACAGGGTCATACTAATGATATTATGATTGTGTTTTGGTTTTCATAACCATATTCATATAACGGTTTTTATTTGATTTTATACAACGTCATAAGACATATTGTATGATGTTTTTACGACATTGGCTCGTATAATGATTTTAAGGCAAATGCCTATATTATGATTTTCAATAAGGATTTGTATAAAATGATTTTGGCTATTTCATGGCCTATCAAAATGATTTGTACAAAATGATTTTCAGTAATACTTTTATACTGATATTATATTGATGGAATTTATTAAACTCTATGAATTCACTCGGCGTTATCGCTGACCTTTTCCTTTAACATGTGAGTAATGTGCTATCCCGTAACACCAACTAGTCTTCCGTTGTACTAAGTTGTATAAATTTGGGGGTGTTACATAACGTAACTGAAAGAGAAACATACCCGAATCAAACTGAGAGGGTATGTAAGATAAATTAACGTGCAGGTGACCTGGCAGAAAGAACGCGGAACGTGACATGTCTTAAAAGGACATGGAACGTGACGTGGCTGAAAGGACATATCTAATTGATAAGAGAAAACGGATAAGAAGTCCGGATGGACTTGTCCGTTTCCAAGTGGCTTCCCTCTTGGAACGGTTCCTTTATAAGATCCTTACACGAATGATAAGTCTTGGTCCTCCTGACCTTGACTTGGAATACGAAGAAGTTCTTGGTTATCAACGTAAGGTAGATCCCCTAATTCGATCAAGGGAATAAGAATTAACGTGTAAGAGTAACTGAAACATTATGGTGCAAAACAATCCGACTTAACCGATAACTAGTAACGATGCGCGAGACATATAGAAACGTAGTACGTGAAAAGTTTTGAACGTGATACGTGAAAAATTTTGAACCTGCTACGTGGAGATATAGCGAGTGTAGTATGAGTAAACATATCGTGATCCCTGATACGTGTAACATATCTTGATCATGATATGGGGAACGTAGAATGAACATGACATGTGAAACATATCATGATCATAGAATATAATGGCGGTAACGACAAACGCTAGAAGGTGAGACATAGATTATGACGAGAAACGTCTATCTGAGGATAGGGAGTTATACTAAACTTGTGTCTGGTCTCTCAAGTTCTTGCAAACTACCCATAATGAGAAAACAAATGAACGTAAAATCGTAAACCAAAATACGATCATGAACGTGAATAGTGTCATGAACGCGAGCGCGAAAGCAAGGCGTGGAATTAGAACAAGGACGTGAAGTGAATTAGGAGCACAATTATGAATATTTGTCTGACCCGATAACTGAGGGATTGCCAAGTGATCCGATGAGCCCTGGCTGGAACATGTCCGATCAATCTGTTGGTTATGAAATCCGTACGGATGTAAGGATTCTACAGACTTGATCAAACTGTTGACAATAACCCAGATAGCATCATGCTTCTTCTGAGTTTGCTGAAATCTGGTAACTAAAATCCGTAGAGATCTTGTCCCATTTCAATTCACAATTTCAGATGATGAAAACATCCTAGTTTGTTGGTGTCCTATCTTAACCTGTTGGTATGTCAGGTACCTAGATATGAACGTAACTGTATCTTGCTTCATAGAACTTGATACATAGGAGTTTGTGAAACTCTGAGTCTCTGAATCTAGACTTCTCCTAGCGTAGGATTTTCTATAGCACCTAATGTAGTGTAGGGTTCTCTCCTTTACGCATAAGCCGAGTCATGGTAAGATTAACCATAGAAACCCATGTGATTCAGTGTGTCACTGTAATCAAACAGAATTGATATTGGAAAAATTTCTAGGGTAGAATTTCTCTTGTCATAGAATTTGCAACATAGTGTAGATATGGTCTTCTTGTTCTTCTCTAGGCTTAGGGGAAGTCAGGTTATCCTCAATGAAAATGCTGATGAATTTGTTTAGGAGTTCATGGAAACTCAATTTATTAAGTCCATAATGCTGTTGGAGCATTGATGAGACTAATTCAAAATCATAAATCTAGCATGACCGAGTCGTGTACGAATAGCAGTCATGGACATGTCCTGCTTTTTCACTCGTCACTGTTGGCAGCATGATCATGAGTTCGATCTTGGAAAAGTGATTAACACTATACGGTTGATTGGACATGTCGCCAATACGTGGAGGAGAATAACGGTCATGAATGGTGATTTGTTTAAGCCGACGGTAGTCGACACATAATCTCATGGTACCGTTCTTCTCCTTGAAGGTTCTTCTGGAATATCTGGGAAGATTTTGGAATAATCAACTGGTTATGCGAAAAAGGACTTCAGTAGTCGTGTCTTACTGACAGCTAGAAAATTTTAGCGACCATGGCTAATAACGCACATGCTTGTAAGCCTAGATAGTTTGTACAGATTTCCCTGATGGAAAATCAAGCTGAAATTATTCAGGAGCCTGCACATTACTGTACATAATTATGAATCGTAGCATGGCGTGCTGTTCATAGTCCATAATTTGGATAAAATACATCTCGTGTCTGTCCGAGGAACTGCGTTAGCAGCTTGGATCTCATCATTAAGCTGAAGGAAAACCTTCGTATATGTGGGAATACGAAAGGCGCCCTTCATGGTCATGAATATATGAAATATGGTGAAAGAAATGAAAGTTACATTGGCAACATGACAGTTCCGGTAATGGTATTGAAATTTTTGTGGCCTGATTAATACATGGCACAACAAAATGGATATACCCTTGGAGGGTACCCTGAATTTCTTAGAAATGTTCTATAGTTGGACGTGAGTAATGTGTCTTGACTCGTTTCTTGGAACTATAAGCATGACATATGTCTTGACTGGTGTCTTGACATGTGCCTTCAGAAAGTATACGTGAGACATGTGTCTTGACTGATGTCTTGACATGTGTCTTCAGAAAGTATATGTGAGACATGTGTCTTGACTGATGTCTTGACATGTGTCTCGAGTTGTGAAACAAATATAATCACAATATAAGGTTATTATGCCAGAATTGGCGGATCGGTTGGACTACTAATCCTTGTATTTCTGATCACGTCCGTGGCCAGAGTTTCGGTTGCGATTTCTAGGATAGTTGCTGTCATAGTAGTGGTTACTATCGTCCTGTCTGTCAGTTCCATGATGGTCATTCTCATGACCGTGATTCATGTAACTATTCAGCTGAGTGGCCGGCTGGTACCGGTTTGCACTCATATGGCTGAAATGACAGCCGAATGACGTGTGACATGTAACTAAGAATTAGGGACAATGATTGATGGGAATCGTCTGATGGTGAAGCATCTTCTCGTCCAATTGCTTTGCTCCGACGCCTTTGTCTTCGTCTTGTAGGATCTCCAGGTTGTGAACAGCATCCGCATCTCGTAGCGTCTCCGAACGTCAGCAGCATCAACCTTTAGTAACATTTCCAAGTTATGAGCGGCATCAGCAATTTATAGAGTATTAGCAAGTGGACAAATGCCTGAGATGATTCAGAATCTACTAGCGAATACTCGTGCAGTATTGCAAGTGAAATACACATGGATTTAGGTACGTGTAATACACATGGAACATGGTACATGGAGTACACGTTGAATGCACATGAAATGATCGGTATGGGGTCGATCATTTGTCATGATTTAAGGAAAGTATACCGGTTAAACGGTTAGGAAAACCATCATGATAACTTGGCAGTATAGACATCATTCTAGTTATAACGGAAACGTTAAAGTGTGGTTACACAAAAATCAACGATGATTTGCTTGACAGCATGATCAATGAAAACCAACCATGACTATGATGAAAGCATGATTCAATGAAATCTAACAATGTCTTGCAGGACAACGTAAATAACAAAAGAGGCGTAAAACATGATCAACATGAAGACGGAATTATCATGAAGAAACATGAAACCATCTATCACGAAGAAATGTATAACATAATCAGCATGAAACTGAAGTTAACCATGACAGTATGAAACATACTTGACATAAAAACATAATAACTTATGAGGGGACATGAAAAAAATTTATGCCAATTTAAATCATGAGAAAATTTTATGCATGAAAAACAGTGCATGAATGCGTAATGTAGTTTATAAAAACCTTTATATGTGCGAGGGGACGCCTATGGGTCGGTCCCAAAACAAAAGACATGGCGAGGGGACGCCTATGGGTCGGTCCCAAAATTAAAAGTTTCGATAAAAGCACATGCGACTAAATAGGGCCAGTCCTGTACCAACCATTACTTAGTCATAATCCCTGAAACAATGATACATGAAACATAAATAAATGAAACTCATATGTCAAAACTTATCAGAAAAAAATTTTATGTGACTAATTATGAACTACTGGGGTTCAGTCCACATAGCCACAGTTCACGAGGAACATTATGCATGAAACAATGACACATAACTAAATATAAATGACGGTTGTCCATCCATATTAGCAAAACAATATCGATGAAAACATCAAGGTTAAAACCTCAAGGTGTTGAAAACATCATGGTGAAAACAACAATGCGCTGAAAACATCAATACGTAGAATAACAGACGTTGGCTTAGGAAGCTCCTGGTGACTACCCACTAGTCACATGTCGAGTTTTAGAGCCTACAGGTCGAAGCCTTGGCTCTGATACCATAATTGTAACACCCCAATTTGATAATGGAATGTCACGCGTAATTATGGCGTGTCATCAAAGCATACAAGGATAAATGTATAAAACATTACATGACCATAGGGATAACTGGAATCAACATCGGTTCCCAAACCTAAGCCCAAAACATAATAAAGCAAAAGAAATGAATGAAAGACTAAACAAGCATAAGTAAATGAAGGCAATAGGAAAAGAAGTATCTAGCAGCTTCCATCCTATGCACGTCCTTCAAATGCTCAAGTCTCTCCTAGGGTACCTGCCGTTTTGGGACATGGAAAGGAAAGTAACGGCTGAGCAAAACGCTCAGTGCACGAATATAGACATAGCATAAGTGATTAAAACATAAAAGAGACTTAATAGCAGCGGAAATGTATAATTCCTGGAAAACCTGGAACATGTTCATAAAACTAGTTTTATAGTTTGAAAAGCCTTATGTTTATCTTATGAAAACTGTTTAACATATTTTACCATTAGCCAATATAGGTCATGAAAATCCACCGTGCATGAATACTTGGAGGGGTGACCTCATGATGCAAATTAGAGGGGCTGCCTCTAATTTAATATACTGGCTTTGGGTAGGAGAGATCAGCTCCTTGTGAAGGATGCAAGGCACACACCACATTCACCATGAAATCCTGAATAAAAACATGTAACTAGGATGCACCCATACTGTAACACCCCCAAATTTATACAACTTAATACAGCGAAAGACTAGTTGGTGTTACGGGATAGCACATTACTCACATCATAGACAACACATAAAAATCGCGTCGTTTATTAATAAAGCATTTCCATTCATAAATATCAAAGTTACATCGGTCCCAAGTCATTATATTTCATACAAAGTTTTACAAAGTATTTGAATGGAAAATATTGTTTAAGTTCGGGTCATGAATTCTTGTCGTCTTCCCGAGAATTACCTTCAAGTACCTGAGATAAAACATGTTAAAAGAAAAGGTCAGCGATAACGCCGAGTGAATTCATAGAGTTTAATAAAATCATCAATATAATATCAGTACAAAATTATTACTGAAAATCATCTTGTACAAATCATTTTATAAGGCCATAAAATAGCCAAAGTCATTTTATACAAATCTTTATCGAAAATCATAATATAGGCATTTGCCTTTAAAATCATTATACGAATCATTGTCGTTAAAAACACCCTACAATACGTTTTGCAACGTTGTATTAAATAAATCTTTATATGAATATGGTTATAAAAAGCCTTAAAAATCATTATACGAGCCAATGTCGTAAAAACGTCATACAATACGTCTTACGACGTTGTATGAAAATAAAAACCGTTATATGAATATGGTTATGAAAACCAAAACACAAACATAATATCAATAGTATGACCCTGTATTGCTAGTCAGGCAATACATCGTAATTCGGAGCGTCTATTAGTATTTCGTTAATTTGGATTACTATAAGCCGCATGACATTGTTACCTTACTAAACCAACAACGGGTAGCTAACCCGATACCAATTTTTGCCCGTCTAAAGTAGCGTGTCGTCACAAAGATCACGCTATGGAAATCTTCTCATACATAAATTCGCTTACCAATCAATGTAGCACGACGGGGATCAACCGTCAAGGCGCGAACTGGGGTGATCGTCCCCAAATAGTACTATTAAATGCATAAGCGTCTACCAAATCCTGGTAGTTCACAGTTCATGCTAATGGGACTTTTAGTGACATAACCTAACTTTAATAATCCATTTGATTTCATCTATCGGGTCCTTTAATCATTTATCGGATCATACAATCGGGTCATTCAATCATACGGGTCCAAAATCAATAAACAAACAATCGGGACAAATGGTGTCCTATTTTATAAAAACTAACATGTTATATCCCTCGCGGGTTTATAAAACATTTCATAAAAACATTTTAAAAGAGTGCGAGGCTATGAACTCACGTTGATGTGGGAAGGCGGGTTATCGGCAATTCGGACGTACGGTACGCGCTTCAATCACGGAAACCTAGACAAATAATACTTGTCTTAGACTCTTGTCCAATGACTTTATAAAAATAACAATTATGTATACATATGATGATTATATATATATGATGATCAAGTGGGTTTACATATTCTCGTTTACTCATTTTAGAGTTATGTGTCGATAACTTTTATACTAGTTTTCTCGTTTTACCTATTTACGTGTTTTAGGTCCAATAAGCCTATTATAAGTTCTTAACTTGTATTAATCCTTGTTATACTTACATTATCAGTATTTACACTTTACAAGTTGGGCCCAAATGGGTTAAGCCCAATAAGTTCTTTTTATGAGTGTTTAACTTATTTAGTCCAATTATTCGCCCAATGTGTTTACTTAGCTCGTTAATGTCCGTTTGTCCTATAGTTCGTGTTTTTATCGGTTTTTACTTGTTATTCATGTCTATATATCAGTATATAAGTTTTATAAAGTTTTCATTAGACGGGTCCAACCATCTAAGTTTTATTTAACAAAAACGTTAATTTTACGGTAATAGCCGAAAAAGTCGTAGAAATCATGTTTATAGTTTTTATAACTTATAAAACTTAACAAATTACCATTTTTATAAAATGTCCACTTATTTACCATTGTACATATTTATACAAATGTATTATATAAGTTAGTGGGTTTTAATTTATATTTTATACTATTAAAATTTGAGTGCTTATATAATAGTACTCCCTCCGTCCCAATTTATTTGTCCACTTTAAAATTTTGAAGTCTTTTATCTTTAACTTTGACTATAAATTAAATTTTTTGTGTTATGTAATATTCGATAAAAATTATACCAATAATAATTTAATTTAAGGTCAAAGTTAATTAGGAAAGACTTAAAAAGTCAAAAGTGGACAAATAAATTGGGACGGAGGGAGTATTATTCTTTAATTTCCAAAAATCTGATTTTTATCTTCACTTTCACCAAAACTGCCATATCTTGAGTTCTACATGGAGATAGAAGCTCAAATTTTTATCACATAAACTACATGATATGTGCTATATTTAACTCTTCTATAGCTACTGTTGAATCATCCTTTAAGTATCTATACTATCTATAAAGGAGCAATCTAAATTGTTGAAAAGTTGAAAAAAATTCAACATTTGCATAAAAGGAAACCTATACAAACGCCAGTGATCTATTATTCTGAAATATGCATGCATGCATGAATATGGTAACTCTTTAAATTATGATGAAGAGCATCACTAAACTTCGCAACAAAACTTTCACATTCATGCAAGCTGTATCAAATAATCTCTAAACCGGGAAAGATAGCAATCTAAACGGGAATGGTTGACATTTACATATGATTTCGGTAACATCTTTTCTTGAACATGGAAAGGGTTAACAAGGGAAAGTTTGATATTTACACATTAAATGCAATTGATTTACTTATATTTCAAATTAGTCAAAGCTTCTTTGATACTCATCCTGTGGTATTTTTATTTACCCCTAATCGTGTTTTTAATTTATATTGTTATAATCGATCTGTTTTCTTTCATTAGTCTTACCAGTCGCATTCAATAAGAACTAACACGAATCTATCTTTGTTGTAGTGGTTGTTCAAGGATTCTCAAGTTGTCCCACAATCGAGTGCATAAGCTTGAAGATGGTTTGTTTCCAATGAGATTAACTAAAGAGGCATAAGCTAAAATTAGAGAGCATTTAGGTATTGTACAACCAAAGCAAAAAAGATTTCAAATTCGAATATCATGTCTGGTGTAGGCTTGAAACATATAAACTAACCAAGTGTCCCTTAACTAATGTGTAACATTTATCATTGTTTTGTGATTATATTTGCTTGCTTTTCGTGATTAGTTTCTTATATGAAACACACATAAATGTAATTACTATCACACGAGAGTAAAAGTTGTTAATTACTGTAGTACTAACACTTTGTTACACTATTTGTAGCCATCATTTATTGATGGCCGTCCAGAAGCCTCTTCATCACATTTGCAGGTTTGTCACTAGAACCTCACTAATTCATGTTGTATCTACACTACAAGAAATGCCATTAGTGTCTGGTTTTAAACATACATAGAGCCCAGTTTTTAAAATGGACATAAAGGTGTGAGGATGTACTAATTAGCAACTTTATTTACCAAATAGCTGCATAAAAAATACAACGTTGCGGAGATTTACATGGATGTTTCTTTAGAAAATCCTTTAGAACCCCAATTAAGTTATAAAAAAAATGCATCATCTTTCCAGCCATTGTCGCATTCCTTATGCACCACTAACTTGACTACATTATTAGCCTCTTGAGGCATCCCAAACATTATATTTTTTGTCACCATAATTGATAATGTTGTCTACTTGTCTTTCTTGTTTCTCCTTTACCATAACCTTCATTTGTTAACAAGTTGTCGTTTTATACTCACATTAAGTCCCATAAGATAATATAGTTGAACAAAAGATGCTTACAAGGGCTTTTTGTCTAACAAACGAGCAGTCACAAATGACACATGGGCAATCAATTGCAACTTTGTTTAAGACACTTGAAACATAATATAAGTGAAAAAATGACATATCAAAAAATGCGCAAAGGTCTTTTCGGGGTCACAAAGAGTACTTGCGAGTTTGGTTTTAGATGCCTCCTGTTATAACTTCCAGCAGTTCCATCCCTCGTGTTTTTGCTTGTGCGTAACCTGAAAAAAAATATCTAAATTAGAGTTCTAAAAAGGATGAAAATGAGCTTATTCATTAGACATCAGTAATCTCAAATGGTGAATATGTTGCAAATGGGTAAACATATGTTCATTGGTTCCTGCGCTTTCCAACCATGAGTACCTACACAAAACAAACACAATAGTCTACCTGGAAATAGAAATAGCGACCAAAAGATGGAAATTAAATTATAATACTTGTGGATGTCATACAACATCTTTGTATTTTCCATTTTGTGATTTCTACTTCGCATTGCAAATTTAGTGTGAATTTCACTTTGTCTGTGCAGGATGTACATCTATGTGGTGTTTATGCAAGAAGGGAAGCTGCATATGGAAATCTAGAATATGGTAGAAAAGCATTCAGCATGGCATTGTTATCTATTGAAGGTCTCCCATGGGTAAATAATCTTTACAACATCGGATATTGGAGCCTACAACTTGTGTAGTGAAATACTAATTTTATTGCAATTACTTCATATTGCGACTTTCGAAGTATGTAAAAGTTAGGAAAATGTATAATACTCTCTGATGGTGAAATTTTGAGCTTATTCTTTTTTAGGGACGACAGATGTTTAACGTCAACTTTTTGTGGAGCAGGATGCTAAATCGAATGCCTCACTTTTATTTCTTTGGCATGCGGAAATGAAGCTTGCTGATACGTTGGGTTTAGAATCATCACCACGTGCATTGCACATTATATCTTGTTTAGGATGAGGGATAAAGGATAACCCTTTAAAAGTGGATCATCAAATTTGCAACTACTGAAGGCGCGCTAATGATTTAAGTAACAAGGAAGGATGATACAAGCAACATGGAGACGCGAGACAACATATGATAATTGGTTGACACGGGACATAGAGACGTGAGATCATACACGCAACATGGAGATGCGGGACTATAGACGATAATCAGTTGAGGCTTGTTTTGCATCCATTGAGATGTAGTTTTATTTGATATTTTCACGTCCTATTTTAAACGTTACACAAAAGAAGTACCACAAAATTGTATATTGTTAATTATATGCCTCTAGACAAATTCCGCAGCTATGCGCGGGTACTCATCTAGTTTTCTAAAAATCGTCCAAAACATTAACCTCAGATTTATACCCTAAACTTGTTTTGATCATATCTCACTCATTACTTTGATTCCATTGCATGGCCAACTCTCACATGTGTACAAGACTCATAGCTTACTGTAAATGGATTCTACTTCATCATTTAATCAGTTTACCATATGGTTCTTTGCTGGTTTTATACAGCCTATCATTTAAACAAGATTTACCCATTTTTACTTATAGTTTTTCATCTTTTTATCCATGATTATCAACACCAAATCCCCACACAATATTTTTATCATCATATAATCATCATATACATATACAATAGGAAATAAAATACATGTTTACATAATCAAAATAACAAGAAGATGAGGAGGACAATCTTTATACCACCAAGTTGATATAGGTTGATCAAAACATGGATTTTGATGGAGAAACTTGTGATGCACCAAGACCATCTTTATGACCACCATGCTTCATGAACTCCTTGTGGAAAATCAGCCCTAAGACACCATGAAAACTCCTCCATGGATGTTATAATCACCACCATTCAAGAGAGCTTCAAGAGGGCTTCAACATATGTGTAAATAACACATGATTTTGTGGTTGAAATTGATCAAGTGAGGGTAGAAGGGGACGGCACATTGAGAGAGTGAGAGAGGATTTTTGAGGTGGTTTTGCATGTTGTAAATGGAAGAAATGAAGGTAGCTAGTGGTTTTGATAGTGTAAAAGCTTAACTTGTAAGCTTTGCTTACAAGTGTAGCATTATTGTTACAAAGGTGCCACATCAAATGATGTGGTGTCCTAGCTTGGGCCGGTTTTGATGGGGGTGGGGCAAGTGTCCCACTTGTCTCATCCCCATTTATTTACGGGTACTCCTCGATTCTAGTTTCCTCGATTTGCGTGCCCTCGGGTCATTTTACGAAAAACGTTTTTATAAATTATGAATCAACGTCACAAAATGAATCCAATAAAAATTGTTTCATCAAAAACGGAGTTCGAAAACGTAAATACGTAATCCTAGGGTTTCCGGTTAGTCGTAAAGGACGTTAAAATAAAATCGTAAGTCCTAATCTCTTCTCGTAAATTTGTGAGTTTATGAACCAACACAAATTTAAAACTCCAAAATAATATTCACGGATAAATTTATTTTCTGAAATGTCGGACTGTCACCAAAGACGGTGTATGTAAACGTAAGCACGTAACGTTGAATCCTCCGGTTTAGACGTAGTCGATGCTACTTCAAGACGTAAATCCAAATTTCTTCCCAAAAATAAGTGAGTTCATAAAATAATATTTTCAAATAAAAATTGAGAATAAAATATTGACCATAATTTGACGGATTGTCACAGCATTTACCCCTAAACAGGATCTTTGTCCTCAAAGATCATCTTACCTTACTACTCGTTTCTTATTGAGTTAAAGCCATGTGGGTATTTCCTCCACATTCGGTCTTTCCTCATAAGTGTAATCCATTTCAATACGCGAGTTTCATCAAACATAACTACGAGAATAAGATCAGGCTAAATGTTGACTTACTTTCTCTATCCATGATGTTCACGGGTTTCTGATGAATGCAACTTTTCGCCGATCTAAGCTTTATTAAGAAGAATTCAGATTTTCACTTGATAGATATTCCATCAAGTTCGATTTATGAAACAAAATTCACGCAGTTCTTGAAGTCCTAGGGTAGATCCAGCTTATATGCCTTTCAATCCCAACTTTTACATCATCTCAATGGTCCCATACAACGGGGACTTATATCCCATGATTTGTCAGACCATGAATTCATTTTTCCAAGGTTAAAAATTGTGGCATAACTTCGCTACCCATTTGGCACTTCAAGATCTACATTTCATATTCACATAACCTCTTGCCCACTACCGGCTGTCAATAATCAAATCCTAATTTCAACAATCATTTCAGGTCTCGCGGGTCGGGTATTTTGAAAGGTTAGGTTCGCCATCATAGGAAACCTTTAACCTAAAAGACATGTCCAACTCACAATGGGTGTATGTCGGGTGTCTTCATCTCAACTCCTGCTTACAGATGCTCTAAGGTTTAGAACCTAACAAAATTAGATCTCGATCCTAATACGATAGTTATCAAGGATAATCTCTCCAAAGGAAAACGATTATACGGGCTATTACCAAAGGTCAATCATAAAACAGCACTTATATTACTTTGTATCGTTACTTTACCTCGTCCCTTCGATTTAGGGTGGTACATAGTACTCTCATCAAGGTTCTTTCTCAATGACTTCTGAGCAAATCTCTAGAAATTTGTTGTGAAGCGAGGATCTTGATAAAGATGTTTGATACAGGCACACTATGTTTACATAACTCTTTTACATTTATCATTAACGGGAATGATATTAGCAGATTTGGTCAGTCTGTCGACGATGACCCAAATCGAATCAAATTCAGATGATGACCTTTGAAATAGCTAGACGTTTACTAATGTATGAGGCGATGTCTGCCTTCATATTTTGTCATTAGTACAACTTCTTTAGACAAAGATACTTTTAGTCATAAATGACATAAATAGAATACTTATACTTAAAAATTCCAACATAGCTATATCTTACAATCCTCCATATTTAGACAATCACATGTGGTCTTTAAAACATTTAACGCTATTGGCTTCTCAATTTTTAATGGTTCACATTAGCCGTGAAACCTTTTATTATCTATATTATCCTTTTTATAAGCATCGGCTATATTTTAAATTGTTCGGCAATTTATTTTGCACCTTCATTATTAAAAAATATATCCTAATTGGTTCTTTATCCATTTTATATAATATGTCAGTATCTATATTCATTTTTCCTGATGATATAATTATCATGTCCATAATTCACTCAGATATTCTTTCTATATTATACGTCAGTAATTACGTTCACCTTCCTGATGAAATAAATATCACAACCGTATTTATTCAAAATTCTTTCTTCATATCTTCTATGTTTTAGTTTCGTCTTTACTATTATCTTTATCTGTTTTACTCAATCCGACGTCTAAAGCGTCGATAATTATTACATGTAAATTAACAATAATTATTTAATTTTTATGAAACGTAAACGTAAAAATTTTAAATGTCTTAGTTCGACCAATTATATAAAATGTTCAAAATGAATTTGAATTTAATTAACAAGATTTTTGCTGATTTATCGAAAATAATTAATAATATTCGTAAATGTTCGAAAAACCTTCGTTTGTTCCTTGGTAAAATTTTCTTAGTTGAAAAGCAGAATTTGTCGTTTCAAATTTTTAGTTCATGGTCTAACGGTTTCCTCAATCCCTCTTATGTTGTCTAGAAGTATACACAAACATTTACCCCTAAACAGAAGTTTAGTTAAATGGTTTGTGTATAAGGGAATAATCCCTTTAAAATCCTTTGTTAAAACATTTGTCAAAACATATTTCCATTTCTTTTTGGTAAAATCCAAAGTCTTAAAAGGGCTCTTAATTTTTGAAGAGTCAATTTATATTCCATTATCTATTAATCACATGGTTAAATCATGTAAAGGTTTAAGTCTTTAATTACATGTTAAATATTTAAGGTACAAGTTTCCACTACTCAGCCGACTCAGGGCATTCTATAAATAATTATTAACTCATTCTGATTCTTATAAACAAACATATAGTCCTTAATGATCACGAGCATGAATTTATCAAATTACAGCCTACACACGTGATTCACCAAGTTTATGAATGCTACATGTGTATTAGTCAATCCAAACGACATCACGTGAAACTCATAATGTTCATTACAAGTTCTGGATGTAGTGATTGGAATAGATAATCCTTTTCGCCGATGCAAAGTTGATAATAACCATGTCGTGGATCAAATCTTTAAAACATACGCTAGAACCTTGTAAATGATCGAACAAATCTTCCATTTCGAGTTATGGATATCGTTTTCGATTGTCAATTTACTCAGTCATAGTAATCTATAAATATAAGGAATGATAACACCATAGCTCTTCAGGATGACAAGCTAGGTAGAGTAAAATCTTTCTCCGACAACTCTCTCAGTTGTACGGTAATTCCTTAAATTCAGATGGTGCTGATGTACAGTGCACAAGCCACAAGTGCAGCACCGGGAATATAATCAATACTAATTTCAACTTGCCTTAATGGCAAAAGTCTAGGTAATTCATCAACAAATACCTCCTAAGGTTTTAGATAACATGAACATCTTTTAGTAAATACATATTAGGTTCTTCTATGTTACAATATCTATAACTAGTTCACAACCATTCACGGTATAAGTTCAAGTCTTAATACAGGATATGGTCATCCATCAAGAATTATTTAGATCACTTTTGATAATCAACATCTTATCATTTAGGGGAATTCTACTCGAGTTCCCATCAATTAAGACAATGTCGGCATGTCATAATCAATCAATCCATTCTACTGGCACTATCAACTCTCCAGTTTCATTGCCGTTGATAAGATGTGAACTTCTCAAAAGACTAATAATAATTCATAATCCTTCACAAATTCAAGGATATATGGAGACACAACTACCATTAAAAGGGTAAGGTCAACGCATAATCTACTCGAGAGAATTTCAAATCAGATACAGACGAAAACATTTAACGAATATGAATATATCCCATGTTTTCATAATTTGAGTACGCATTCGAAAGCTCCTCGGATCGTTACCCAGGTCATTCAAATGAAATCAAATCAAAAGAAATGATAGGAACGTCGATACATCAAGTCGGGTATCAACACTCGGTAATCATATACTTTTCCTAAGAATCTCTCTACGGGAGAATTGGACAAGAACGGAATATCAATTTGTCAAATAAGACAAATTCCACAGATGAGTAAATTCGACTTAGAAGAATAGATGCTACAGGCACATATGTAGGTGTCCCTAACATTATTTCCTTATTTTTCACTTCTTGCAGATCTCATTAAAATTTTAATCTTTCACAATCCTCAAAGAAAATGTAGTGTTTATTCATTAGTTTTATGGTGACTACTAATCAGTCTTGCATAGTCCATTCCAAATTGTATGTAGGCGCGCAACTATATACAATTTCAAGATTAACGATGCAATACTCAGTTCGTCAAAATTTTATCATCATATTTGTAAAAACATTTTCATGCTTAATTCTTAAATAAGAATCAAAAATAAATTTACAAATAATTTCTTTGTTATGGAAATAATTAAGTTTCCAAAGCGTCTCATAAACAACTTCATTTTGATATCAATCACTTATAAATCTCACTTTGAATAATCCTTATTGTGATGAAAATTAAATTTTCTCAAAGGATACCATTTTAACTTTATAAAAATAATGTGTGATCTGCAAAAGAGTGATGAAGATTTGTTCACCGAGAACTAACTACGATATGATAGGAAATGAGCTTAGCCAATTAATCATAAGGTTCATGATCTTGATGGCACTCAAAAGGTAATTCACAACGTAACTCAAATCAAGATGAGTACTTGTTCAATGGTTGCATCACTAATGCGAACATTAGGATATAGCAATAAAGGATAGATAACATTGATACATGTAGGATTTAGCAATCAAAGGTAGTCTTTCTCATTAATCACAAACAAGTCAAAATTGTACCGTAACACATTACGTGTCACTATGTCATACAATTCTCAGAACTCATCCTATCAACAGATGTCACAGTTAAGTTAGGGATTATTTTTAAAAGATACCACAATGAATACTAATCTACAAGAGTCATTAGGTGTTCCACATGTCCCGGAAGATCCATCGGTCTCAATTCGGAAGAAGATTTCTTCAATTTATTTCTTGGACATTGGGCATCCTCGTCAGTGGACAATGGCCTAGGAACAACCCTTAACACGATCCTACAATCATTTAAAACCTTATAATTCAATCACAAAACTTAAAGATTTCCTCTTATCAATCTCATATTTCATACGGGTTAAATTTTACTTTATTCAAGTTTTAACCAATTTTATACTCAATGCGATATCCTAACTCATTCTCCAATACTTTCATCCTTAGTCTTGCACCTTAATAGGGCAATAAAATCTCAATATGAACATCACTTAATTTCCAATCCTATAGCTCTTACAACAACAATTATCAAATGAGTCACTAGTATGAAATGACTTGATCATTCAACTAGACTTCTCGGAAAGGTACTAGTGGCATGAGGCTTTTAGGTAATGGTTCCAATAACAGCCTCAAGTGCAACATTCACCCTTTCGATTTCAATTTAAGAATTGGATGACAACGAATCAGATGACATCTCTCTAGGTGGTAACGTTTTGTCAAACTCCACTCTATAAGAAAAGATCGTCATGACATCGATATCAGATTTAATCTCGCCAATTCTTCTTCAATATCGCAATCAACTAATATCTATATTTCTACGAATATCAACCATTTTGTTGGGATCATAAATATCCACAACTTGGTTTAGATCTAGGATAGCTCGAATTCCTACGAGAATAGCTTCGATTAATTTACTAGGGGATTTAGGGTTTCTTGTGACAATCTACGTCGTATAAATACCTTGTATAAAAATCAAAATAATCATCAAACAATCATGTAATAAAATTACATCATATATATGTATATATATATATATATATATATATATATATATATATATATATATATATATATATATATATATATATATATATATATATATAATCCAAGTTATAAATATATATTAAAATAACACTTCTCAGTCTGGCCTTGTCGGTAACTCGGGAATTCTTCGGCACCATTATAGTCAAAAGATTTTTAGACATTTTTAGAAAAATGTTTTTAGTAAAAAGATTTTGAAATGTTTTATTCAAAACCTTAGTTTTAAAAATCATTCGTTCTCTATAACGAGAGCTCTGGTACCAAACTGTAACACCCCCAAATTTATACAACTCAATACAGCGGAAGACTAGTTGGTGTTACGGGATAGCACATTACTCACATCATAGACAACACATAAAAATCGCGTCGTTTATTAATAAAGCATTTCCATTCATAAATATCGAAGTTACATCGGTCCCAAGTCATTATATTTCATACAAAGTTTTACAAAGTATTTGAATGGAAAATATTGTTTAAGTGCGGGCCATGAATTCTTGTCGTCTTCCCGAGAATTACCTTCAAGTATCTGAGATAAAACATGTTAAAAGAAAAGGTCAGCGATAACGCCGAGTGAATTCATAGATTTTAATAAAATCCATCAATATAATATCAGTACAAAATTATTACTAAGAATCATCTTGTACAAATCATTTTAATAGGCCATAAAATAGCCAAAGTCATTTTATACAAATCTTTATCGAAAATCATAATATAGGCATTTGCCTTAAAAATCATTATACGAATCATTGTCGTTAAAAACACCATACAATACGTTTTGCAACGTTGTATTAAATAAAACGTTATATGAATATGGTTTTAAAAAGCCTTAAAAATCATTATACGAGCCAATGTCGTAAAAACGTCATACAATACGTCTTACGACGTTGTATGAAAATAAAAACCGTTATATGAATATGGTTATGAAAACCAAAACACAAACATAATATCAATAGTATGACCCTGTATTGCTAGTCAGGCAATACATCGTAATTCGGAGCGTCTATTAGTATTTCGTTAATTTGGATTATTATAAGCCGCATGACATTGTTACCTTACTAAACCAACAACGGGTAGCTAACCCGATACCAATTTTTGCCCATCTAAAGTAGCGTGTCGTCACAAAGGTCACGCTATGGAAATCTTCTCATACATAAATTCGCTTACCAATCAATGTAGCACGACGGGGATCAACCGTCAAGGCACGAACTGGGGTGATCGTCCCCAAATAGTACTATTAAATGCATAAGCTTCTACCAAATCCCGGTAGTTCACAATTCATGCTAATGGGACTTTTAGTGACATAACCTAACTTTAATAATCCATTTGATTTCATCTATCGGGTCCATTAATCATTTATCGGGTCATACAATCGGGTCATTCAATCATACAGGTCCAAAATCAATAAACAAACAATCGGGACAAATGGTGTCCTATTTTATAAAAACTAACATGTTATATCCCTCGCGGGTTTATAAAACATTTCAGAAAAACATTTTAAAAGAGTGCGAGGCTATGAACTCACGTTGATGTGGGAAGGCGGGTTATCGGCAATTCGGACGTACGGTACGCGCTTCAATCACGAAAACCTAGACAAATAATACTTGTCTTGGACTCTTGTCCAATGACTTTATAAAAATAACAATTATGTATACATATGATGATTATATATATATGATGATCAAGTGGGTTTACATATTCTCGTTTACTCATTTTAGAGTTATGTGTCGATAACTTTTATACTAGTTTTCTCGTTTTACCTATTTACGTGTTTTAGGTCCAATAAGCCTATTATAAGTTCTTAACTTGTATTAATCCTTGTTATACTTACATTATCAGTATTTACACTTTACAAGTTGGGCCCAAATGGGTTAAGCCCAATAAGTTCTTTTTATGAGTGTTTAACTTATTTAGTCCAATTATTAGCCCAATGTGTTTACTTAGCTCGTTAATGTCCGTTTGTCCTATAGTTCGGGTTTTTATCGGTTTTTACTTGTTATACATGTCTATATATCAGTATATAGGTTTTATAAAGTTTTCATTAGACGGGTCCAACCATCTAAGTATTATTTAACAAAAACGTTAATTTTACGGTAATAGCCGAAAAAGTCGTAAAAATCATGTTTATAGTTTTTATAACTTATAAAACTTAACAAATTACCATTTTTATAAAATTTCCACTTATTTACCATTGTACATATTTATATAAATGTATTATATAAGTTAGTGGGTTTTAATTTATATTTTATACTATTAAAATTTGAGTGCTTATATAATAGTATTATTCTTTAATTTCCAAAAATCTGATTTTTATTTTCACTTTCACCAAAACTGCCATATCTTGAGTTCTATATGGAGATAGAAGCTCAAATTTTTATCACATAAACTACATGATATGTGCTACATTTAACGCTTCTATAGCTACTGTTGAATCATCTTTAAGTATTTTCTAAAAATCGTCCAAAACAGTAACCTCAGATTTATACCCTAAACTTGTTTTGATCATATCTCACTCATTACTTTGATTCCATTGCATGGTCAACTCTCACATGTGTACAAGACTCATAGCTTACTGTAAATGGATTCTACTTCATCATTTTATCAGTTTACCATATGGTTCTTTGCTGTTTTTATACAGCCTATCATTTAAACAAGATTTACCCATTTTTACTTATAGTTTTTCATCTTTTTATCCATGATTATCAACACCAAATCCCCACATAATATTTTTATCATCATATAATCATCATATACATATACAATAGGAAATAAAATACATTTTTACATAATCAAAATAACAAGAAGATGAGGAGGACAATCTTTATACCACCAAGTTGATATAGGTTGATCAAAACATGGATTTTGATGGAGAAACTTGTGATGCACCAAGACCATCTTCATGACCACCATGCTTCATGAACTCCTTGTGGAAAATCAGCCCTAAGACACCATGAAAACTCCTCCATGGATGTTATAATCACCACCATTCAAGAGAGCTTCAAGAGGGCTTCAACATATGTGTAAATAACACATGATTTTGTGGTTGAAATTGATCAAGTGAGGGTAGAAGGGGACGGCACATTGAGAGAGTGAGAGAGGATTTTTGAGGTGTTTTTGCATGTTGTAAATGGAAGAAATGAAGGTAGCTAGTGGTTTTGATAGTGTAAAAGCTTAACTTGTAAGCTTTGCTTACAAATGTAGCATTATTGTTACAAAGGTGCCACATCAAATGATGTGGTGTCCTAGCTTGGGCCGGTTTTGATGGGGGTGGGGCAAGTGTCCCACTTGTCTCATCCCCATTTATTTACGGGTACTCCTCGATTCTAGTTTCCTCGATTTGCGTGCCCTCGGGTCGTTTTACGAAAAACATTTTTATAAATTATGAATCAACGTCACAAAACGAATTCAATAAAAATTGTTTCTTCAAAAACGGAGTTCGAAAACGTAAATACGTAATCCTAGGGTTTCCGGTTTAGTCGTAAAGGACGTTAAAATAAAATCGTAAGTCCTAATATCTTCTCGTAAATTTTTGAGTTTATTAACCAACACAAATTTAACTCCAAAATAATATTCACGGATAAATTTATTTTCTGAAATGTCGGACTGTCACCAAAGACGGTGTATGTAAACGTAAGCACGTAACGTTGAATCCTCCGGTTTAGACGTAGTCGATGCTACTTCAAGACGTAAATCCGAATTTCTTCCCAAAAATAAGTGAGTTCATAAAATAATATTTTCAAATAAAAATTGAGAATAAAATATTGACCATAATTTGACGGATTGTCACACATACGCCCCACATGATAAATATAAATAAATGGCCAAAAGCTGAAGGGACGCCACGAGCAATCACTCCGCCGTGGTGAAGTCATAACATCAGTGCCTCTAATGTTATGGTTATGGTACCTCCATAACTAGGTGAAACTGGTCATGCATGTATATGGCTATAGGTAATCTTAATTAAACATAAGCAATCAAACTCATAACTTATACTACGGGAAAACAGTTGGCTGCATACGGGGAATCCTAATAAGGAAAGAATGTCCATACTGAAAGGATGGGAATCCGTACCTTATGTCCAGTGAACGAAGAAGATGAACTGAGAGGAATCCTACTTCCGAATCACTAGTGCTACATAAATACATACATGAATAAGTATCTGCTTACTAAATACGTAGTTGGTTTTATGTCATGTCTTAGCTTATTTTATGTGTTCTTACCATGTTTTACTGTTTTAAAGCCTTTAACCGTGTTTATCTTATATTCTGTTTAATCTGATTAAGTATTTCTGGTATTTCATGTGTTATTATACTTACTGTGTAATAATAAGTAACTTTCCAAAAATAACAGGTTTCCTAAAATAGAAAGTTTCTAAAAATAGAAAGTTTCCAAAAATAGAAAGTTACTAAAAAGAGAATGTTTCCAAAAATAGAAAGTTTCCAAAAATAGAAAGTTTACAAAAATAGAAAGTTTCCAAAAATAGAAAGTTTCCAAAAATAGAATTACTGTTTAAAATAGATAAGTTTCTAAAAATAGAAAGTTTCCATAAATAGATCAGCTTCCTTAATTAAATAAGTTTCCATAAATAGATTAGCTGCCTGAAATAAATAAGTTTCTAAAAATAAAAGGTTTCCATAAATAGATTAGCTGCCTTATTTAATTAAGTTTCTAAAAATAGAAAGTTTCCATAATTAGAAATAAGCTGGTTAAATAAGCTAAGAATATAAGCCTAAGTGTTTTCATGATTATTTTCTAAGTCATATGATATAATGTATAGTTTAATAATTATTTCATGTAATTAAATTAAACCATAGGTTAAAATATTTAATTAAAGTATAACATGTTTTTAATTAAATAAAGTTAAATACTTAGGTTAAAATATGTATTATTATATATTAATAATATAACCTAAGTCATGTTAATTAATTAATTATATCCATGGTTTTAAAATAATTAATTAATTATAAGTCTTAAATATACAAATACTTAGGTTAATTAATTTCATGATTATTAATAAGTAAATAACCTAATTCATGTTATTAAATTAATCATACCATTTTATTAATTTAATTTTCAACATAAGATCATAAAACATAAAAAAACTAAACATACAACATGAACCGGATCTAGACTAAAAAGCATGAACCGTACATGAAATCGACACCGTACCCCGAACCAACTTGGGGTACCCCTTGTCTTGGGGCTGCCGTGGGACCCACACACATCAACCAAGACCGTATGGTCTTGGTGGTGGTCGGTTTGGCCAAACCGAAACCCCTTCGGGTTCGGTGCAGCCTGCGGCCAAAAACAAACACCCCTTAAAACATACTTTTGATTTTATTAAACCCCAAAACATGTTAGATCTATGTTTAATTATTATGTTTTTGTAAAAAAACATCTCATGTTCTTGATTTATAAAAAGATTAAATCAAAAGAAAAGGTTTAAAAAGGGTTTACCGAATTCGTGGATCAAAAGGATGAAGAACAAACATGATCACCAACTAATTTTCCAAGATCCAAGATCAACAACCACCTCCTTGTGGTGTTTGTAGGGTGGCGGCCAAAAGAGGAGAAGGAGGAGGGTTTTAGGGTTTTTTTTCTAAATCTTCTGTAAAGATTGATGGGCTAAGCCAATCCTCCCTCCTAAATTTCGTGGGAATGGGGCCCACAAGGGGTAACCCGATCATTTTCCGTGTCTAATTAATAAGTGTGTTCTCGTGTTCGTGTTTTACGTGTTTGTTCGTGTTTATTTGTGTTCGCGTTTTGTGTGTTCTCGTTAAATAATTACCGTGACCTAATATATTTAATTACGCTTGTAATAAATATATATACGTAATTAATAATAGTTCGTGCTTTAATTACGTTCATGATTTCATGATCGCATATTCGTAATTAATTATTGTCAACTAATTATTACGTGCTCGTGCGTAGTAAATACTTATCGTGTTCTAACACGTACGTAATACGTAAAATCCTAACACGTAGTCGTAATCTTGCTATATTAGGAAGGTTTAAATCTAGTACGTACGATCTTAAGGGTACTATTCATGGTAAAATCATGCGGGTTTTACATCCTTAATGAGAGATGTGGGCATTGGAAGTGTACTTGGATCAGGCGCATTAGGAAACATAAATACTGGCATAGCATTCTTCCATCTTCTTATTCGACTCCCTCTTAAAACAGTTTTTCACGGTGGGAGCAAGTCTTTAGTAGCAGGAGTATCTTTATTTGTTTTTTCATATTGGTTCACTCTTCGACACCTAGCAAGAGTGTAGTAATTCGACTACAACCTGGATACTAGATGCGGAACAAACAACGATGGTGAAGCAAAGAATCGACAGAAAAGTAAACCCACAAGGTAATATCCCTAATCTCCGATTAGATTAGTATTATTGATAAAGAAGTGTTGTGAATCTCGTCCCCCATCATCTCCTTTTATAGAGATGAGGGGGAACCGACTATTACATACACTACGGGTCGGGTTGGGCTTCGACACAGCCAACCGACCTTTATTGCTATAGGCTATTAGGAAAACTCAGAACTTCTACCCTAGACACGACATTAGGCTAAATTAGGCTAATAAAGACAATAAACCTAACAATTTCCACCTTAGGCTTATATTAGCCTATCCCAACACTCAGCAACTCCAAGTAGTGTTGTAACTTGTGTCTAGGTATCACCTTTGTCAAGGCATTCGCAACATTGTGTTCAGCACCCACCTTCAGAACTTCAACCGTCTTTGTATCCGAGACTCCTCTGAAAAAGTGATAACGTACATTGATGTGCTTAGTCCTATCATAAAAAACATGATTCCGCGATAGATGAATCGCGCCCTGATTATCATAATTAACTGCAACAGTGTTAAGCTTCACGCCAAACTCTTCCAAGAATCCCCTTAGCCAAATAGCTCCTTTCACAACCTCCGTAAGTATCATATACTCCGCTTTAGTTGTCCATAAAGCCTCCGTGTGCTGCAACTTAGCTTCCCAGCTCCTCGCACATCCATGTATCAGCAACCCGTACCCTGTGATTGATCTACCCATGACAGTGATCGATCTACCCATGGTGTAGTAAAAATCCACAAAAACCTGTACGTAAATCTGTAATTCACGATCAAACCTATCCAACATACCCACACCTGCAGATGCTATGTTAGGTCTCGTGCAGACCACCTGATACTCCTGGCTTCCAACTGTATATATATATGACCACTTACTATTTTTCTCCACATCACAGTCCCCTGATAAACTATCCTCCAACGACAGTATGGAGTGTCCCTTCAACAAAGTCTGTACCAACTTTTCGTTATATAACCTGGACCGTGACACCCTTAGAGTATTACCACTCTGATTCCTAATGATCTTAATACCAAGTATATCTCCCTTTGCTTTAACCAACAAACCCTTGGTAACCGAGATCTCAGCCTTGCATCCGCAAGAAAATACCATACACTCTATATAGATAAATAGATGTATGACATACCTGGTGTATACTCCCAGTAATAACCGTATCAGTCGTCACTGCTTTTCCAGTAACCGTTTTTGAGCTCATACATATCTAACCGAGTATCCATGTCTTCTTTCAATCCAGTCATCCACTTGGAAAGAACCTCACAAGTAACTGTATCATTGAAAGTCAATGACTCATGTGTATTTTTTTATCCACTACAGCAACTGCAAAAGCAATATCATTACTGTCTTCTCTATACTTGAATAGTTCTCATGCTAAGTGTTGCTCCCTATCACGTGCTAGATGATAGTATCTCAAATCTTGAGTTTGTACTTCGTTTGGAACGTCTACATGATCAACATTCCCTTGAGCTTCCACCTCAAGTGCTTGATCCTCCCGAGATTCCACCTCAAACTCAACTCCTTGCAACACCTGCACTGAACTTGTACATACACCAGAACCAATGAAAGTTTTCTTGTATTGCCCACTTTCATTGAAACCCATATTCCTATAAAGCACTCCCTTTGAAGTAACGTCATCTAACCTCCAAAGTTGATAAACATTCATACCTTTACGGTATCCCAGGAATATACACTTGAACTTAACCGGTTCAAGCATCCCTTGCTCAATACTAGCAAGCCAACCAAAAACCCCAAACATATCTACAGTCTTCTTGAATCCAATCGCTGTTGATGGTGACCTATTATCTAGATATGTAGACATGGTTGTATCCTCTGTCCAAAAAACCTTGGACAGACCAGACTTAATCAGAAAACAACGTACCTTATCCAAGAGTGTTACGTTTGTCTTCTCAACCAACCCATTCTACTGATATAACCCTGTAACATCCAAATGTTTTGCGACCCCACTCTTCATACATTGTTGTGTAGACTTCTGATTACAAGAATCAAGAACATCACCTGTCTTGATCTTCCATCCAGTAAGAAATTTTCCTAACTGCTTCCTACCCTTCCTTGTCTTTCCGGTCATAGCCTGACTGTTTAGGGTATAAACCCAATTAGACCTTCTGGTTCCTGATAGTACCACCAGTGAACCCTTTATAACCTTGATCTTGCCCGACTGCATCTTCACGGTAAAACCCTCTTTTTCAAGAGTGCCCAGTGATATCAAGTTTCGTCTTAATTTCGGAACATACTTGACGTTGTCCAACACGGAAGTTGATCCATCCCTCATTCGTCCTTGAACCTTTCCTGTCCCTCGTACACGGCATTCCCTACCATCACCTAGTAGTACATTACCACCGTCATACTCCTTAAAATCAACCAAGTAATCTCTCCCGTGTGTCATATGGTATGAGCCCCCTGAATCCATGATCTAGTCCAAAAGTTCATCAACACTCATAGCCATCATAACATCAACATTGTCATACCCATCAGCTCCAGAACCGGATACCTGATCTTTACTCCTGATAAAACCTTGAGATTTCTTGTGATTATACCTGGGACAATCCCTCTTCAAATGATCCTCAGACTGACATATATAACACCTGAGTTTGTTGCTCCTTCCTTGTGACCTTGACCACAAACTATTTTCACCCTGCTCCATATCTCTCTGATTAGATCTCTCCCTCACATAAAACCCTTCACCACCATCACCCTTTGCTTCCGTCATCTTCTGAAATTCCCTAGAATTAAGTGTCACGAGCACGTCTTTTAGCTTCAAAGTATCCCGACCATATAGCAAAGTCTCCACGAGATTATCGTAAGACGATGGTAAAGATGTGAGTAGTAATAATGCCTGATCCTCATCCGATATAGCAGTATCTATAGCCGCTAAGTCACCTACGAGCATGTAAACTCATAAATATGTTCAGACCGACTCTTACCTTGATGCATTTGAAAATTATATAACTTTTTCTTCAAGTACAAACGATTAGCTAAAGACTTTGTCATGTATAAAGTCTCTAACTTTTTCCAAATCCCCGCTATAGTCGTCTCCTTGGTGACCTCCCGTAGGACCCGATCATCCAAACACAAGATCAATGCGCTGTAAGCCTTTTCTGAATGACGTTATCGTAAGCCACTACTGTGGTGGCGGGTAATTCTTCCAATGCTGCATCTAATTCCAGATGTTCCAGCAAGGCCCTCATCCTTACCTGCCATAACCCAAAGTCATTCTTCCCATCTAATTTCTCGATGTCAAATTTGCTTAGCGTCATCTTATTTTAACCCTTTACTAACCGCTTAACCTTATGTGAATTAACCTACACAAAAACACGATCTAGCAAAGTATCCCGTGTATAAAACACCCTTGATTTATCGATATAACCCTAAGATAAAAATCTTATAAATCGATCAAACCAAGTAACCCTTAAAAAGAAAACCCTTTCTTACTCAAATATCGACTGAACCTTGGAAATTAACCTATCCAACAAATCGACAACCCTTGAATTAAGAAAGTACCCGACGCCTTTTGAAGTAAATCTTGTCGTACTTTTAATTTTACAACACCGAATTATAATAACCTAAGAATTCTTGCAACCTCGACAAGTCTTGAACGCTCTTTATCCCCTTTGTTGATTTGCTAAACCTTGTGAAAAACCTCACAATCACAAACCAACAAAGTCCTTTCTATAATTCGCTAAACCTTGTGATATTTTAAACCTCACAATCACGAATTACGAAGTCCCCTTGTGTAATCACTACGAAGTATTAGTCCTTTTTGTTTTATTTAAAACAAAATATAATTAAAGAGGACCCAATTAACTTTTAAGTCCAAAAGTTAAACTTGGCCCAATAACTTTGACTGGCTGAAATATAAATCGCACCAAATCGTAGTAGTTGTTTTTTCTTTGTTGACTTTTAGAAAACAGCCACACAAAAAAAAACCTGCGTCTTCTTCTTCTTGTTGTTATAACAATGACGGCAACACCACCACTAATCCTTCGAATTTCAATGATCGAACTTAACAAGAACAAAACCCTCTTTTGTCAATCCTATCTGCTGCCTCTTCGATGATGCCCTCGAAACCCTAGCAACAAGCAACCCACTTCGATCGATCCTTGATAACCAGAAGATCTTTGACACCAAAGCTCTGATACCACTTGTAGTAATTCGACTATAACCTGGATACTAGATGCGGAACAAACAATGATCGTAAAGTAAAGAACCGACAGAAAAGTAAACCCACAAGGTAAAATCCCTAATCTCTGATTAGATTAGTATTATTGATAAAGAAGCGTTGTGAATCTCGTCCCCCCTCATCTCCTTTTATAGAGATGAGGGGGAACCGACTATTACATACACTACGGGCCGGGTTGGGCTTCGACATAGCCAACCGACCTTTATTGCTATAGGCTATTAGGAAAACTCGGAACTTCTACCCTAGACACGACATTAGGCTAACTTAGGCTAATAAAGACTATAAACCTAACAAAGAGCATCCTTGAAGGCTGGAAAATTAACATATTGAGACTTCTGACCTGAAAGAACATAGACGGAGGGTGGCTTGATTGTTTCTTTGTCGACGGGTGGCTTGATGTTTTCTTTGTCTACTGGTGGCTTGATGTTTTCCTTGTCGAGAGTACGCCTTCTTGCTGGAATGCGGTAAGGAGTAGGTTTCGTGGGTGTAGCTGCAGGTGTGATGGTGTTGTTTGTGAGAGTGGATGACGATCCAGAATCAACAAGAGCCATGTATGTTATTTAGTACTACATATTTATTTGCAACAACAAAAACAACATGAAATAATTAGTGATGGAAGATGGATGATTGGAATGGAAATTATGTCTAAGCAGGTAAGGAATGGTAACTATTTATAAGGGATTAACAAAGGCGGTCATATTAACGGATTAAGTCGGCTGATCGATATATGGTAATTCTATATATGGAATCTGATGTTATATTAATTTTATGTCAACTTTTAACTCTATTTTTCTTATCGTCAACAACATCTTATCCAAAGAACCCAATTTAAGTCTATTTTTCTAGTTCAAAAAAAAAATTCTTATCCAAAGAACCCAATTTAAACTTTATAAAAACCGTAAAAGCCCCCAATTTATAGAAAATGTACAAAAATTTTCAAAACCAAAAAGTTAAAAAACCAGGGACGATTTAACTATACTAGCAGGTACCCGCGCGATGTGTCGACGGATACCATGTGAATAAATTCTCTAATAGACAAATATAATATGATTATTTATTTTTTAGCATTAACTTCTGAATAACGATAAATTTCATTCAAAAATACAATTTTAATCGAGTTATATTATTACATGTGGCATATATATATGCAATATATATGCATATAAACTATAAATTTATTTTAGAACTCATTTAAGTGACGACGGAATCGTATTTATTATTCTTACTAATCCATAATGTAGAACAAATCAATACAAAATAATATTTTTTAAAATACATGCATCTAAATTTGTAAGAAATAAGGAGTAACTAAATGAATGAAAAGAGTTTGAAAATTAATAATCTTTTGAAAAATACACGTAACTTTACTTATTATATCCAGCATTATAGGAAAAAATTTATTTCTGCAATTCAAAATCCTAACTATCCGCGTCACCCTCCTTCCCAAATCAGACTTACGGTCTTCAACCTTTTTTTCATGTCGTCATTTTTTTACCAGACGCCAAACATTCTTCACTAATAATATGATGAACCCTAACACCATATTTCAGCGTTTTGGTGGATCCGTAACAAACATCTACCGCCGTATCTCTCTTTATTTATATTATCTTCATTTGATCATTTAATTGGTAAGGTTATTTTTTAATATCCATTATAGCTTTTTATTCACACAGTCACCACTAAAGCTTTATGATATTTTTTTCTCGATCTCAGAACGTTGATGGCATAATCCTCATTGGCTAAAGAAAAATTAATAATAACATGACTCACCCATTACATCTTGTTCTCATAGAAAAAAATGGAACATGCTCTTATAAATGTTTTTTCTTTATGTTTGAATTATAAATTAAAGTGGCAAAGAAGGTTTGTTAGGTGTTAATAGGTCATATGTTATGACTAAAATGTGATTAATAGTCTACCTATCTTTCTTTTATTCGTTTGTGATCTTTGCTTCTTATATTCTTATCTTTTATTCCTCGTTATTAGGAGGCGGTCGATACAAGTGTACTCTGGTGGTACTCGGATCATGGATGAAGCTTTTATGACTCCAGATCTAAGCTTTCGAATCACTAATTCTGAAGCTGCTATGTCTGTTTTTATTGTCGATCCATACATGTTATTATATGTTGTATCATGTGTTATATTACTTGTATATATAAGTGAAAGGGTATTTTTAATAATATCATTAATTTAGTTCTATATGTGTATTGTAAGTATTCTACATTGTGCTTCACAATGTGGATTACTTAAAAATTTTAGATTTTTAAGTAATCGAAAGAGAGACATATTACTTAAAGTTGTACATATGCATTAATATGTTGTATTATTTAAATTTGATTTTCTTGGCTATAATAATATATTGTACATTAAGCTATTTTTGTTGTAATACTTAAAATTAAATGAAAAGAGGATGTAAAGTGCTTTATATGTAGTATAGATAAATACCCGAAAATACAAGACTCATATTCACATTTAGTTAAAAAAATGAATTAGCTTCCAATAATAATAGTAGTAGTAACAGCTTTATTTATGTTAAATCACCTGTCCATTTTCCCACTAACTTTCAAAATGTACTACATCTTGACACTACAAAATAAATGACATTTATTTATTTAAAGTTTTGTTTACTAATAAGATTTACAACTATTTAAGTCATTATAACTTTTCTTTATTAAAATACAATGAATATAAAAGTAAACAAAAGAAACCTACAACTTTTGCTTACTCTTTACCTACTAAAAATAGAGTAATTGAAAGTTTTACACTTTTGTTTACTCTTTTTGAGTAAGAATAGACTTTTAGTACTCCCTCTCTTACTTACTCTTTTTCTTAATAGTAGGAGTTGATAAAAGTAGCTTTTGGTGACTCTTTTTAGAAGAAATTTATAGAAAATACTTTTACTGCCCCCTTTATTACTTACTTTTAACATATTTAATTAAGTAAGCAAATGACATAAATTTTGTAATGTAACCGTCAAATTTTTATTAAACCCTTAAATAAAACCCACAAACCAACCAAACATTCTTCCTTTCATTCTAAACCCCCCATTCCTTAAACCTAGAATGAATTCTTTTTTTCCCTATGTAAAACCATCCACTCAAAAAATGGTAATGGCAACAAGCGTTTGGAAGAGAAAAAAAGTATTAGGAAACAAGAATAATTCAAATCTTTACATTTAAATATATATAAATGTACATGCTAATATGTAGTAGGTAATTGCTAGTTTAGCTCCTAAAATAGTCTACTAGTCTAATGTAAATCATGGCTATATAAAGCCTTCCTTGTAAATCATTTTATACATATCAAATACATATTCCAGAATTCTATAAACTCTTATACCTTCATATGGTATCAGAGTTGTAATTGCTCGGAAGAGACGATCCTCCACTCTCGCACTTATCTGCGTTTCCAATGGCGTCAAAAACCACAATCTAAATCACTGCTGCAACTAACTTTCCAATCATACTCACCGCCAACAACTTCCCAGTTTAGCGACGTCAAGTTGAATCAACCCTAACCGGGCTTGAACTTGATACGTTTACCAGTGGCAAAAAAATGCCTCCAAAACAGTTCTCATAGACAAAGATGGTTCCCAATCGAATCTGAAATATCTCCCATGGTATCACCAAAGATCAAATAATATTCAGTGCCACTCTTGGCTGTTGCTCGGACTGAATTCAACCCCTAATCTCATCATCTACTACCTCAAGGGATGCGTGGGAACGACTCAATGCCAATTTGGCTAGTGGGTCTAGATCTCGCGTCATCTCCCTCAAGTCTAAACATGTCAAAAATCCCATAGGTACCCGTTCAATAGCTGAATATCTCCAGGACATGCGAGCCAGTGCTGATGAATTAGCGCTTGCACAAAGTCCAGTTACAGAAGAAGACTTACTAGTTCATATATTATCACAACTCGGTGATGATTATGGTACTATTATTGCTGCTATCAAAGTGCGTGAAATACCACTGTCTTACTCAGAATTATTTGACAAGTTAACTGATTTTGAGCGAGCTCTTAAGGAACAAACTGCCGTCTCGGAACCCATGTTAACCACTATCAATTACACTGCAAGACAGTCCAACCAACAACGTGGGCGATCAGATGGTTTCAACCAGCAACGTAATACTCACAATCGCTTCTCTAATCAACAACGTAACCAAACCAATCGCAATCAATGGTCTTCTTCAGCCAATGGAGGAAATTGACAAAACAAGTTCAGTTCCTCGTGTCAATTCTATAATTTCCAAGGCCATATGGCTCATGATTGTCGCAAGCTAGCTCGGTTCTTACGAGAAAACAATGTCACTGTTAACACCTCTCAGTCAGATACATCAAATTCTCCAGTAGCCAATGTCACCATGGCTGGCTCGCCGTTTGTTCCACCAACCTGGCTATTTGATAGTGTCGCTTCCAATCATGTTACGGGTGATCGTTTTACACTCCAAAATGTCTCAGACTATGGCGGACCAGATGAAATCATTCTCGAGAATGGTAAAAGTTAAAAAATTTTGCATACGGGTTCTAAACACATTAACACACCACTCAAGACACTAAATTTACCGCATGTGCTATGTGTTCCACATTTACAAAGAAACCTTGTTTCTGTAGCTAAATTATGCAAGACTAACCGAGTTTCTGTACCTCTTATTTTTTGTGAAGGATCTTTGCACGGGGGCGCGTCTAATGCGGGGGGGGGAGAACTTTGAAGATGTCTATTATGCCAAGCTACCATCCACATTACAACTAAATATAACCACCACAACTTCACCTCTTCAATGGCATCATACCTTGGGTCATCCATCCACCAAAGTTTTCAAGTCTCTTCCTTCAAACTTAGGACTTACTTACAATCTTTCTGATATGCATTGTCCATCTTGTTCAATTAATAAAAGTCACAAGTTGCCTTTTGGCTCCAATTCATTTGTTGTTACGAAACCTTTACAACTGCTATATTCTGATGTGTGGGTCCAGTCCAACGTTCTATTGATCATTTCACGTATTATGTAATTTTTGTGGACTATTTCTCAAAATACGTGTGGATATACCCAATGAAAAAGAAATATGATGTTGCCACTTATTTCCTCAGTTTAAACTACTTGTTGAAAAGTTCTTCCAAACACCCATTGTATCTATCTTCACTGATAATAGTGGCGAATACCTTGGTCTTGTAATTTGGTGAATAATCTAGTTGCCCTCTATTCCATTATGCAATCCAAATATATAATACAATACAGAATGTGATGCCCTACTTACAATGAATACGGGCCACAAGGCCAATGGGCTTAGTATAATAAAACATACATGAAGATACATATGTCGACTAATACACCCCCACAGTTGGAGTGGGAGATTTACGGACGCTCAAACTGGATCTAAAATCTGCAAACAACTGGTATGGAAGTCCCTTGGTAAATATATCTGCATACTGAAACCATGATGGAACGTGAAGAACACGAACATGACCAGTGGCTACTTTGTCTCGAACGAAATGTATGTCGATCTCGATGTGTTTGGTGCGCTGATGTTGCACTGGATTTGCGGACATGTATACAGCGCTAACATTATCGCAGTAGACTAAGGTTACTGTAGAAATAGGTGTATGTAACTCACGGAGGAGGTTGCGAACCCAAGATGTCTCCGCCACGGCATTTGCAACCCCTCGATATTCAGCCTCTGCACTAGAGCGAGACAACGTCTCTTGTCGTTTAGAGGACCACGATAGGAGGTTGTCACCAAGGAAAACACAGTATCCAGACGTAGACCGGCGAGTAACGGGACATCCTGCCGAATCAGCATCAGAGTAGGCGGTGAGTTGGGATGTAGAGGACCTGAACAATTGTAAACCAAGCTCGATGGTGCCCCGAAGATAACGAAGTACACGCTTCATAGCATGAAGATGTGGCTTGCGAGGATCATGCATGTAAAACATAACTGTTGAACTGCATAAGATAAATCAGGTCGAGTAAAAGTAAGATATTGTAGAGCGCCTGCTAGACTACGGTAGTGGGTAGGATCATCAACAGGAGATCCTTCGGGGCCTAGCTTCTTTTCTGTGTCAACAGGTGTCCTACATGGGTTATAGTTAAGCATCTTTGCTCTCTCTAAAATCTCCGTGGCATATTTAGTTTGAGAAATAAAGATGCCATTAGTTGTGCGAGTTCCAGCAATGCCTAAAAAGTAATTAAGTTGCCCAAGATCGGTCATAGAAAACTCTCCATGTAACGATGAAATAATGTGTTGTAAAACATCTGAGGAAGAAGCTGTCAGTATGATATCATCAACATAAAGTAAGAGATAAGCTGTATCACTGCCTCTTCGAAAGATAAAGAGAGACATATCGGTTTTACTATGGTAAAAACCGGTTCGGACTGCATAACTGGAAAAACGTTGAAACCATGCTCTGGGTGCCTGTTTCAGACCACATAGAGAGCGTTGTAAGTGACAGACATAATCTGGGTGTGCACTGTCAGTGAAACCAGGTGGCTGATGCATGTAGACAGTCTCGCTAAGCTCACCATGAAGAAAAGCATTCTTCACGTCAAGCTGGTGAATAGGCCAATTGCGGGACACTGCAAGACTAAGGACAGTGCGTATCGTAGCAGGTTTGACCACAGGGCTGAAAGTCTCGTCACAGTCGATGCCTAGCTGTTGGCTTTTCCCATTGGCCACAAGGCGAGCTTTGTACCTGCTAAGTGTTCCATCTGTATTAAATTTATGTTTAAAAAGCCACATAGACCTAACAACATTCACATGGGGCGGACGCAGGACGAGATACCACGTACCATTTTTAATCAACGCATTAAATTCATCTTGAATAGCACTTCGCCAGTGATGGCTACGAAAAGCTTGAATATGAGATTTAGGAATGGGTGACAAAGTGGACGCATGAAGAGTGAAGCGTTTAGTAGGTTTGATCGTGCCAACTTGTGAACGTGTGACCATGGGGTGACATGCGGTTGTGTTGCTGTTTGGATTTGTGTTAGCGGGTTGTTGAGAGGTGTTTTTGGGTTGTTCTAAAGCGTGCGAAGGTGGTGGGGTAGGTTGGTGGTCTGTTGAGGGATGTGGTTGTTCGGTGTGTAGAGGTGAAGTGGGGTGAGCCACGGGTGATGGTGTAACAGGTCGTGGGGTAGAGTTGGTTGTCGTGGTGTGTGTATTAAGGTGAGGTTGGAGAGGTATTGTAGGTGAGGTGAGGAGTTTAAGTTGTATAGGGGAGTGTGTGTCACTTACATTTAGAAAGTCATAGGATGGGGCGTGTGTCGGGGTAACGGAACCAAATGGAAAGCTGGATTCGTCAAAGTTAACATGGCGCGATATAATAATTTTGTTGGTGGAAAGGTTTAGACAACGGAAGCCATGGTGGTTGGTTGGGTAGCCAAGGAAGACACATGGTATGGATCTAGCTTGAAGCTTGTGAATGGTGTGTATGTATGGATAACATAGGCAACCAAAGACACGTAGGTGAGTGTAGGACGGTTGTTTGTTGAAAAGTTTAGTATATGGAATTTCGTTTTTGATAGCAGTGGATGAGAGAATGTTAAGGAGATGTGTAGCCATGAAAAGGGCTTCAGTCTAATATTGTGGTGGTAAGTGAGCTTGGAAGAGGAGGGTGCGTATAAAGTTATTAATTGTTCTAATCATGCGTACTGACTTTCCGTTTTGTTGGGATGTTTTAGGGCATGAGAAACGAAATTGGATCCCTTTGGTTTTGAAGAGATCGTGTTGTTTTGTGTTATCAAATTCACCCCCATGATCACATTGGAATGATTTTATTTCCTTGTTAATTGAGTTTTCACGTATGCACGGAACTGAAGAAACTTACTAAAAGCATCACTCTTCTTATGAAGGGGGTATACCCAGAGAAAATGAGATAAATGATCAAGAAAAATAACATAATATTTAAAACCGCTTACACTTGGAATGGGTGAAGTCCACACATCCGAGTGTATGATATCAAAAATGTTCTTAACAATAGAAGTAGAATGCATAAAAGGATGTCTTACATGCTTACCAAGCTGGCAAGCATGACACAAAGTGGAAGACTTTGTTTTATTACACGAAATAAACTTATTTGAAGCTAAAAAACGTAAAACATCATCGCCGGGATGCCCGAGTCGTTGATGCTACGTTGACTTATTGCAAGAAAAAAGAGCTGTAGGTGTGGTACTAGATGTGTGGAATGGGTAGAGATCCCCGGTGCTATTACATCGGAGGAGAAGGCGATGCGTCTGGTAATCCTTCACAGAAAAACCAAAAGGATCAAATTCAAGGCTAAATAAGTTGTCACGGTTAAATTGCCGTACAGAGATTAGGTTTTTGATTATGTGAGGTGTAACAAGGACATTTTGAAGGTATAATGGACGATGTAAAGATAGCAAAGTGCAAGTACCGGAGTTGGTAACCGGGATGGTTTCCCCATTACCAACAATAATAGATGTATTAATGCGTTTATTAAAAATAGTAGTGAGATTACCTGCACCCGCCGAGAGATGTGAGGTTGCACCGGTGTCTATATACCACCCTGAGTCTTCATTTTTGTCCGCATAGCGAAGAGTGGTTGCATTGAACGCTCGAGGTAAATTAGTTGGTTGATCAACAGTAGCACAAGACGAGTATGGATATGGGACTGGGCGTAAAAGTCCATTGGTTGAATTAGTGATGTGGGCTTGTGGTGGAGTGGGTTGTCTAGGCCACATGGTACTGCTATTTTGCCTAAAGTTAGGCTGAGGTCCACGAATAATGGATGGAGAAGCACCAGAATGAGAACCCCACTGTTGGGGTTTACTAGTCTTAGTCCCACGTGAATGAACAAAACGACAACGTTCGCCAAACCTGCAAAATCCACGCTGAAAGTTCCTACAAAGTTCTTTGTTGTTACGAGATTTATTTGTACCAGATCCGGAGGCCATCAAAACAGTGGAGGAGGAAGGGGTGTCATGAGCCGATTCACGCCCTTGTTTTCGGTTGAGACGCGACTCCTCAAGAAGAAGCATGGAACGAGCCTCTAAGAGTGTTAAAGGTGTCTTGGTATGACGAATAATACTAGCAACATGATCGTATTTATCCGTCAAACCATTAGCAGTATACATGAGTAAGTTCTTCTCGGAGACCGGAGAGTCGATGTTGGAGAGGAGATCAGAGATAACTTTAATCTTCTTAAAATATTCGGCGATGGAAAGTGATCCGATCTGCAAAGACCGAAGTTCTTCATGAAGCTATATGGAGCGTGCCTCTTTGTTATCATGAAATAGATCAGCAAGACTTTTCCAAACGTCCTTGGCTGTGACGTTTCGCTTGAGGACGGTCTGCAGAAGCGAGGTAGAAATAGTGCCATAGATCCATACTTTAACCAATGAATCAAGTTTCTTCCATTCATTGGCAGTTTCACTAGTAGACGTGAACGTGCCATCTAGGAGACCATGGACACCAAATCTGTGACAATGGGATGTGAAAAGTTCACACCATGCATCATAATTGAGTTGATCAAGATCGAGCACGAGGGGAACGTGAGACTTGATGTTCGTGACCCCGAAGGGTTTCTTCATGTCAACTGTTGGGGAGGAGGGTTGTTTGTGTCTTCACCAGCCATGAGATTAAGATGACGGCAGATTAGGGTTTAGAAAAAAAAAGAGAAGAATAATCCGTGTATTGGGGGAGGAGATAGGAGAGATTTTAGGAGAGTAAAGGCTGTGATACCATGTAATTTGGTGAATAATCTGCTTTCCCTCTATTCCATTATGCAATCCAAATATATAATACAATACAGAATGTGATGCCCTACTTACAATGAATACGGGCCACAAGGCAAATGGGCTTAGTATAATAAAACATACAAGAAGATACATATGTCGACTAATAGGTCTTTCACCGTTCTTAAAAACACATGGTATTTCTCACTACACCACTCCACCTCATACACCAGAGCAGAATGGTATTGTTTAACGGCGCCATAGACACATAGTTGAAAGGGGTCTAATTCTCTTGCACCATGCCAAACTTCCCTTAGGCTTCTGGTCTCATGCCTTTCAAACAACAATTTATTTAATCAACACCTATTCTTAACAACCAAACCCTTTATCAACATCTATTTGGCCAACCTCCAAATTACACCAAACTTAAACCCTTTGGTTGTTTGTGTTACCTATGGTTGCGACCCTACACCACCTCCAAGCTTCAACTGCGATCTACTCCATGTCTCTTCCTTAGATATTTCACCTCCAAATCAGCCTACAAATGTTATCATCCGACCACCCATCGCCAGTATCACTCTCGTCATGTTCAGTTTTTTGAAAGTATGTTCCCATCCCAAACCGACTTCACCAAGCCCTTTTCGACACATGATGACTTCCTCAACTGTACCTCATACACGCATATCAATCCTCAATCACCATCAAACACTACAGACACTAATATTACCAATTCAACACTACCTTAACCCCTCCGCTCCATCCAACTCCTTTATCACCTTCACACACCACCGACATTAGTACCAATACTTCTCTCGTAAACCATATCCCCACTTCTCCTTCCACACAACCTCAAATTATATCGCCTACAAGACAGCCTACCACTTCTCTCCCCTCATTTTCGCCAGAGGGGTCTCCCTCTCTCACCTCACCATCTCAAACCCCAACCCAACAACCACTCTTCCCCTACTACCTCCCCTAATATCTTTCCTACCCTCTCCGCTACTAATATAAACCCCATACCAGTAATTTGGTGCACATAAGATTTTACAAAGTTATATGTTTTTTATGTATTACTTTGTTTTTGTGTGTCTAGTGTACAAAAATTCACTTTAACTTATGTTTGATGAACTCATAAGGCAAAAGTATCGTGTTAGTTCTGATTAGTCCGATTATTGCTCTTAAGTGTCGAACATGTTTTCTTTTTTGTTAACTGGTATTTATGAGTGTGATGTAGGAAATTTCTATTTATCTCTAAGTAGAACGTGGTAGTCGTGATTAGTATGATACGATTTAACTTATATTTGCGTGTCTGCTAAGCAAAATATTGGCCAAAGAGAACATGTTGATTTTGTTGATCTTTTAAATTGTGAAGTTACACATGGTATGAAACATAGAGTGATTATGGTAACTTATTTTGTTTGGCTATGTTTTGTGAAATCAGACATGAAAGTATAGATTTGTTCTTATTCATGGAGGGATTTTTGTATAACATTTTGTGTAACAATGGCAGATGAAGCATGCAAAACCTCGTGCGATAGGGACATAATTGGTAGAGGTCAGGAGGTCGAGCCGTGTTTCAAGTTTGCCTGCCCCAGTCTACAAAGAAATTGTTTGTTTCGTGTTCATCCCATTCTTCATTCTTATGCTTGAGTTATTGAATACATCTACATTTTTAGGTCATATTTATGTAGATAAATTTATAACGTTAGCAAGTTGCCTTAGTTATTGATCTTTTTTGGATATGTTATTGTAGGTGGTTTGAGCGAGTGACCTTACCAAAAAGGTAATTGTTTTCAGTTGTATATGACAAGTAACTTTTCTTAAAGCTTTAAAATCTAACGTATTCTTTTCGGTGTAAAACTTGAATAGTCGGTTAGAATGTACTCTAGGCTAAGCTTTATACATTGTATACAGCTATTCTCGGAAGGATTTAGGAAACAGTGTGTATGCATCTGATGAAGCGAGGTATTGGGCTACAACAAAAGCCGATGAACTTGAAGCTAGTCTTGAAGGTGGTTATCCTTCGTTTTCAAGCCCATGCTTCAGTCACATGTCACTGGCGGATTTTGGTTGGTTAGTTCTATCATTTTGAATTAATCATCGATAAGCATCTGTAAATATATTGTCATATAACTGATGTCGTGGACACGAATAAACAGGGTCTTCCAAGCTACTTCTGTATAAAAAACCCGAAGAAAGATGAAACTGTTACTCTAATTAATGAAGAAGGCGATGAGGTTCCGATAGTGTATTTGGCTCAAAAAGCAGGGCTCAATGGTGGATGGAGGGGGTTCTCTATTAGTCATGAATTGGTGGATGGTGATGCACACGTTTTCCAGCTAGTCGAACGAACTTTCTTTAAGGTTTTAAAAACTCTCAAGTTAGAGTCAATGTGTTAGTTGGATGCACCTTAATAGTTTCTTTTAATGTTCTTTAGCTTATTTATGTTTATCTTCCGTTTCTAAATCAAGCTCGATTGTGGTATATCAGTCAAATTCCTAAACATCCAATGTAACTCTTTTCTTTTCTATTCTATTCAGGTGTATATCATAAGATGCAAATGTTACAAGGAGGGTGAAAAGGATGAGGCTTTGGAGGCTTAAATTTCAGCAAAAATTGAAATTATCTAGGTTTGACTTTGACCATTTTTTATATAATCTTACTTGCAAATTAGCAAATGAATAGATCAATCTCTATTGTTGGTTACTGATACACTGAGATTTTGTATGGGTTCTAATTCTCTCACAGAATCCTCTCGAATTGATCTCGGTCTTAAGTGGAATGATTGTTCTTGGTTACTAAATAAAAGGGTTTGGTTTTCTAATCTAATCAAAAGTGGAAATGAAAATTTAAGACAAAGAAAATTACTTTAATGATAATTAACAAAGGTTTGAATTGAAATTAAAATTAAAATTAAAATTAAAGTTCAAATTACAGTTAAAATATAAATTGTGAAATAAACGTAAAGCAACAGTAAAACAGTAGCTCTAAAAGAAAATTGATTCGGAACTTTTACCCTTGATTCGGAACTTAACTCATGCGGAACTTAATGATTCATTCGGAAGATTTTAGTTCATCCGGAACTTTGGACTGATTCGGAACATCTTGGTTCATCCGGAACTTTGAGCTTCATTCGGAACTTTTGGCTTCGTTCGGAACTTTAAGAAAATCGGTGCGGAAGTCTAAACTTGATTCAGAAGAAATTGGTTCGGAAGTAATTGGTTCGGAAGTTTATCAAAAATTGGTTCGGAACTTTTTAAAGTTCCGATTCGGAAGAAATCGGTTCGGAAGTTTTTAAGAAAACTGGTTCGAAACTTTTAATAGACAAACTCATTCGGAAGTTACTGTTCACTCGTTCGGAACTTTCTCTTGCTTCGGAAGTTTTGGCTTCGTTCGGAACTTTACCTTGGTTCGGAAGTTTTTGGCTTCGTTCGGAACTTTGGCTTTGTTCGGAAGTCTGGGAAACCAGATACAGAAATGATACCCGAAGAACAAGGAAAAACGATTTTGATCCAAAAATCACCAAATTTTTCACTAAATCTTAAATAAAACTAAACACAAAGCATGTATTAACCATAAGCTACAAATCCCATCAACAAAAACACAAATCCCAACAACTTTTGAAGATCAAATCAAGAAAAATAAAACTTAAGAACTTGAAAAGAAAAATGATGATGAACAAGATGAAATGGAAAGATTAAACAAGACTTGTATTGAATGATTAATGTTTTGACAAGATCAAACAAAGATTAAAACAACAAGATTGGAAGAACAAAGATTAAAATCACCAATCACCCTAGTGGTGATGGTGATGCTACGAAACAGGAAGAAGAAAGAGTGGGGAAGAAGAAAACAAAAACTAACTAACTCCTGGATGTGTGTGAGGGGACCATTTATATAGGTGTTTCTTTTGGTTGGTGAGTGGGCTTTCTCCCGTTCTTCTTGTCTTTTTATCTTTTCAGAAAAGTTTCCGTTTTCGATTCTGATTCGGGATTTGTTGTCGATTAAATTTAACTCGTCTTTTAATTTCTTCGTTTAATAGACTTGAGTTTCTTCGACTTGTGTAAATCTTCCATCTTTGGTCCTTTTCTTCGATAAATCTTCGAATAGGCCCAGTGACTTCAAATCTTTTGCATCTCTTGGACAATAGACTTTATCTTGAGTCTTTTTCTTTAGTAAAACCCGTGCAATCCCATGTTTCTTCAATATTCATCCGGTTGGCTCTGAAAACACAATAAACACAAAAACCACGCATAATTCCAAACAAATGATATTAAATACGTGTTTTGGTCTCGTTTTAGCCCGAATTAAGTGGTAAAAGGATGGGTGTTTACACACCTATCAAATCCCCTACACTTAACCATTGACATGCCCTCATGCAATGCTTAGTGATAAAGCAAGTTTACACTTTTCTCATAATTAATCAACCTTGGCCTTATTAAAATACTACTAAACAAAAATTAAAGTACTAAAGGAAATTAAGACTTTGAAGGAAACAAAAGGATAGAAAACCATTTTCACTTGAAAATAGCTACATGGAAATAACTTGCAAAAAGATCAAAGACTTACATTAGGGCTTTGGTGCTGCGAAGATTTATCACCCTCAAGTTTCACGTTCCCCAAACTAAGCTTAAAAACGAGATCATTGTTATTATAAGTTAGAAATTCAAACACTTACACACATGGCTTAATTAAATGCTTAAACTCCCTTATTCCTAGGTGTATCTCTTATATTTTATTTTTGTATTAGAATGATCATGAAGATGCATTTTTGCACTTATTTTGATAGCTTATTAAGGTTGAAAGCAAAGTAGGACGATTTGATCAATAGTTAGCTAAAGGACAAAATATCTTAAAACTGCTTCTAGGGATATCAAAAAGTTCATATCTTGGCATAACTTGGTTCACGATTTGAGACCTTTCTCGGGCCGATATTTGGCATGTACTTCATACTTCATATCTTCGAGAGACGTTCTTGAGATAATGGTCTTCTCATCATAATAGAGTTTCTTCACTTGGAGACTTTTGAGGGGTACTCCAACTTTGTTGACCACGACTTCATGATTATTTCTTCAATCTCTAATTGGGATTTTGAGATACAACGATCCGCCTCCTTTTCGGACTTGGATCTATTTATCCTCATACCTTGTTAGGGTCTTTTCGGATAGACTTCTCCATGATCTTTATGGGAGTTGATTGCTTTTCGTCGTGAGTCTTGATCCTTCATATTGATTTTAGGAATAATGCTTTTCACATCACTTGGATCTTCAGCAATAAAATGGAATCCTCATGCCTTGTTAGGGCCTTTTCGGACTCGCCAATCTTCGCGCCCCGCTTCATAAGTTATGCCTTGGCTATGAACTCTTATCATTACCGAGCAACTTTTAAACGATCTTGGGCTAGAAGCTAAGTAACTTTTCAAATCGTACGACCTTACTTATTGCAGATAAATTATTAGCATGTGATGGGAGAATAGGCAAATAATTACACCAAGTGAGCTTGTGCAAGAATACCGACTTATAATTGACTCTATCATTTCTCGTCCTCCACAATTTAAAATCTCAAGTAATGAGATTCGTGGATACTTAGCCTAATAAACCAGTTAAGGTCTACATGGTTAAGGATACTAGCTAGAATAAACTTGGATAGGTCTATTCGGGTTGAGTCAAAATAAACGCAACGGGCCTAATATGTCAAAGACTTCTAAACTAGCTACACCACTTTATTAATATTTGACTTTATTGCGGGATATATACATATGAAAGCAACGATAAAAATTTAAAAATTACAACTAAATGGCCAAAGTTAATAAAAAATTTGAAAAATGTTGAAAAATATGATTTTCCGGTTAACTGAAGGCATTTTCATGGAAAAGTCCACTTAAAACTTCGATAGAAGTCCCCCCTACACTTAAGATAAACATTGTCCTCAATGTTTAAGCATGTGGGAAAAATCTCCCCTACACTTATGACATTGTGCACGTTGGTTAACTCAAGTTAAGGAAGAGACGACTAAAGTGATCAATTTCAAATGTGAGTATGAAGAAAATTGAATCACGATAGTTGAGAGATAGAACCGAATTTCGGATAGCACGGGAGCACGGTTCTTCAAAAGATTCCAAGAGTGCACTTATCCCTGTAGTCACACCACACAAAGACAAACACGTATAGAAGTCCCCCCTACACTTAGGGGATTAAAACATAAAAGGATAGATACTCGGGCTGCCTCCCGAGGAGCGCTTGTTTTTGATAACCGAGTCACGAGCCTTACTCGACCCAAAATTAGTTCATGGGGAACGTGGTGAGGGATGGAATCACCTCCTGAGAGGTGTCCTCACCAAAGTACAACTTCACTCGTTGGCCATTCACCTTAAAATTCGGTCCATCAGGTTGAGCGAGCTCGAGAGTACCATATGGAAAAATTTGGGCAATGGTGAATGGGCCGGACCAACGAAATTTGAGCTTTCCCGAGAAGATTTTCAACCGAGAGTTAAAAAGTAATACTTTGTCTCCAACATGGAACTCTCGGTTTTTAATCTTGGAGTCGTGAATGAGCTTAGTTCTTTCCTTATAGATCAAAGAATTTTCATAAGCCTCATTACGGAGTTCATTCAGCTCATTGAGTTGGATCTTGCGTAGGTCACCGGCTTTGTTTATATCAAAATTAGCCCACTTCAAGGCCCAATAAGCCTTGTGCTCCAACTCAATGGGGAGGTGGCACGCTTTCCCGTATACAAGACGATAAGGCGTACAGCCGATCGGGGTCTTGTAAGCAGTACGGAAAGCCCACAAAGCATCATCAAGTTTATCAGCCCATGAGGCACGATGCTCTCCCACGGTTCTTTCCAGAATTCGCTTAAGTCCTCGGTTGGATATTTCAGCCTGGCCATTAGTTTGTGGGTGGTAGGCTGTGGAAAAACGATGATTTACGCCGTACTTACCATGACTCGAGCAAATTGGTCATTGCAGAAATGAGTCCCACGATCACTAATAATGGTACGAGGCACACCGAATCTAGCGAAAAGAGCTTTCAAAAAGTTACAAACCACCCTTGCGTCATTAGTAGGTAAAGCTTTGGCTTCAACCCATTTGGAGACGTAGTCAACGGCTACAAGGATGTATTTGTTTCCTTTAGAAGAAGGGAATGGCCCCATAAAGTCGATACCCCAAACATCAAAGATTTCACACTCTTGAATGAAATTCTGAGGCATCTCATCTTTATGTGTGATTTTGCCTTGTTTTTGGCAAACATCACATCTTTTAACCATATCGTGAGCGTCACGATATATGGAGGGCCAATAAAATCCCGAATCAAACACTTTTGTAGCGGTGTAGTTGGGACCAAAGTGACCACCGGTGGGTCCTTTGTGGCAAGCATCAAGGATTTCAGACGCTGCCGGTCCATCAACACATCGGCGAATAATCAGGTCAGCACATTGTTTGAATAGGTAAGGGTCGTCCCAAAAGTAAGTCTTGATGTCGGTGAAGAACTTTTTCTTTTGTTGGGACGTCAACCCTTCCTTGAGAATTCCACCCGCCAAGTAGTTTGCAAAGTCCGCAAACCACGGGGTTTCATTCGGCTTCGAGTTTATAGACATTAAGGTCTCCAAGGGAAAAGAATCATTGATTTCTTTATTTGGATGATCCCCCTGGTAAGGATCCTCAAGTCTGCTGAGATGGTCCGCGGCTAGGTTTTCAGCCCCTTTTTTATCGCGAATTTCGATTTTAAATTCCTGGAGCAGCAAAACCCAGCGAAGAAGTCTTGGTTTGGAATCTTGCTTTGTCAACAAGTACTTCAGCGCGGAATGATCGATATACACAATGGTGGTAGAAAGGACAAGATAGGGGCGGAATTTTTCAAAAGCATAGACAACAGCTAAAAGCTCTTTTTCGGTTGTCGTATAATGCAATTGTGCCCCTGTCATTGTCTTGCTAACGTAATGGATCGGTTGGAAGTGTTTGTTCACTCGTTGTCCAAGAACCGCTCCAATAGCAAAATCGCTAGCATCGCACATCAACTCGAAAGGCAGCTCCCAATTAGGGGTAACCAAGACAGGTGCCTTAGTAAGCTTATCCTTAAGCGAGTCAAAGGCTTCAAGACACTCTTTGGAAAAGATAAAAGGAGTATCTTTTTCCAAGAGGTGGGTCATCGGGCGAGCGATTTGAGAAAAATCTTTGATGAATCGACGGTAGAAGCCCGCATGACCCAGAAAACTTCTCACACCCTTCACGGTTGAAGGTGGAGGCAACTTTGCGATAACATCGACTTTAGCACGGTCAACTTCAAGACCGGCTTTCGAGATCTTATGTCCAAGCACGACGCCTTATTTTACCATAAAATGGCATTTTTCCCAATTCAGAACAAGGCGAGTGTCTTCGCACCGTTTGAGCATACGTTCCAAATTGGCAAGGCAAGAAGATAAAGAATCCCCGAAGACCGAGAAATCATCCATGAAGACTTCCATGGTTTGTTCAACCATGTCATGGAAGATAGCTAACATGCACCTTTGAAAAGTCTCGGGCGCATTACATAGGCCAAAAGGCATTCTTTTGTAAGCAAATGTGCCATAGGGACAAGTGAATGTAGTCTTCTCTTGATCTTGAGGATCGATGGGTATTTGGAAATAACCCGAGAAACCATCAAGAAAGCAGTAATATTCATTACCGGCTAAACGTTCAAGCATTTAGTCCATAAAAGGTAGAGGGAAATGATCCTTTCTCGTGGCATCATTGAGTTTGCGGTAGTCTATACAAACTCTCCACCCAGTAATGAGACGAGTGGGAATCAACTCGTTGTGTTCATTGGGAACAACGGTTATTCCGCCCTTCTTGGGCACACAATGGATTGGACTAACCCATGGTGAATCCGAAATAGGGTAAATCATACCCGCATCAAGAAGTTTGATAACCTCTGTTTTGATGACTTCATGGATTTTTGGATTCACCCTTCGTTGGCTTTGAATTGTGGGCTTAAAGTCGTCCTCCATGAGAATTTTGTGTGTGCAGAAGTGAGGATCAATTCCACGAATATCCGAAATCTTCCAAGCAATAGCCTTCTTATGGTCTTTCAACACAGAGACAAGTCGGGCTTTCTCTTCATCCTTCAAATCCTTAGCAATGATGACTGGCGACTTCTTCTCTTCATCAAGGAATACATACTCGAGATGGGGCGGCAACTCCTTAAGTTCTAAATCCGGAGGATTTTCGACGGGAGGCGTATTCAAAGTCGGAGTATCGATAGCAATAACCGTGGGAGATGGAGGCGAAGGATTGTCTTCGGTGAGAATATTGTCAAAGAAATTCATGTCTTCATCCCCATCGATAGGAGATTCATTAGTAGCTAAATTCACATCTCCCATGGTATCTTCAAGATTGTTCCAGAATAAATCACTATCTCCAAATAGAGACAATGATGAATCAATAGAGGACACGGTCTCAACAGTGGGAAGAGAGGTAGGAATACTTTTGCAAGCATCATTAAAGTGTTCTTCACAAGCCTCATCAAGAACGTCAATACAATTAACACTCTCATATGAATAAGGCTGTTTAGACAACTTTCCCATGTTGAAGACTACTTTATCGTCACCCACTCTCATGATAAGCTCACCGGCTTCAACATCAATGAGAGTGCGACCGGTCCTAAGGAATGGACGACCAACAATTAGTGGCACACGGGGGTCCATCTCGTAGTCGACGACAACAAAATCAGCAGGGAAGGTGAATTTGTCGACTCCTAGAATGACGTCTTCGGCTATCCCCACTGGATAAGCAACCGTACGGTTAGCTAATTCCAAAGTCATTTTGGTGGGGACTAGCTCTGGGAGAGATAATTGCTTCCAAACACTTAGAGGCATGAGATTAATACTGGCACCTAGATCGGCTAGGGCCATGCAATTCTCTACTCCCGGGAAATTGCAAGGGATAAGAAAACGACCCGGATCACCAAGATTGGTTGGCAATTTCCTTAAGAGTACTGCAGAGCAATTCTCATTAAGTTGGGTGTTGGCAATATCGAGGAGCTTTTCCTTGTCGCTCAGAAGATCTTTAAACATTTTCGCGTATTTGGGCATGTGAGCGAGAGCCTCAGCGAAGGAGATATTGAAATTCAGTTGTTTGAACATTTTAAGGAAGTTCGAAACCTGAATATCATCCTTGCTCTTTTGCTTCTCTTTCCTCAACCTAGATGGATAAGGTATATTGGATGAAGAAGAAGGCTTTAGGGGAATAGGATCACTCACAACCACGGGTGGAGGAGGGGTAGAAAGAAGAGGTGGAGAAATTGGGGAAGGAGAAGGAGGAGGAATAGGAGCAGGTGACTCGTTCTCCTTAGTCACAATCACCTGTGGAGGTATAGGAAGCTCGGGTTCCTTGGTACCTTTACCACTTCGAGTAGTGATTGCTTTCATCTCCCCTCTTGGGTTCGCAACGGTGTTACTCGGAAGAGTACCCGAAGAAGAGGGTTGATTACCTTGGAAGAAACTAGCCATCATGTTCCTCAGATCATTAGTTTGGGTATCCAACGTGTTTCTCATGTCGGCTCTTAAATCATTTCCTTGCTTTACCAAGTCTGCTTTCAAATTGCGCACTTCCTCTTGGAGATTTCCCACTATCACATCATTGGTTCTCATGTAGGTTGCAACCTCTTGGTGTAATGCAGTGGTGGTTTGGTTGGGAGGAGCATTGTAGGCAAGTGGTTGGTAAGCAGGTTGTTGGAAAACTTGGTTTTTACGTTGAGGTGGTTGTTGCTGCTTGTGAGGTGGGATGTATGGTTGTCGAGGTTGTTGTTGATGTGGAGGGCGATTAAGGTTTTGTTGTTGGTTTGGGTTGGTAAGAGGGAAACCAGGTGGTGAAAGATAGTTGTTGGATCGATAGCTAAGCAAGTTACGGTCACCTTGAGGTCTAGCTTGATAAGCAGGTTGTTGGTAGGTGCCATATGCCGCATTCACATTCTCAGCAGGGTAGTCTTGGGTGACGGTACAAGTTGTGTAAGAGTGAGGACCACCGCATATCTCGCAAGGTTGGCTGACAGCGTTCACTTGAGCGTTTTTGGCGTTGTTGCTGTTGTTGTTGCTGACGGTGTGGGTGACAAGCGATTCAAGAAGCGTAGTGATTTTGTCAAGTCTCTTGTCGCTGTCATTAGTGCTAGCACTAGCGACATTGGTCCGAACACTCTTGGTTTGCACACGAGATTTGTTCTCAATGATGTCCCAAGCAGCATTGGAAGTCTTAGCCAATAAATTACCCCCCGAGGCACTGTTCAGTGATTCTTGATCACTCATGCTTAAACCATTGTAAAAAGTATTAATTTGATGTACTTTGGTAAAACCATGTTGTGGGCATTTTCTTAAAAGATCTTTAAAACGATCCCAAGATTCACTGAATGACTCATCGTACTTTTGTTCAAAATTTATGATCTCATTCCGCAAAGCGGTAGTACGAGAGGGTGGAAAAAAGTAATTGATAAACTTTGTTTCCAAATCCGTCCACGAGAGAATACTCTGTGGCGGTTCCTTAGCAAGCCAATGCCGGGCTTGTCCCTCTAAAGAAAAGGGAAAAAGTTGTAACCTTATAACCTCTTGTGGAACACCTTTGAATTTGACCGTGTTAGTGAGTTGCAAGAATCGCTTGATATGGTCGTGAGGATCATCAATGGTACGTCCCAAGAATGGTTGAGCGGAGACCATCTGGATAAAGCCTGATTTTAGCTCGAAATTGTTGGCGGCAATTGGAGGTATGACAATTGGATCCGTGTTACCATCGACATGAGCTTGCAGCAATTCAATCATCGGGCGATTATCCGGAAGGGGCTCATTGTTGTTGTTATTGTTCATGTTGTTGTTGTTATTATTGTTTGGAGGTGGTACACCGACCATGTCTAAGTGATCGAGAGGCTCGGGCTCTTGATATGACGTGGATCGAGTGCGCATACACCTGCAAAAGAACGAACAAAGAAAAGCAAAGCAAAAATATTTTTGGTTTTTATGTTTTTTAATTTTTTTTTGTATTTTTGAAAATTTTATATTTTTTAGTTGTTTTTTTGAAGATTTTCTTGAAAAAGTAACGTTCACGAGGAACGGATCCCAAAATCCAAGTTCTCACAAAAAACTTTTGATCTTAACGAGAAGAGCCGGCAGCGGCGCCATTTGATACTAGTGTTTTTTTATATGTGGGTTCTAATTCTCTCACAGAATCCTCTCGAATTGATCTCGGTCTTAAGTGGAATGATTGTTCTTGGTTACTAAATAAAAGGGTTTGGTTTTCTAATCTAATCAAAAGTGGAAATGAAAATTTAAGTCAAAGAAAATTACTTTAATGATAATTAACAAAGGTTTGAATTGAAATTAAAATTAAAATTAAAATTAAAGTTCAAATTACAGTTAGAATATAAATTGTGAAATAAACGTAAAGCAACAGTAAAACAGTAGCTCTAAAAGAAAATTGATTCGGAACTTTTACCCTTGATTCGGAACTTAACTCATGCGGAACTTAATGATTCATTCGGAAGATTTTAGTTCATCCGGAACTTTGGACTGATTCGGAACATCTTGGTTCATCCGAAACTTTGAGCTTCATTCGGAACTTTTGGCTTCGTTCGGAACTTTAAGAAAATCGGTGCGGAAGTCTAAACTTGATTCGGAAGTAATTGGTTCGGAAGTTTATCAAAAATTGGTTCGGAACTTTTTAAAGTTCCGATTCGGAAGAAATCGGTTCGGAAGTTTTTAAGAAAACTGGTTCGGAACTTTTAATAGACAAACTCATTCGGAAGTTACTGTTCCCTCGTTCGAAACTTTCTCTTGGTTCGGAAGTTTTGGCTTCATTCGGAACTTTACCTTGGTTCGGAAGTTTTTGGCTTCGTTCGGAACTTTGGCTTCGTTCGGAAGTCTGGGAAACCAGATACAAAAATGATACCCGAAGAACAAGGAAAAACGATTTTGATCCAAAAATCACCAAATTTTTCACCAAATCTTAAATAAAACTAAACACAAAGCATCTATTAACCATAAGCTACAAATCCCATCAACAAAAACACAAATCCCAACAACTTTTGAAGATCAAATCAAGAAAAATAAAACTTAAGAACTTGAAAAGAAAAATGATGATGAACAAGATGAAATGGAAAGATTAAACAAGACTTGTATTGAATGATTAATGTTTTGACAAGATCAAACAAAGATTAAAACAACAAGATTGGAAGAACAAAGATTAAAATCACCAATAACCCTAGTGGTGATGGTGATGCTACGAAACAGGAAGAAGAAAGAGTGGGGAAGAAGAAAACAAAAACTAACTAACTCCTGGATGTGTGTGAGGGGACCCTTTATATAGGTGTTTCTTTTGGTTGGTGAGTGGGCTTTCTCCTGTTCTTCTTGTCTTTCCGTCTTTTCAGAAAAGTTTCCGTTTTCGATTCTGATTCGGGATTTGTTGTCGATTAAATTTAACTCGTCTTTTAATTTCTTCGTTTAATAGACTTGAGTTTCTTCGACTTGTGTAAATCTTCCATCTTTGGTCCTTTTCTTCGATAAATCTTCGAATAGGCCCAGTGACTTCAAATCTTTTGCATCTCTTGGACAATAGACTTTATCTTGAGTCTTTTTCTTCAGTAAAACCCGTGCAATCCCATGTTTTCTTCAATATTCATCCGGTTGGCTCTGAAAACACAATAAACACAAAAACCACGCATAATTCCAAACAAATGATATTAAATACGTGTTTTGGTCTCGTTTTAGCCCGAATTAAGTGGTAAAAGGATGGGTGTTTACACACCTATCAGTTACATCTTTAAGCTAAAAGATTTTACTTTGACCTTTTCATATAAGCTTACCTACATAATTGCACATGCGGGTTAACCCGCCAACACTTTTCTTTCTTAAAGTTCATTTATACATAAATAAAACAGTTTTGATTGGGAAAAGGTGTTATTTTAAACTAAGAATCCACGAGGTTGTAGTTGATGCGAATGCCTTTGTAACTCTTTGACCCGTTTCCTTTTTAGCTGCATTTTTTATGTTACATGTGTCACTTCTAATGATCTTATTTTGTTAACTGCCATGGAGTGACTGAGTGACTTTGTAACACCCCACTTGGATAAGTGGACCGTTACGTGTATTTATAGCTTTAGGTTTTCTACTGTCTCCAACCATAGGAATAAAAGGACCATTTTCAATGATTCCAAGGGATTGAGGTTCAGTTCCAACCACGTGGACAAGAAACCTCTTATTCCAATTTGTAAAGTTGGCTACCTCTAGTACATGAGCAGGATTGAGTTGGCCACCCCTATATTCTAGGGTTTGTGGTATAACTTGAGCCATTTTTGATCTTGATTTGAAAACTTTTAAATGAGCAGTTTAATAAAATAAGAATTTAACTAATCAAACTGCTTTGATACCACTTGTTGGTCCCTAGTAATTCGATATTACTTATTATCTTAAGTAATAACTATTACTTTGACTCAAGTGTGTTGTTTTAACTTAAGATAAGAACTATGAAAGATTAAAACAACAATACCAATATACTTTTCAACGTATAGAATTTTATTAGAATCAAATAAAGTATCTATAACCCACTTTGTTTGCGGAATAACAAAGTGGTTGAATGACAATGGGGTTTGATCTCCTCTACTTAAACGTTTAACCAAAGTTAAACTCTAAGCTCCAATGTAAACGTTCATATGCATCTTTGGCTATATGGTTTAGTTGGTATCGAGAGAGAAAGGTTTTCCAGAGTTTAAGCTCTTCTATTGGTTGCCTTTCTCTCTTGATGAACACTCCTTTATATAGGCAGTGTAAATTAGGGTTTGCATTTTGCATGTACCAATGCATTAGTTTATCCAGTGGGTGGTTGATTCCCTTGCTGGATAAACAGTACAAAGTACTTAATAAACTATTCTAGGAAAGTTAAAGATTGTACTTATATCTAAGTATACAAGAAACCTACTTTGATTTAAAGTTATCTTTTCCCGCCTAATGCAAACCATCAGAATACTGAAGAGTCTTCAGTATCCTAGAGGAGATCGACATCATTCAGTTTGGTATTGTCAAGCCAAACTGAACTGAAAGCCCTTCTCCAGTCCTTGTTCTTCAGTAACTAGACCGCCTAGTATTTGAAGCGAAGACTCCTTTGTCTTCTAAGTTCACTGGAAGGGGAGTGCTGAACTTTCTTCAGCTTTAAAGTCTTAAGTAGGAACTTTGTTCCTCTGGTCATCCATCAGCAGACTGGCCTTACTGCTGAGCATGAAACACTTAGGGGGATTTTATATTCAAATCCTAGAGTTGCTTCAGGGTCAGTAAATACTGACCCAACAATCTCCCCTTATTTGGATATACAAATAGCCTAAGTCTAATGTCAATAGTAAGTGAGCATAACAACTTCTTCTTACTTGCACTGAACAATTAATAACTTATAAACATCATATAATCATTTATTCAGCAACATTACAAATTACAACAAAATATTACAAATGATTATTCAGTTTTCCTTTGGCCTAAGTTTTTCAATGACAGGGGTTTGTATTGCTGGATCAGAGTTTCTGACGTCTAGTATCGATAGTAAGCACATGCTGAAGGTTTTTGCAGCTTCGGTGAGTCCAAGACCACTATGGTGAGCAAAGAAGATTTTCTGAATGTTTTCAAGAGATTCATTATTTAGATCATTCATATCACTAAAGCCCACAAAATCCTGTCGTTCACAATGGTTGAACATTATCATTCCCAATTCTGGTTCTTCTAATACATGTCCAGGGAGATGATTTCCAAACTGAACAAGATCTTTGTATTTCTTGGTGGTGACAAAGATGTCACCCACACCGGGTTGAACCAGATTGGCTCTCTTGTTTAGTTCCAGAATTGGATCTTGATCATCTAGTGAGATTTGGTTGCTGATGTTCAGATGCTGACCAAGCCTTTCATGATTTCTCACAAAGTGTTCAATTCTTGTGTGAACTTCTACCCATCTCCCAGATGTATTCTTTTCAATGATTTTCCTCATCTCTAGCCATTCAGTGTAGGAGAGATCCTTCCCTTGGAAGTCATCTATGATCTCATCAGACCCATCAGCCCTATAGAACTTCAGATTTATAGTTCCCTTGTAAGTCAACATGTCAACGTTTGTAATTGCTGAGAGACATCTTCTGTTCAACCTTGTTCTACAAAAATTTTCGTATAACATCTTTTTCTTGAACAAGCCTTCAACCTTAGATTTTCCAATTTTTTCATATAAGCTCATCTTCAGATCTCTGAGCTTTTCTTCATTTTGAATTTTGTGGATTCTATCAAGTTCTTCTTGATTGACCAATCCTGGCTTGATAATTCTTTCATCTAATGTGGTTTCGCCTTTGCTTTTGGGTTTGATGGGAGGTGACCCATCTTTAGATGATTCAGTGCTAGTAGTAAGGCCATCAATATGGCCATCAATATGAGTGCCCTTTGCTGAAGACACCCCTTAGTCTTATCTGGACTGCCTTCACTGAATGGAGATACATAAACAAAAGGTTGTTTTTGGGCTTTCTTCTGTGCATGTTTCTTGAAGAGCTGCCGAATAGTTACTTTCTCCCCCTCAGCAAAAGATTGCCCTACAACTTCTGATGAACCCCCGGCAGGCCACCATGCACATATAGAGTCTAAGGTGGATGAAACCTTGGTCAATATCGCAGGAACATTAGCAAGAGCATTTAGTTTTTGTTGAACTTCATCAGATAAGGTCAGCTTTTGTTGTTCCAGCAGACCCACCCTATCCTTAATCTTTGAAACTGAATCGCATAACTCATTTAGCTGATTAGGAATTGGCTTGTATTCAGTAGGGAGCTCAAACGATGTAGCATTAATGGAGTCCATGAGGGAGGTGATTTCTTTCTTGATAGAAGTGGTAGTGGCCACATCTTTCACCAATGGCTTCAGTGCAGTGAGAATTGCATCTCTAAGTTGGTCAACAGTGGGAGGAACTGGCCTTCCTTTAAGAGTAACGAGTTCAGCATCAGCAAGAGCCTTTTCCTCCTTGAGCTTAGCCACCTGTGATTGTAGAAACAACACCTGATTTGTTAGTTCATTTACCTTGACGGTTCTGGGGGGGGGGGGGGAAGGAGGCTTGGGAGTTGGATCAGCAATGTCATCTTCAGATTCACTATCATCCAAGTTTACTGGAGCTCTTTCACTTAGTCCTAATTCCTTCTCCATGTCATTAGAGACATGCTGAATATAAATGTAGGCAAGTGTCCCCCCTTGGCGTCAGTGGAGAGAGGCACTTCCTTAATTGTCTGCTGATTGCTACCTTCAGCGTGCTGGTCAGTTTCAAGTCCTTCACCCCGAGGGTTGGTTTTACCTGATGGATCCTGAAAAAGAGTCCCTGATGAGTTAAGATCAATGATAATGTTTGTGGTTCCTTCAGTAGAACCCTGTTGTGGGGGAACTACATCATTAGAAACAGATAGGCCAGGGTCAGCATCAGCTGTTGGATTTGCTAACACATCATTCCCTGATGCAAACTCAGAGTGACAAATAATAGAGATTGGTAATGAAATTTGAGATGCATTCAGATTTAAATTGCTTACCGATGCTAACTTCACTCTATCGAGCTGAGGGTGCGCTCTATCTTCACCCTTCTCTCCTAAAGAAGTTGAGAGATGGGTTGCCTTTAGGGCCTCTTGATGCATACCACCTTCAGCAGAGACTGATGGTGGCGGATGGCTTGGGTTCTGGTCCTTGGCCGAGGACTTTTGTTTCTTCAAAGCTTCGCCTTTGGGATCATCAGAATGCTTCTTTGATGAAGATTCTGTGGGGTGCCTCCTTTTCTTAGACTCACGTCTACACTTAAGAGTATTAACTTATGTGCTCTTTTGACGTGGTCCAGAAGAAGCTCCAGACTTTTTGCCTGTTAGATACCCTTCTCTAGTTGGAGAAGTGTCTTTTGGAGCTTTGAACACTACTAGAGAATTTGCTGAGCAAATGTCCAGCATGGGCTGTGTGAAAGGAGGTTCAGTAGTGCTGACTAGAATGTTCCAGCGATTTGGTATAAAAGATTGAGAAAACAAGTTTAACTCCTTCATTTTTAAGGTATTCTTCACCAAATTGGTCAGCAAAAATGAGGGATAAAAATCTGGTGTAGACCACATTCTTCTCCCTAGTTTTCTTCTCCATTTTCCCATGGAGATCTTCAGAGATAAGTTTTTCAAAATCAGCTTTTATGCCCTTTGCCAGACAATACAAAATAAGGGCATCTTTTTGGTTGATTTGATCCAACACACCAGTTTTCCCACCCAGACACTCAATTAAGATGGACATCAAAAGTTTCCACTTAGGTGGTAAAGAACTTCTATTCAACCCCCATTTATCACCAATCTCTTCATTGTATCCAATTTCTCTAAAAAATGTTTTGACAGCAGAGAGATCATTAGGAACAGCCTTATATTTGCTAGAATCCTCCAAATAGTTTAACCCTAAGACCCTTCTAAACATCTTTAAAAAAATTTCTCCCATGAATACCCAAGGTAGTAGACACAAACTCAATAAATTTCTTGTTTGTTGACCCTTGTGTTGTGAACCAAAACTGTTTTAACACATTTTCAAACATAACCCCTGGATCCTTGAACAAGGCATCACGAATCACACATTTGGATAAAAAAAATTTAGTACTTGTTTTCCTGGTTCAGATGTAAGGGTTTATGGTTTGATCAAGGCGATGTTGTTGGGTTTAAAGAATATGTCCTCGATGGGATAGTTTACATGGATGGAAGGATTCAGGGTGATCTTGGTCTCTTGTGGTTGTGAAGAAGATTCAGCAGCCATTGATGTTTGTTGTGTGTGTTTTCTTTTGAAAGAGAGAGAGAGTTGTGTGTGTTTTTTGAAAAACTTTTGCAAATGATATGAATCTTCAATCTTTAAAAGATATATATAAACACCTTTTTGAATAGATTTTTCAAAGTTTATAAAACATTTGAAAAAAGAATGAAACTTTTAGGGTTTCTTTTGATCAAATTGCACAAACTCTCTCATTAATGTTCTGAAAAAGGTGATGATTTTCTGTTGCTTTGAACAGTGAAACGCTTCATTGTGTCAGAAAGTTGTTGACTATGGTATGGACGCTTGATATTTCATAGATAAAAAATTGACACCTTTTGAAATAATGTTTTGTATTTATTCTCAAGAAATTTAATGCCATTTACTCTATTGAGTCACATGATTGATTTGTTTTAAAAGCTGTTGCTCAGATATGCTGAAGCTGATGGCTATACTTGTGAGCTTTAGTGCGTCAGATGAGGCGACAAAACCCCATATACATGTTCAAATAAGTGAACAATACATATGACATTGCACGCTCCTCTACTCAGGCCTAGCTACTCATTTGTATTAAAATTTTGTTCAGCATTGCTGAAGGAATCTTTTGATGACTGGTGATTTATTTGTTCAGCTTCAGTGAATCAGATAAGGCGACAAAACATCATATACACAATCACATAAAGTGAAATAGACACATGACATTGCACACTCCTTTACACAGACAATGCTACTTAACATTAATCAAAATCTTTTAAGAAATGCTGAACCTTCAAGCTTCTTCAGTGGATGCTGAAGGTTCAGGTTTTGTATCATCAATGTTCAGCATACCAAGCTCCATTATCAATCTTTTGAAAGTTGGTTCATCCAATGGTTTGGTTAAGATATCAGCCAATTGGTATTGAGTGGGGATGAAATGTAATTCAATGTCCCCTTTCACAATGTGATCTCTGATAAAGTGATATCTGATATCAGTGTGTTTTGTTCTTGAGTAGAGGACTGGATTATTGGATATTGCAATAGCACTAGTGTAATCACAAAAGATTGGTACCTTTTCATATTCTATGTCATAATCAGCCAGTTGGCTTTTCATCTAAAGAACATTGGCACAACATCCAGCAGCTGCCACATATTCAGCTTATGTTGAAGACATGGAAATTGTTTGTTGCTTTTTAGCACTCCAACACACAAGTTTGCCACCTAGCAATTGGCAAGCACCAGAAGTGCTTTTTCTGTCCAAATTGAAACCAGCATAGTCAGAGTCTGAGTACCCCATTAGATCAAAACCTGAGGATTTGGGGTACCAAAGACCTAGACTTGGTGTACCTTTTAGGTATCTGAAGATTATCTTAACAACAGTAAGGTGTGATTCCTTTGGATCTGCTTGGTATCTTGCACAAAGGCATGTAGAGAATTGAATGTCAGGTATGCTTGTAGTTAAGTACATGAGTGACCCAATCATACCTCTATACTGAGTCTCATTGACTGATTGTCCAGTGAGATCAGGTCCTAAGTTGTTAGGGGGTACCATTGGAGTCTTCACTAAAGCACAATTGATATCATACTTCTTCAGCAGATCCTTGACATATTTTTCTTGATTGATGGAGATGCCTTGGTCAGATTGTTTAATCTGAAGACCAAGGAAGTATGTGATTTCACCCATCATACTCATCTCAAACTTGCTGGTCATAAGCTTGGCAAATTGTTTGCAAAGTTTCAAGCTTTTGAAACCAAAAATGATGTCATTCACATAAATTTGTACCAGAATGGTGTCAGTTTTAGATTTATATATGAACAAGGTGCTATCTATTTTTCCTCTGACAAATTTATGTTCAATGAGAAAAGTCGAGAGAGTTTCATACCATGCTCTTGGAGCTTGCTTTAGTCCATACAAAGCTTTGTAAAGCTTGTAGACATGATTTGGGTATTTACTACTCTCAAAGCCAGGAGGCTGGGTAACATAAACTTCTTCTTTTAGGTATCCATTTCGGAATGCACTTTTGACATCCATTTGGTAGATTTTGAAGTTCATGTAAGTGGCATATGCACGGAAGATTCGTATGGCTTCCATACGTGCAACTGGAGCAAAGGTTTGATCAAAATCAACACCATGCTCTTGATTGAATCCTTGGGCCACCAGCCTAGCTTTATTTTTGGTCACTGCATTGGTTTCATCTCTTTTGAGCTTGTAAACCTATTTAGTGCCAGTGGTTGATTTACCATATGGAAGAGGAACCAATTTCCAGACTTTGTTTCTTTCAAATTGATTGAGTTCCTATTTCATGGCATCCACCCATCCAGGGTGTGTGAGTGCTTCAGAAACCTTTGTAGGTTCAATTTCTGAGAGAAAATTTGCATAAAGGCATTCTCTAGATGAAGCAGCACTCAGTTTCTTTGCCATATATCTAGTGACTCTACCTTCACCAGGTTTACCTATTATGTTCACCAGCTGTATGTGACTATTTTGAGTCCAAGATTTTTGTGGAGCTGGAGAATAGGTACTGGTATTATGATTAGAGCTAGAACTTGGAAGTCCATGACATGGACTTGGACTTGGAATGTCTCTAGTGTCTACTAAAGGATATTTAGTGGACAAGGGTTCAATCATTGGATGACTTCCTTCTTGGTCAGAAGAAGCATATCCAAGACCTAATTCCCTAGAGATGATAGGAGAGTTTTGAGAAAGGCGCTCAGATTGTTCTTCAGCAGCTGCATATGATTGATCATTTTGATCATGTGTGTCAGCATGCTGATTGTTTTGAGACTGACCATTTTGGTCATTTGTGTTTTCTTGTTGATCATTTTGATCATTTTGAGATTGATCATTATTTGATTGACAACCATCAGTATGTGATACTAAAGGATTTCCTTTTGTAGGACTTGTCATATCTTCAAATGGATCAATATGAGGGAATGAATTGCTTGTTTGATATTTCTGAGAAGGCTCATAATGATTAAATTCATCAGATGGATAATTTTGAGATTCATGTATATGAAGTTCATCATCTGAAGGATTTGTAAAAGTGAGAGCTTCATAACTTTCATTGAATGTGATGTGATAGGTTTCTTCAATACATTTTCTTCTAGTGTTGAAGACTCTGTATGCTTTTGATACTAGGAAGTATCCAAGAAAAAAACCATCATCAGATTTTTCATCAAACTTTCCAAGGTGATCCTTGTGATTGTGAATGAATACTGGACACCTAAACACATGTAAGAATGAAATGTTTGGAATTCTCCCCCTGAAGACTTCATAGGGAGTCTTCATGTGTCTCTTCACAATAATGGATCTATTTTGAGTGTAGCAAGCAGTAGCTACAACATCAGTCCAAAAGTGCTTAGAGAGAGCAGATCCAACAAGCATTGTTCTTGCTGCTTCAATCAAAGTTTTGTTCCTTCTTTCAGCCGCACCATTTTGTTTAGGTATGTAAGGAGATGAGAAATTTTGGGAAATTCCTTTGTCATCACAGAATTTGATCAGTGAGTGATTTCTGAATTCAGTGCCATTGTCAGTTCTGAGTTGTTTGACATGAGTGTCATTTTGATTTTCAACTCTTTTTATGAATGACATAATGGCATCTGGTGCATGGCTTTTCTTTGTCAGAAAATATACCCAGGTGTACCTTGAGTACTCATCAACAATGGCAAGTGTATATTTTTCATGACAAATGGCCCTAGGTGATACTGGGCCAAATAAGTCCATTTGAAGCAAATGAAGACTTTCTTTGATTGAGAAAGTTTGCTTTGTTTTGAAACTGGCCCTATGGTGCTTCCCTTTTTCACATGCTCAGCACGGTTTGTCCTTGGAGTAGACAAGTAAGGGAAGACCAATAACAAGATTTTGTTTTGCCAGCAGAGTTATTGTTTTGAAATTGAGATGTTAGAGCCTCTTATGCCAAAGCCAATTGGTAATATTGGAGGCTTTAGCAAAGAAGCATGTCTCCTGAGTTGAGTTCATGTTCATGACATAAACATCTTTGACTCTTGGAGAAATCATCACAATTTCATGATTGGAGTTGAAGATTGTACATTTTTTGTCATCAAACAGCACAAGATACTTTGCATCACAAAGTTGACTTATGCTGATGAGGTTGTGCTTCAATCCATTTACATATGCTACCCTTGAGAAAACTATACCATTGCATTTTACTGAACCAAATCCTTCAGTCGTCACTGATGAGTTATCACCAAAAACAACTTTAGGACCTTGTTCCTCCTTATACTTGTGCAGATAACTTTTGGTGCCAGTCATATGCCTTGAGTAGCCACTATCTAGGTACCAAATAGGCTTCCTGATATCACACTACACAAGTTAAGGAAATGGCCAGTTTTGTTTCGAAACCCACCTTTGTTGGGTGGGGGTTTTAGATCTAGAAGGTGTTCTAGATCTGAAGGGTCCTCTTGTAGAGGGTATGTGTGATTGCTCAGAAGAAGAAGAGGTTTGAATAGCTTTAGCTTTCTTAGCCTGGAGGGCTTTACCTCTTCTGAACCACTCTATATGGTTGTGATCAGATGTAGTGTGGACATTGCTTCCACAAGTCTCACAACATTTGGTAATAGAGTTTGGGTTTCTAGGTTTAATACCTCTTCTGAGTGAGATGATTCGATTATGTCCATGAGTGTCATGGTCATAAATTCCACAAATTTTAGAAACAGTGTAATAGTGGCAGTCATTTGGGTGATGATTGCCCATACCATAATGAATGCATGGTGGGAAAGGCATATTTCGCCTGGAATGAGATGCTTCAGATTTGTGAGCATCAGCACTTGTTTTGGCCAGCATAGACCTGGAGAAACATCAGGTTATTCTTGATGAAAGTACTGATGAATTTGTTTATGAGTTCATGGAAACTCAATTTATTAAGTCCATAATGCTGCTGGATCATTTATGAGACTAAAACAAAATCATGAATCTAACATGACTGAGTCGTGAACGAATAGCAGTCATGGATATGTCCTGCTCTTTCACTCGTCACTGTTGGCAGCATGATCATGAATCCTATCTTTGAAAAGTGTTTAACGCCTTAAAGTTGATTTGACATGATGTCAATACATGGAGGAGAATAACGGTTATGAATAGTGATTTGTTTAAGTCAACGGTAGTCGACACATAATCTCATGTTACCGTCCTTCTCCTTGAAGGTTCTTCTGGAATGTATGGAAGATTTTGGTATAATTTGCTGGTTATGCGTAAAAGAAACTTCAGTGGTCGTGTCTTAACTGACAGCTAGAAAATTTCAGCAGTCATAGATAACAACGCACGTGCTTGTAAGCATAGATAATTTGTACAAATTTTCCTGAACCATGCTGAATGTATTCAGAAGCCTGAACATTACTTGTACAAAATCATGAATCATAGCAGGGTGTGCTGTTCGTAATCCATAATTAGGATTAAATTCAACTCGCATCTGTCTGAGGAAATGCGTTAGCAGCTTGGATCTTATCAGTAGACCGAAGTAAAACCTTCGTATACATGAGTGATACGAATGGCGTCCTTCATTATCATGAATCTATGAGATATGGGTAGAAGGAATGAAAGTGTCATCGGGCAACGTGATAGTTCTCACTCATGCGCCAGTAATGGTACTGAAAATCTTGTGGCCTGATTAATACATGGCACAACAAAATGGATATACCCTTGGGGGGTACTCTGAATTTCTTAGAAATGTTCCATAATTGGACGTGAGTCATGTGTCTTGACTCGTGTCTTGGGAAATGTAAGCATGACATGTGTCTTGACTGGTGTCTTGACATGTGTCTTTAGAAAGTATACGTGAGACCTGTGTCTTCACTGATGTCTTGACATGTGTCTCGAGATGTGAAACAAATAGAAATACAAATGTTAGGTTATTAAGCCAAAATTGGCGGATCGGTTGGACCACTGATCCTCTGTATTTTTGATCACGTCGGTGACCGGAACTTTGATTGCGATTGCTAGGATAGTTACTGTCATAGTAGTGGTTACTATCGTCTTGTCTGTCAGTTCCATGACGGTCATTCTTATGACTGCGATTCATGTAACTATTCATCTGAGTGACCGGCTGGTACCGGTTCGCACTCATATGACTGAAACGAAAACTGAATGACGTGTGACATGTAACTAAGAATTTGGGACATGATTGATGGAAATCGTCTGGTGGTGAAGCATCTTCTCGTCCGATCGCTTTGATCTAACGCCTTTGTCTTCGTCTTGTACGATCTCCAGGTTGTGAACAACATCAGCATCTCGTATCGTCTCCAAACACCAGCAACATCATCTTTTAGTAACATCTCCAAGTCATGAGCGGCATCAGCAATCTTGTAGAATATCAACAAATGGAATACGCATGAGATGATTTAGAATCGACTAGTGAATACTCATGGAGTATCGTAAGTGAAATACACATGGATTATGGTACGTGTAATACACATGGAATACTGTACATGGAGTACACGTGGGATGCACATGAAATGATCGATATGGGCCGATCTTTTGACATGATTTTACATGGTTTGAAGACCAAACTGGGCTGATCATCATGATAGCCTAGCAATATTAGCATAGACATCATTTTGGCTGTATAGAGAAACGTTAAAGTGTGGTTACACAAAATTTAACAATGATTTGCTTGAAAGCACGATCAATGAAAACCAACCATGACTATCATGAAAGCAGAATTTACATGAATTCCAACAGTGTCTTGCATGGAAGCATAAAAAAAGAGGCGTAAGACGTAATCAACATGAAGACGGACTTATCATGAAGAAACATGAAACAATTTCACATGAAGGAGTGTATAACATAATCAGCATGAAACTGAAGTTAACCATGACAGTATGAAGACATACTTGACATAAAACATAGTAACTTATGAGGGGACAAGAAAAAAAATTATGCTAATAAATCATGAGAAAAATTTTATGCATGAAAAACAGTGCATGAATGCATGATGTAGTTTATAAAAACCTTTATATGTGCGAGGGGACGCCTATGGGTCGGTCCCAAAACAAAAGAAATGACGAGGGGACACCTATGGGTCGGTCCCAAAGTTAAAAGTTTCGATAAAAGCACATGCGACTAAATAGGGCCAATCCTGTACCAACCATTACTTAGTCATAATTCCTGCAACAATGATACATGAAACATAAATAAATGAAACTCATCTGTCAAAACTTATCAGAAAAAATTTTATGTGACTAATTATGAACTATTGAGGTTCAGTCCACATAGTCACAGTTCACGAGGAACGTCATGCATGAAACCATGACACATAACTAAATATGAATGACGGTTGTCCATCCATATTAGTAAAACAATATTGATGAAAAACATCAAGGTTAAAACTTCAAGGTGTTGAAAACATCATGGTTAAAACAACAATGTGCTGAAAACATTAATTCGTGGAATAACAAGCGTTGTCTTAGGAAGCTCTTGGTGACTACCCACTAGTCACAGGTCGAGTTTTAGATCCTACAGGTCGAAGCCTTGGCTCTGATACCATAATTGTAACACCCCATTTTGATAAATAGAATGTCACGCGTGATTATGGCGTGTCATCAAAGCATGCAAGGTAATATGTAGTAAAAACATATATGACCATAGGGTAAACTGGAATCAAACATCGATTCCAAACATAAGCCCAAAACATAATAAAGTAATGAAATGAATGAAAGACTTAAACAAGCATAAATATATGAAGGCAAAAGGAGAAGAAGTCTATGGCAGCTTCCATCCTATGCATGTCCTCCAAAATGCTCGAATCTGTCCTTGGGTACCTGCCGTTTTGGGACATGGAAAGGAAAGTAACGGCTGAGCATAACACTCAGTGCACAGGTATACAAGCATGAAATGAATAATATAAGCATATAAGCATGAAAACAGGGAAGAAACTAAGTCCTGGATAACCTGGTTATATCTTAGTAAAACTAGTTTTATAGTTTGGAAAGCCTTATGTTTTATCTTGTAAAAATTGTTTAACATACTTTACCATTAGCCAATATAGGTCATGAAATATCAACGTGCATGAATACTTGGAGGGGTGACCTCGTCATGCAAATTAGAGGGGCTGCCTCTAATTTAATATACTGGTTTTTGGTAGGAGGGATCAGCTCCTTGTGAAGGATGCAAGGCACACACCACATTCACACTAAGTAATCTGCTGAAAACATGTAACTAGGATGCACCCATACGCCCCACATGATAAATATAATAATATGGCTAAAAGTTGAAGGGATGCAATGAGCAATCACTCCGCCTTGGGGAAGTCATAACACTAGTGCCTCTAGTGTTATGGTTATGGTACCTCCATAACTAGGTGAAACTGGTCATGCATGTATATGGCTTTAGGTATTCTAATTAAACATAAGCAATCAAACATATAAACTTATACTATGGGAAAACAGTTGGCTGCATACGGGGAATCCTAATAAGGAAAGAATGTCCATACTTAAAGGACGAGAATCCGTACCTTATGTCCAGTGAACGAAGAAGACGAACGGAAGAGAGTCCTACTTCGGTATCACTAATGCTACATAAATACATACGTGTATAAGTATCTGATTACTGAATACGTAACTGGTTTTATATCATGTCTTAGCTGGTTTTATATGTTCATGTCATGTTTTACTGTTTTAAGATTTATACTGTGTTTATCGTATATTCTGTCTATTCTAATTAAATATTACTTGTATTTCATGTATTATTATACTTGTTGTGTAATAATAAGTAACTTTCTAAAATAACAGGTTTTCTAAAACAGAAAGTTTCCAAAAATAGAAAGTTACCAAAAATAAAAAGTTTCCAAATATAGAAAGTTTCCAAAAATAGATATAAGCTGGTTAATTAAGCTAATTATATAAGCTTAAGTGTTTTCTGATTATTATTCTAAGTCATGTGATTATAACGTATAGTTTATTAATTATTACATGTAAATTAAATAAACTATAGGTTAAAAGTATTTAATTAAATATAATCATGATTTTAATTAAATAAAGGTAATATACTTAGGTTAAAACATGTATTATTATCTATTAATAATATAACCTAAGTCATGTTAATTATTTAATTATAGTCATGGTTTTTAAATAATTAATTAATTATAAAGTCTAATTAAATATAAATACTTAGGTTAAAATTCATGAACTAATAATTAAATTAACAACCTAAGTCATGTAAATTAAATTAATCATGTCATGTTTTTAATTAAATTAATTTAAGTCTAATGAAAATATAACATACTTGTAAAAATCATAAACCTTAAAAAATGATTCATGAACCGGACTCGTAACCATCACCATACCCCGACCAAGGTGGAGGTTCCCATTGTTTTTGCTGCTGCCGTGGGACCACCACCACCATACCGAGACCATATGTTCTCGGTGGTGGGTAATAAGCCAAGTCGAGACCCCTTAAGGGCTCGGTTAGGCGTCGGCTAGACCAAAACACCCCTAAAACCCTTGATTGATTTACCCCGTGATCATTAACATGATTAAAAATACTTGTTTTTAAGTAATTTATTACAAACATCATGATTTTATGTGATCATCAAAATCAAAACATAAAAAGAAAAGGGTTAAAAGTTATACCGAATACGTGGATCAAATAAGGATGAACACACACGAATCCTTGCAAAATTTCCAAGATAAAAATCAACCCAAACACCCCTTTATGGTGATTAAAAGTGGCGGCCAAAAAGGAGAAGGAAGAAGGAGGATTAGGGTTTCTTAGTTTTTTCTAATTTTTGTAAATAATGAAACATGTTTTTCCTCTTTTTCCATGTTTAGTAAAAAATAATGGGCTAGTCCCTTTTCCTTGCTTCTAGTCGTGGGTAATGGGGCCCACATGGGGTAATAATAAGTGTGAAAACACTTATGCTTTTACCACTTAATTACAATAATAACCAAGCCAAAAAGTGTATTTCACGTCGTAAATGTTGGAATTATGCGTGGTTTATGTTTTTGTTGTGATTTAGGATCAAAATGTGAAAAGGGAAGAAAACACGGGCTTTCACGGGCTTTTATCGAAGAAAAAGACAAAAGACGGAGTCAAGAGATCAAGAGTGCAAAAAGAACGGAAGTCCAAGACCTATTCTAAAAGATTTATCGAAGAAAAAGTCTAATGACAGAAGTTTAATAAAAGCCGAAGAACTCAAGTCTAATTTATGAAGAAATTACAAGACGAGTTTAATTAACCCCGAGATAAAGTCGAAAAAGTCGAAGAACTTAAAAGACGAAAGACGAGAAAGAAAGAAAGGAAGAAGCAACACATGCTTAACCTCCCTAATCACTATAAATACCAATCATTTTCACCAGATTTAGTTTTGTTGGCTATTTTGACAAACTAGTCTTCCATTTTAATTACTTGCACTTTTCTTAATTGCACCTTTAATTACTTGTCTTTCACCTTAAATTTGTAAACTTTTAATTCTTGTCTTTACTTTACTTGTTGAACCTTAATCTTAATCAAGATTTATTTTAATCTCTCATTCTACCTTTCTTGTCTTGATTTAATCTTATTGCTTATTTGCTTATTGTTATGCTTGTTTGATTAATTGTTATTTTTTATGTTGATGATTGTGTTAGCTTATTGATTTTATAGCTTATTGTGTTCTTCTTAAATTTAATTAAGTGCTTATTAGTTAAATTTTATAAAAAGTTGTTTTAAAATATTTTTATTATTTAGTGTTTTTAAAAGTTTTTTAAATTTTAGCTTAATAGCTTTTTCTTAGGTTTGATTGGGTAAAAGTTTTAGTTAAGTGTTTATTTGTTTCTAGCTTAAATTTAGTTTTAGTTTATTTCATTCTTACTGTTATCCGGGTTTGGTAAACCCTTGTATTCCGAATATAGACCAAATCAAGTGATTCCGAATAGCCATCAGGAAGATTATTCCGGATAAGGGTAAAAACCCTTTATTCCGGATAAGTTACTCAAGGAAAAGATTCAGGATAAGGCTTCGTCATTTATTCCGGATAGTGGTGACAACGCACATTCCGGATAAGAGGCACAAGTCATATTTCGGATAAAGACCTGAAGATTTATTCCGAATAAGGATTATTTGGTGATTCCGGATAAGCAGATTTAGGCATTCCGGATAAAGCTCAGAAGTTGATTCCGGATAAGGAGTGACAGTAACGTATTACGGATAAGCTTCGGAAGACGGATTCCGGATAACTACAATCTAGTCAAATTCCGGATAAGGGCACTTTTGATTATTCCGGATAAGGGAAAGGTAAAGTATTCCGGATAAGCTGCAAGTTCTGGATTTTGGATAGGTATCCGGAATATATTCCGGATAGTGACAGCTTGAGTGTATTCCGGATAAGGAATTCCTGGGTATTCAGGATAAGCCGCAAAGGAAATTATTCCGGATAACCACAAGTGGATATTCCGGATAAGCATCTCGACAAATATTTCGGATAAGGGCATTTCTGACTATTCCGGATAAGCTTCGAATTGGTATTCCGGATTACCTTCCTCTTCCATATTCCGGATAAGGGTTCGGTTGAATTATTCCGGATAAGAGGCAGAACAAGATTCCGGATAAGAAACTGTTTGTGATTCTGGATAAGAGTGACAGTTTTATTCCGGATAAGCAACAGGTTTGTTATTCAGGATAAGAGCAAGATTGGATTTTGAATAGTGACAGTATTTTGGATCCCGGCTCAGGTTTACTTTCTTTTTATTTTTAAGCATTTGTTTTTCCGCCATTTTTCTTAAGTGTTATTTTAATTACTTTGTCTTAGTTTAATTTTAAAGTTCACATTTTTATTACATTGTCAATTTAATTTTTCGTCACGGTTTAATTTTAAGTCATTTAATTTTAAAAGTTTTAATATTGCACCATTTAAGTTTTAATTAGTTCTAGATTTTATTTACCCGTCATTTACTTTAACGTTTTGCACATTTATTTACTACAACGACAACTCTATTATTTTCCCACCAAAAGACGACTGATTCGCACTTAAACCAATAGTCAATTCGATTAGACATACGACAAAGAATTTTTTAACTGAGTAAAATCGAGTTATTAAATGGCGCCGCTGCCGGCTCTTTTCGTAAAGATTAACGGTTTTCTGTGAGAGACGCGTTGAATTTTGGGATCCGTTCACTCGTGAACGTTATTTTTCTTGCTAAAAGTTTTTATTTTCAAAAATCCATAAAAATTAAAAAATTGTTAAAAATCCATAAAAATTAAAAATTTCAAAAAATCCAAAAAGATTTTATTTTTATTTTTATAGTGTATATATTGTCTATTTCTTTGGTATATTTTTCTTTTGCTTTTGCAGGTGTATGCATACTAGATCTTCAACTTATCCAGAGCCCGAGACTCGTGAAGATTTAGCTATGGCAGGTGTGAACAAAAACAATAACCCATCGCACCTCAACAATAACAACAACAATGTTCCCCCACCCGATCTTCGGACGATGGAGGAGCTTTGTCAACCCACCATGAATGGACGAGGAGGACCGATTGCACCGATGCAAATCACGGCTCCGGAGTTTTTGTTGAAGCATCACATGATCCAACAAGTGCAGAACACTTGTCCATTTCGAGGATTGCCGGATGATGATGCCAACAAACACCTCGACAAGTTCATTACTGTTACTCAAAGCATGAAGTTGCCCGGGGTTACTATAGATTTTCTTCGCCTTCACCTATCTCCACACACCTTATCCCACCATGCCGAAAAATGGTTTGATCGTCTTCCGTAGAATTCAATCCATACTTGGGATGAGATGACTCAACGATTTTTGTCGCGCTACTTTCCACCATCCATGGTCACGAGCCTTCGGAATCAAATTAGTGGATTTACTCAAGAACCCGATGAATCACTTTTTGATACTTGGGAACGATATAACATTTTGATCGATCGATGTCCAAACAAAAACATGCTCTCCGTCACCTTAATTGATACTTTCTACAACGGTTTGACTTTTCGTGATCGTGATACGATTAATGCAGCCGTCGGTGGCACATTTATGAAAAGAAGACCCGAGGAGTGTAGAGAGCTTATCGAGAACATGACTACTCACCACAAAAATTGGGATTCATCCGCATCTTCAAGATCAAACCCGAGAGTCAATGTTTCTTCTACTTCTTCAAACCCGGATATCACCGAGTTGACCCGCGCAATGGTCGAAATGAGCAAAAACATGCAACTCTTGGCTACAAATCATCAACAACAAGTTAAATCTGTAGCAATTTCTTGTGAGACTTGCGGGGGTCCTCACTCATACACTGATTGTCCTTCTACTCAAGACAATCCGGAAAACGTGTATGCGGCTTATGGTAACTACTCAACGGAAAATTACCAAGCTCGACCTCAAGGTGATCGTAACTTGCTAAGTTACCGTTCTAACAACTTTCTTTCACCCGGTTTTTCTCCTCAAAACCACAACCCCAACAACTACAATAGAAGCAATCCAAACCCACCACGAGCTTCTAATCCTTATCACCCACCCGCTCAACAACCACCACCCATTAATCATGATGTTGAAGCTTTAATGAGAACCCAAGGAGAGCAAATTAAGAATCTACAAAGCCAAATTATCAATTTGAAAGGGGATATCACTAAGCAAAGTAATGACATTAGATCTGAGCCTCGACATGATATACAAACCTCCTTTAGCACTCAAACAAATGATTTGAAGAATATGGTGGCTAGTTTCTTACCAACCACTCAACCCTCTACTTCGGGCTCTCTACCTTCAAATACCGTCACCAATCCTAGAGCGGATGTGAGTACTATTACTACACGCAGTGGAGCAACATTAGTAGGACCATCTATCCCTCCCCCAGTTACTCCATCTACACCTCCTCCACCACCATTTATCCCTCCTACTCCCACGCCTAGTATTAGTTCTCCATTACCGTCTCCACCTCTTACTGAAGTACCCAAGAAGAACCCTTCACCAACCCCACCTTCCACCTATAAACCCAACATTCCTTATCCATCTCGCTTAGACAAGGCCAAACTGCAAACCAAGGATGACGTTCAAGTGTCAAACTATTTGAAGAAGATTTCGGAAATGACCATCACTTTTAGCCTTGTTGAAGCTCTAGCACAAATGCCTAAATTTGTTAAGATGTTTAAGGAACTGCTTAATAAGAAGGAGAAGATGGCCGAGTTTGTTAATACTCGATTGAATGAAAATTGTTCCGCCGTCCTTCTTAAAGAACTTCCGAAGAAACTTGGAGATCCCGGTCGTCTTGTGCTATCATGTACTTTTCACCAAACCGAAGAATTTACTGCCTTAGCCGATCTCGGGGCAAGTATAAATCTGATGCCTTTAAGTGTTTGGAAAAAGTTATCATTACCCGATCTTACACCAACAAATATGACTCTTGAGCTTGCAAATCCCACTCTCGCTTACCCTCTTGGTATTGCCGAAGATGTGCTCATTAAAGTTGGCACCTTCACTTTTCCGGTCGACTTTGTTGTTGTTGATTATGAAATGGACCCTCGTATTCCTTTAATACTTGGTCGGCCATTCTTGAGAACCCAAAAAGCTTTAGTTGATGTTGCCGAAGGTGAGTTAATCTTAAGGGTCAGGAATGATGCACAAGTGTTCAAAATGGGGAAGATCACAACCAAATCTAATGGAAGAGAATCAGCGAATATGATTAATGTGCTTGATGATTTTGTCGTCTACAACAATCCTCTATTCGATTCTTGCTATGATAATCCACTGTTCCAAGATAATGTGGAAGATTCTCTCTCCAATTATGATCCTCCACCAATTTATGATTCTCCACCGATCTATGATGCTTATGATGATAATTCTAGTTTCGATGGGGATGATTATGATGATTTTACTTCTGAGTATCCAGACATGCCCATTTATGATGATTTTGATGAGGCTGATACTCTCTCGAGTGATTCTTCATATGATGAAGATCCTCCGCCAACAACACTTGATCCTACTTTGGATGACTACTCATTTGAGGAAGACTTTGCTACTTTTCTCAACACTTACTTCCCAAATGAGAGTGATGCTCCTCCTTTGGACTTTGATGATTATGGTCTTTATCCTACTTTAGATATGAAGAAACCCGCTTCAAAGGAGAAAAAGCCGGTCGACACCGATATCCGCGACACCTATGTCTTGACACCTCTATATCCACCTTCTGAGGATGAGATTGCGAGATTTATGATCGGATCTTCTTCAAGATCTGCTGAGCCTGAGTGTTATTTTCCCCTAAAGGAAAAGGTGTTCGATCCCGATATTGCACTTTTTAAGCCATCTCAGTATCCATCTGATGAAATAAAAGGAAAGATTTTTGGAAACCATGGAGATATGCTTGCACCTCATCACCCTTGCTACCACCATGCTCTAACTTTGCTTAAGGGAACCTTGCCTACTCTTCTTTGGCTTGCCTTGTTCGCCTTAAGCTTGTGCTACTTGATGGACGAAAACCATGTATTTGATCCCGGTGGATGTGTTTCAAGCTTCTTCCTATGCTAATCAAGGACGAGTCAGGCTCACGAATCGGTTAACAAAAACAAGCGCTTCTCGGGAGGCAACTCGCAGTATCTATCCTTTTTCTCTTGTTTTTATAATAAGTGTAGGGGGAGACCCTAGTATGTGTTTGTTGTTTTCTTGCTAATCATATGCAGGGATTCGAGCTTTCAAGATCCATTCTTGATGACTTTTGACGACCCGTGATTCCGTGTACCCGTCTTCCCGGTTCTATCCTAAACTCTTTTGATTCACTATTTTATATTCTTCAATATTAAAATAGGAATCACTTTAGTTGTCCTTTCCTTAGCAAGATTTAAACAAAGTGCACAATGTCCTAAGTGTAGGGGAGGTTACTTCCACATGCTTAAACATTCAGGACAATGTTTATATTAAGTATAGGGGGACTTCTATCGTAGTTAAGTGGTCTTTTCCTTGTATTTGTCCTCATTTTAACCGGAAAATTGATTTTTCGACATTTTTCAAAAGTTTTGATCTATTTTGGCCTAATAGTTTAGTAGTAGTTTCCTTTGTTATCGTTATTTTCTTTCTTTCATTAGAATAAATTTTAATAAAGTGGTTTAATTTTCAAACGTTGTGAATCTTTTGACTTAACCCGAGTTTACTTATCTAAGTTTACTCTAGCTAGTATCCTTAACGTGTTTAAGTCAAGTTTTGCTAGGCTTTTATATAGGGAACTTTAAAACGTGAAAGTCTTAACTCTCACGGGTTAAGAACAAGAACTTTTCGCAAGTTCCTATAATTGATCCTACAGATTCGTTTATCAAGGAAACTTTAAAATGCGAATTCTAAACTTGAAAAAGTCTAAGAGTTTGCAAGATCCTATAGATGACTCGAAATCCCAAAACTTTGATTTAATAGGCTAAGCATCCACGAGTCTCATTCCTTGATATTTTAAATTGTGGAGAACGAGAAATGATAGAGTCAATTATAATTTTGGTATTCTTTCGTGGATTTATGTGAGTTGATTATAAGCTTTTTCTCCCATCGCTTGTTAATAAATTTAATTGCAATAAATAAGGTTGTACGATTTGAAAAGTTATTTAGCTTCTAACCCAAGATCGTTTAAAAGTTGCTCGGTATTAATTAGAGTTCATAGCCAAGGCATAACTTATTGAAGCGGGATGCGAAGATTGGCGAGTCCGAAAAGGCCCTAACAAGGCATGAGGACTACATTTTGTTGCTAAAGATCCCAAGTGATGTGAAGAATCATTTATCAAAAATCAATATGAAGGATCGAGACACACGACGAAAAGCAAATACTCCCGTAAAGATCATGGAGAAGTCTATCCAAAAAGGCCCTAACAAGGTATGAGGATAAATAGATCCAAGTCCTAAAAGGAGGCGGATCGTTGTGTTGGGAATAAATTATGGGTCAGTTCACTAGACGCTGATAAGAAGAGTTCAAGCACTGATAAGTTGACATTGGACACTGACAGCCAAGCGTTGACAGTTAGGAAAGTCAACGCTGATAGCCTGGAAGACAAGCAATGATGGAAGTTATCTTATACGAATCTTTTGTTTCTTTATTTGTATATGGTAAAGATAAACTCGACATTGTATTTTCCATTATTATCTTTACCTAGAATAGTTGATTCGTAGCTTTTTGTACAAGACTTCTTAATCTATAAAAGAAGATCTTTTAGGTTAATGTTAATCATCAGTTATAATAAGTTTTCACAAGTTAAATCTCTTTCATTGTAATCAAGTTCGATTATTCTAATACAAGTGAAAGTTTGTTTAACATCTTTGTGTTTTAGATTAAGTGTTAATTCCGCATAACACTTAGTTACTTTATTCATAAGCAAAGGTTTCTCTACGTGTATTACTTGATCTAATCTCGTATACACAAAGCTTAATCGATCTAAGTTTGGGATCAACAAGTGGTATCAGAGCTTGTTGAGAAACTTTTGATCTTTAAGTAACGCAAGAACCCTAAAACACCAAAAACCCTAAAAACCCTAAAATTCTCAAAACCCTAAAAACATCATGTCTGGCTCAGAACAACCTCCTGCTCCTGTTTTGCTTCAAAACAACACCACAAACCCTAGTATCAAAATTCCCATGTTTGATGCCAGGAACTTCGAGCTTTGGAAGTCCAATTTTGAGCAATATGTAGCCATCCATGACTACACTCTTTGGGAGATTGTTGAATATGGGAACACATTCAACAAAGCTCAAAAGATTGCTAATGCTATTGCCACAAGGATAGCTGTTCCTAATTGTCCTGAAGCTGATAAGAAGGAAAAGCCTGAAGATGGAAGAGCTGTATCTGCTGAAGATATAGCCAAGAAAAGGGTGGACATGAAAATTTTGAACATCATGAAACACGCCTTAGGTCATGAGAATCAGCACAAGTACAAACGCTTTGAGTCTGCAAAAGAGCTTTGGGAAGCTCTTGAAGTAGCACATGGTGGCAATGCTGACACAAAAGAAGAAAAGAAGAAGCAACTCATGCATGAGTATGCTGTCTTTAAGGCTCAACCCAATGAGAATCTCAGCAGTGTGAGAAGTAGACTGCTTGACATTACAAGTCAAATTTCATTCATGGGAACACAGATTGATGACCCTGACTTGAATGCTACTTTTCTCAAAAGCCTTGGTGATGTATGGAAGATTGAGGCAAGATCCATTCTTGTCAATAACACCCACAAAACCTCTAGGTTTGATGACATCTTCAACAAACTAAGACTGTTGGAGAATGAATGGCTTTTGGAGAGTGATAATAAATCTTCCAGTAGCAACATGGCCTTCTTCTCACAAAGTGAAGGTCAATTTGATTCCATGAACTCCTATGGACATCCAATCACTGGATCTGCATGTGTCAACGCTGGATCACATCCTATCAGCGTTAGAACACATCCTGTCAGCGCTGGATCATATCCTGTCAACGCCTCATAATCAAGCATTGACACTCACAACTTTGGCACTGATAGAATTAAACCTGCTGGTTTAGATCTAGATACTGTATGTGCATTCATTGCTTCTTTGCCCAGTGATTCAAGGATTACATATGAGGATCTTGAGCAGATAAGTGATGAGCAATTGGAAGAGATGGACATCATGTGGACTATGGCTCTTGTAAGTTTAAGAGCAAACAGGTTTAATAAAAGGTTCAAGAAGAAGATGACCTTTGATGCTAAGGATGTTGCTGGATTTGACAAATCCAAAGTTGAGTGCTACAATTGTCATCGTATGGGGCACTTTATGAGGGAATGTAGATCTCCAAGAAGATCTGATGCTGGTAAGCCTTCAAGCCAAATGGTTAAGAGCCAATATTCCAAGGCCATGGTGGCTGTTCAAAAAATTGATGGTGTTGGAGGATGGGACTGGAGCTGGAACTTTTTGGCTAAGGATGAGGAAGAGGACAGAGCTTTGGTTGCTGAAGTTAAAGAAGAGCATGTTGAATATGCTCTCATGGCACACTCCTCCTCTTCATCAGATAATGAGGTATATGATGACGCTTTCTGTTCTAAGGGTTGTCGTTTAAATACTGAAAAACTAAATCAAGAGATAGTAAAATTATTAGATGAGGCAAGTGCTGAAAGATGCAAAGTATCTAATTATCAAATTGCTCTCACCCAAACAGAAAAGACAGTAGCTGAGTATAAGAAAATGGAGTTTGATTTAAAGGATAAAATAAATATCTTAAAACATGAGTTACATCAAAGTAAAGATATTCAAGATATCACAAACAGGGTTAATCTTGATTTGATAGCTAAGTTAGATGAGGCTAACAAAAATAGAGATAATGTGAGTCTTAAAATCCAGAGATTTGATAAGGCCACACAAACCCTAGGAGAGTGTGTTAGCAAACAAAGAGACTCTAAGGACATGAGTGGGATTGGGATGAAAGATTATACTGGTGTTCCACCACCAGCTGGGGATTTCTATGGTGTCCAATCAAAGGACTTATCTTGGACTGGCTTGCCAGAACTCCAAGAGAAGGAATTCATTCCTCCACCTAGAGTGACTTCCCCAGTTGAAGAATATAAACAAAAACTGACTGACCTAGATGAGTGGAAGAAAGCTAACCACACTTTGTTTGTTAAGGGAGGGTTGTTGTGTGAAAATCCAAATGAGCCCACACCAATCACGAGCCATGATCCTACACCTATTAAAATCACACACCCAACCACTGGCAAAGCTGTTGACCTTGGCTCACAAACTGTTAGAAAACCTAGTGTTAAGTATGCAGAGATGTATAGGAATACTAGGTCACCAAAAAGCCAAGTTAGTAACCATGGAACAGGCTTCTTTGCTTCTAGACCTAAGACTATGTCTAGAAAAGCTTGTTACACTTGTGGTAGCTTTTCACATTTGGCATACAAATGTGTCAACGCTTCAAATGTCAACGCTGATAGGAACCATTTCAGCGCTGACAAAAGTCAACATAGGTCAAACACTGTCAGACCCAATACCTTTGTGAACAAAAGTTCACAAGTTGTTAGACCAGCCCCATTCTTTTCTAGAGGGTCTAACACACATGGCCCAAGACCTTTCCAAAAGACAAACACTTGGTCCAATATGCAATGGGTTCCTGTAGAAAACCCTAGGTTCAACGCTGATAAAGGCAATCGGGGCGCTGACAAGAGCAATTTCAGCGCTGACAGACACACTGCCAAACCTAGGTATTTGCAACCACAGGGAAATGGGTCTAAAGCTTCTACTAGCTTAACATGGAGACCAAAACAAGACCAAAACCCTAATTCTACTGGTCTTTCTATGACATGCAACAGGTTTCATTATATTTCAAAGGTCATGTCAAGACCAATTGGGTTTAACTGGACTTTTCATCCTAAAAGGGATGAGAATGGGGTTGTTGTGAGAACTAAGACTGTTCTTATTGAACAACTAGATGAATCCAAGTCTTCTGAGACTTGGGTTCCCAAAGAAAACTAATGTGTTTTCTTTATGTGCAGGGCATTCAAAAGAAGATCAATGATTATGGATATTGGGATAGTAGATGCTCAAGGCACATGACAGGAAAGGAAGACTATCTGACAAACTTCACTCCTATTCAAGATGGTGATAAGGTATACTTTGGAGGGGGCTATGGCACCATCACAGGAAAAGGAACCCTTATCACCAATAATCTACGTTTTGAGAATGTCTTCCTGGTAAAAGAACTGGATTATAATTTGTTTAGTGTATCACAAGTGTGTGATAACAAAAATAAGGTTCTTTTCACTGATACTGAGTGCTTGGTGTTAAGCAAAGATTACAAGCTCCCTGAGGAGAAATACATAGAATTTAGAACACCAAGGCATAAAGACATATATAATGTGAATCTTAATGGAATTAAGATGAACAATAAAATGATGACATGTTTTTATGCTAAAGCTTCAGTAGATGAAAGTAATCTTTGGCACAGGAGATTAGGGCACATAAACTTTAAAAATATCAATAGACTTGTGAGACTTGGTTTAGTTGATGGTTTGCCTGAAAAGGCTTTCCACAATGACCACACTTGTGTTGCATGTCTTAAGGGCAAGCAGCACAAGGTCTCATTCAAATCTAAACAGGTGCACTCTAGTTCTAAACCACTTCACTTATTGCATATGGACCTCTTTGGTCCAACTAATATAGAAAGTTTGAAGGGTAAATCATATTTTTTTGTCATCACTGATGATTTTTCCAGGTTTACATGGACTTTCTTTTTAGCCAAGAAAAGTGAAACTGCCCAAAGTTTGATTAATTTCATTACCCAGATTGAAAAGAAGAATGGTAATGAGGTCAAAATTCTTAGAAGTGACAATGGGGGTGAGTTTAGAAATCAATTGTTAGATGATTTTTGTGCCAAGAAAGGGATTACTAGGCAGTTTAGCATAGCTAGAACCCCACAGCAAAATGGGGTTGTTGAAAGAAAGAATAGAACCCTAATTGAAGCAGCCAGAACCATGTTGGCTGATGCCCACTTTCCTATAGCCTTTTGGGCTGAAGCTGTTAACACAGCTTGTTATGTTCAAAATAGGGCATTGGTCAACAAAATACACAATAAGACACCTTATGAGTTACTTTGGGGAAGGAAGCCAAATATTGGCTTTCTCAAGCCTTTTGGTTGTCATGTAGTTGTTTTAGAAACTAGTGATGCCCTAGGTAAATTTGATGCAAAAGGTGATGAAGGCTATTTCATGGGTTATTCAGTGCAGAGCAAAGGATATAGAGTTTACATTAAAAAGGAAAAACGTATACTTGAAAAAGTACATGTTAGGTTTTTAGAGAGTAAACCTAGTGATCCTGAAAGTGGTCCAAATTGGTTGTTTGACTTGGAACCTTTGTCTAGAGCTTTAAATTATATGCCTGTTACTAATCCAGACATTGTGAAGGTAACTTCAAGTGTTTTGGAAAAGAGAATTGGTAATGTTTCAGGTACACAGGTTGCTAAGAAGGATGGACCACCAGCAGTTAAGTCATCTCCCACACAAGAATATGTTACATTTCCTATATGGACAGATGAGTATTATGCTACTGCTGCTGCTGCTAGAAAGGATGATGGTGGTTCTTCAATACCACCAGTTGATAACATGCATGGTCATTCAGGCGCCGACAAGAACAATTCTGGCGCTGACAAGACCACTTCAGACACTGATGGCTCAAACGTTGACAACAATGATTCTGGCGCTGACAAAATAATTCCAGCGCTGACAAGCAAAAATCCAACGTTGACAACACTTATGAGTATTTTGTATCTTCCAATTTTGAACAAGGTGAACCTTCAAGAATAAATGAAGAGGTTCAAGATGGAAGAGAGTCTGAAGAAGATATTAGCAACATGGAGGATGATATTGAAGACAACAGAATTCTTGAAAATGGAATTCCTAGATCTACTTTGAAGAATCATCCTCCCTCTCAAATCATTGGGAATATCATGACTTCTGTTCAAACTAGAAGATCTCACCAGACTCATGATATCTTCATTGCTAATATCCACAAGAAGGTTGATACCCCTCTTGTACAAACATGTTTGTTTGCCTGTTTTCTGTCACAACAGGAACCCAAGAAGATTTTTGATGCTCTCAAAGAACCTAGTTGGGTGGAAGCAATGCAGGATGAGCTTCACCAATTTGCTATACAGGATGTTTGGGAGCTGGTTGATTGTCCTAGATATGTGAGACCAATTGGGACAAGATGGGTTCTAAGGAACAAGAAAGATGAAAGGGGTATTGTGGTCAGAAACAAGGCACGTTTGGTAGCTCAGGGATATACACAAGAGGAAGGGATAGATTATGAAGAGGTCTTTGCTCCTGTTGCAAGAATTGAAGCTATAAGAATTTTCCTAGCTTATGCCTCTTGTATGAACTTCACTGTTTATCAAATGGATGTGAAGAGTGCTTTCCTCTATGGAACAATTGTTGAGGAGGTATATGTCATGCAACCTCCTGGTTTTGAAGATCCTGAGAATCCAGACAAGGTTTATAGAGTGAAGAAAGCTATGTATGGACTTCATCAGGCCCCAAGAGCATGGTATGGTACATTGTCCACCTACTTGGTGGAAAATGGTTTTAAAAGGGGCACCATAGATCAGACATTGTTTACAAAGAAGAAAGGTAAGGATGTCTTACTTGTTCAGGTCTATGTTGATGATATCATTTTTGGATCTACCAATCCAAAGATGAGTGAAGACTTTTCCAAGCTTATGACAGATAAATTCAAGATGAGTGCAATGGGTGAGATGAACTTCTTTCTAGGATTACAAGTTCTGCAGAAAGAAGAGGGTATCTTCATCTCCCAAGACAAATATGTAGCTGAAATCTTGAAGAAATTTGGTTTTTCTCCACATGAAAAGAGTGCTTCCACTCCTATGGATAGGGAACACCCTTGGGGAAAAATTGGAGCTGGAAAAGATGTGGATGTTAGGCACTATAGATCAATGATTGGCTCATTGATGTATCTTACAGCCTCAAGACCTGACATCATGTTTGCTGTGTGTGCTTGTGCACGCCATCAGGTGAATCCCAAAGAATGTCACCTTTTTGCTATGAAAAGAATATTTAGGTACCTAAGATGTTATCCAGATCTTGGCTTATGGTACCCAAAAGATTCTCCATCGGAGCTTATTGCATATTCGGACAGTGACTATGGTGGTGACAAGTTTGATAGAAAATCCACAACTGGTGGATGTCAATTTCTTGGGAGTAGACTGATATCTTGGCAATGCAAGAAACAGACAGTGGTGGCAAACTCTACAACTGAAGCAGAATATGTAGCTGCAGCTGCTTGTTGTGGACAAGTCTTATGGATTCAGAACCAGCTGTTGGATTATGGGTATAATTTCATGCATACCAAGATTTTTGTAGACAATAACAGTACTTTATGCATTATTAAAAATCCTGTACATCATTCTAAAACCAAACACATAGAAATTAGACATCATTTTATAAGAGATTGCTTTGAGAAAGGTTTAATACAACCAGATAGGATAGACACAGAAGATAATGTGGCTGATTTATTAACTAAACCTTTTGATACTGGAAGATTTCAATATTTGGTAACAAATATTGGAATGGTTAATCTCACTTAATATGTGTTTTGGAACCTTTTTGTAAAAGTATGTACAGGATAATGCATTGTTATTGGTCTTTGTGATGATTTAGATTTTTCCACTTTATTTTTCTAACACTGACAAAGGTAAATTTAACGCTGACAAGTGTTATTTTGTCGTTGTTAGAGATATTATTGTCTAACGCTGACAAGAGTTCCTTCAACGCTGATAAGTGTTGTCGGGGCGCTGTCAGCAACAAATGTTAGTTTTGTGGTTTTCAATCTAAATGTGTAGGTGGTGTTAGCTTTATGCCATTGGATACAGAGTTGCTTATGGATCTTTGAAGAGCTATTTGGACATGTTTTTGTTTATGGATGATGGTTGGAATATTTATATTCCTATCTTGACATAAATTTTTTTAAATGTTCATATATATTTTGGGAAACTCATGTATCATAGTTTAAGGGGAGGTTTAAGGAACCTTTAGGACTCTTGGGTATTCTTATAATACTCTTATCACAATTCTAGATTGTGTCCACAGGTGAGTATGGGTTAGTTTTACTAAACCATGAGGCACTGTAGCATGCAAAGTTGACAAACTATGCATGCTGCCAAGACATTTTTGGCCTAGAATTGGTTGTGGTCTGTTGGGAGACTTGGGAATAATTTTGTTATGGGTTTACCTGGGAGTTACAAAGGATTTTGTGAAATAACTTTGTTGGTAAGTATTTTGGTTAGCAAGGGACACTTGAGGACATTTGTGTCTATCTTGCTTAAGCAAGTGTGCATAAGTGGACAGTGCTTGCCGCCCAGTAATTATTATCAACTTACAAGATATTTCCCTTAGGATAAATTACTTTGTTAAGGTATTTTTCTTTTTAAATATTTTTATTTTTAGACGCTGACAAGTTTTTCCCCAAACGCTGTTACGTCCAATCGTGACGCTGACAAGGCTTTAGGCAAACGCTGACAAGAAAATATAGCCGTTGGGCGTTGATGGGCTATTTTTGACCGTTGACACCTAGTGGGCCCTACCCAGTTGTTATTTTTTGACTAATCTTTGGCCGTAATTTCTGGGAGTTGTTACTTTTAATTAATGCATGAGATAAGTTATATTTGATTCAATATTTTCATCATTTCTCTTTGAATATAACTGCCTCATTTTTGACCAATCAAACTCATGCATCTCTCCTATAAATTTGGCTAACTTTTTATTCTGGGTATTCATATTTTCTTGTCTAACATTTTTCTCCTAGATTTTTCCCATATCTCATAACCTAAACAGCTTTCAACATGGCACCAAAGTTCAACTCAAGCAATCTAACATTGGAGTTCAAGAGCTAACATAATATGGTAGCTTACTTGGCCGCTGATAATGATTTGTTCCCTCAGTATTCACAAATGGTGGCATTTTTAAATGCATCCTCCATAAGGTATGCACTTTCTCATGAACCACTAGTCCCTGTCGTACACATTAGACAGTTTTGGAATAATGTTAGTTCCACAACAGCTAATGGAGTGACCACATTAACATCTACTGTTCATGGAAAAACATGGGTGGTCACTGAAGCCTTGGTTCGCCAAGCTTTGCGTCTTGATGACGCTGATGGTGTGACTACCCTTGCCATTGCAACAATAGAACAAGGTCTTAGGGAATTGGGTTATCCTATTCCTGCTGGTAAACCTTTAAATAAATATCATAAGCAGGAATTTCCCTCGGATTGGAAATATTTGATACATGTCCTTCTTTAATGCTTAAGTCCAAAATGTACTGCTTTTAATGAAATAAACAGGTCCATTGCAAGTGCTTTGGTTTGTATGTCACGTGGGCTTAGGTATAATTTTTCGAAAATGATTTTTGAAGGAATGTGTAAAAATAAGGGAAGTAAAATGACTTTGGCTTACCCAAGATTTTTGCAAATGGTGTTTGATTTACAAGAATATTGTACTAGGGATCATGACACTTTTTATGAGATCCCTTAGCAAAAGAAAACCATTTTTGACAAAATGATCTCCACAAACAGACCTATACCTCTCACCCAAGCCATGCTTGAAGTAATTCAGGCTGCTCAACCACAACCAGACCCTGCACCTCAACTTGAGCCTATCCTTGAACCATTACCTTCACCTGACCACATGGACGTTGACCAAGCCAATGTCAACGCTGACACTCAAAATGTTGGCGCTGACACAGCCAATCCCAACGCTGATGACATCCCTGAACAATCCCAAACACCCCTTAACCAACCAACACCCACACAATCTACCTCATCTTCCACCCCATTACAATCTAGGTTGAATAAACGCCAAAGGACTACTGGAGTGTTCTCCTCTAGTGGTCCTAGCCTTGTTGCAGAGAGAACCACCTCCACAAGTGTGGCTGGTGACATGGATGAGGCTGGGGCTATTGACACAGGCTTAGATGCTGGTCAAGACAGTCCCAACATCATTAAGACCTCATCCATGCCCCATGATTCTATTTTGGGAGGTCAAATCCCCATTCTAGCTGAGGGCAGATTGGAACCTATGACATTGAATGAATTGACGGCTGCTGTCATTAGCTTGCAAAAGCAAAATGTCAGCCTTGTACAAATTGTCAATAATCAGGGCCGTGAACTCCAAGTATTGAGGGAGCGGGTAACTGTTTTGGAGAATCCTAGTAGCAGGAGTAGAATGGAGGAATCTTCCAAAGGGGAGGATGAAGAGGATGAGCTGATTCATACAGCCAGTGAGAAGAGTTCACAATTTAGTGAATCTTTAAATGTTGCTGAAGCACTCACCAACTTGAAAAAGCACCCTGTCATTGATACATCCAAGGTAACTCCATTGAACTTGGAAGGATCTTTCACAGCAACAATGGGCGCTGATACAGGTTTGAACGCTGACACATCCAGCGCTGACAAAGGTAATCGGGGCGCTGATAAAGGTAACTTGAACGCTGACAAAGTTGCAGGTGGTGTTGATGTATTCCAGTCATCAACAATCATCAAAGATGTGTCTACACAGGTATCTTCATCTACTTTACCTATCATTGATCCAAAAGACAAAGGTAAAGGAATTATGGTTGAAGAAGATGTTCCAAAGAAAGATGCAGCACAAATTACATTTGATGAACAGTTAGCTGCACAACTTTTGGAAAAAGATTTGAAGAGGAGTGGTAGATCACCATTTGTTGCCACTTCTGAGAGTGAGGAAGAGAGTGGTGATGAAAAAGAAGGAGATAGCTCAGATTCAAGTGTTCAAATCATTGAAGATCCAGAAAGACTTGAATATGGGGATGAGTTGGCAAAAGAAAGATTGAGTGATTTGAAGAGGCAGGTTGATTGGGACCTTCCAGAAATCACCAGAATGTACCATGCTTGGGAAGACAAGGTAATGGACAACCCAGGGATGAGCTTATCAGATCAAATTTGGGGGTTGGAAATTCTTCTCAGGGTACAAGATGATATAAAGGTGATTTTGAGGTATAATGCACAAGAGGTCAAGACTTGGCTTAAAGAGATAGAAGGCAATTGTATTACAAGTTGCTTAGATGCCATCAACCTGGATGGACATACAAGAAGTTGCTGGCTTTATCTTTTGAGGAGCTAGAGTACAGGGCACATCCTATTTGGAGGCATGTGCAAGAAAATAATGTCTTACAGTTTCTTTCAGAAGAAAGGAAACAAGAGCTTGCTGAGGAAATGCAGATTGAAAAGGAGATGAGGATTGCTCAAAGACCAGTGAAGAAAGGAGATCCTCTCCAATTTCCCAAAGATATGGATGTGTATTATCCAAATGAAACTGTCATAAGGAAGCATCTCAAGCTTTCTCCATTGGAAGCTTCAGATTTGGTTAATGTAGTACCTCTAGATGCCAGAAATCCAATCATAAGTTTTGATGAAGATGAGTGTGGATTTTGGAAGATTGGCAGGTTTGGGAAGGAGGTACACACTTTCACTTCAATTATTTCTATCTTTGCAAGCATAGACAGAGAAGACTTGGTGCATCTATGGAGATTGATAGAGGCCAAGTATACGGCTGAAGCACCTACTTCAGCAAATGGAATAAGACTATGGCACACATTTTTGACTTTGTGTGGTCCAAGGGAAGCAGATCCTGCCATATGGAAGGATCTTGAAGATGACCTCAGTGGTCTTCATTGGAGGCTTTATTCTACTTGTGGTGTGTTTCATTTGAGCTCTACAAAGTTTTCAGAGTATCTACTTGTGGATGCTGACTATTTCTTGTCCAAAGAAGTATTGGAGAAGATGAAGGAGACACCCTTGGAGATTGATTATACTAGTGACGTGGCCAAAGACTTAATTAGATATGTTTATCACCAACATAAGAAGTTTTTGTAAGATTCCTCCTAGCCTTTAGTATTTATTCAGAAACTTGATCATTAGAGTGGATATCAAGTTTAGGGGAGGATTTTTGGGAATAAATTATGGGTCAGTTCACTAGACGCTGATAAGAAGAGTTCAAGCGCTGATAAGTTGACATTGGACGCTGACAGCCAAGCGTTGACAGTTAGGAAAGTCAACGCTGATAGCCTGGAAGACAAGCACTGATGGAAGTTATCTTATACGAATATTTTGTTTCTTTATTTGTATATGGTAAAGATAAACTCGACACTGTATTTTCCATTATTATCTTTACCTAGAATAGTTGATTCGTAGCTTTTTGTACAAGACTTCTTAATCTATAAAAGAAGATCTTTTAGGTTAATGTTAATCATCAGTTATAATAAGTTTTCACAAGTTAAATCTCTTTCATTGTAATCAAGTTCGATTATTCTAATACAAGTGAAAGTTTGTTTAACATCTTTGTGTTTTAGATTAAGTGTTAATTCCGCATAACACTTAGTTACTTTATTCATAAGCAAAGGTTTCTCTACGTGTATTACTTGATCTAATCTCGTATACACAAAGCTTAATCGATCTAAGTTTGGGATCAACACGTTGTATATCAAAATCCCAAATAAAGATTGGAGAAAAATGAAGAAGTCGTGGTCCAAGTATGAAGAATATCTCAAAAACTTCAAGTGAAGAACTTCCTATTAAGAAGAGAAGACCATTATTTCATGAACGTCTCTCAAGATTTGAAGTATGAAGTCGCTGCCAAATATCGGTCCGAGAAAGGTCTCAAATCGTGAAGCGAGTTATGCCAAGATATGAACTTTATGAGGTCCCGAGAAGCAGTTTTAAAAGATTTTGTCCTTTAGCTAACTATTGATTAAATCGTCCTACTTTATTTTCTGCCTAAATAACTATCGAAATAAGTCCACAATGCATCCTCATGATCATTCAAGACAACAATAAAATATAAGAGATATACCTAGGAATAAGGGAGTCTAAGTAAATAATTAGCCCACATGAGTTTGTGTTAGTTTGCTAACTTATAATAACAATGATCTCGTTCTTAAGCTTGGTTTGGGGAACGTGAAACTTGAGGATGATAATCATTCATGACATTTCCAAAACCCTAAGGTAAGTTTTTGATCTTTTTACTTGTTTTATTCTTTTGAATATTTTGTAATTTTCTATCTCTTTAATAAAGGCCAAGGTGGATTGATTATGATGAAAAATGTAAATCGTGCTTTGTAACTAATGCATTGCATGAGGACATTGCAATGGTCAAGTGTAGGGTATTTAGTAAGTGTGAAAACACTTATCCTTTTACTACTTAATTACAATAATAACCAAGCTAAAACGTGTATTTTATGTCGTAAATGTCGGAATTATGCGTGGTTTGTGTTTTTGTTGTGATTAAGGATCAAAATGTGAAAAGGGAAGAAAACACGGGCTTTCACGGGCTTTTATCGAACAAAAAGACAAAATACGAAGTCAAGAGATCAAGAGTGCAAAAAGAACGGAAGTCCAAGACCTACTCTAAAAGATTTATCGAAGAAAAAGTCTAATGACGGAAGTTTAATAAAAGCCGAAGAACTCAAGTCTAATTTATGAAGAAATTACAAGACGAGTTTAATTAATCCCGAGACAAAGTCGAGAAAGTCGAAGAACTTAAAAGACGAAAGACGAGAAAGAAAGAAAGGAAGAAGCAACACATGCTTAACCTCTCTAATCACTATAAATACCCTTCATTTTGGCTATTTTGACAAACTAGTCTTCCATTTTAATTACTTGCACTTTTCTTAATTGCACCTTTAATTACTTGTCTTGCACCTTAAATTTGTAAGCTTTTAATTCTTGTCTTTATTTTAATTGTTGAATCTTAATCTTAATCAAGTTTTATTTTAATCTCTCATTCTACCTTTCTTGTGTTGATTTAATCTTATTGCTTATTTGCTTATTGTTATGCTTGTCTGATTAATTGTTATGTTTTTATGTTGATGATTGTGTTAGCTTATTGATTTTATAGCTTATTGTGTTTTTCTTAAATTTAATAAGTGCTTATTTGTTTCTAGCTTAAATTTAGTTTTAGCTTATTTCATTCTTACTGTTATCCGGGTTTGGTAAATCCTTGTATTCCGAATATAGACCAAATCAAGTGATTCCGAATAGCCATCAGGAAGATTATTCCGGATAAGGGTAAAAACCCTTTATTCCGGATAAGTTACTCAAGGAAAAGATTCAGGATAAGGCTTCGTCATTTATTCCGGATAGTGGTGACAACGCACATTCCGGATAAGAGGCACAAGTCATATTCCGGATAAAGACCTGAAGATTTATTCCGAATAAGGCTTATTTGGTGATTCCGGATAAGCAGATTTAGGCATTCCGAATAAAGCTCAGAAGTTGATTCCGGATAAGGAGTGACAGTAACGTATTCCAGATAAGCTTCGGAAGACGGATTCCGGATAACTACAATCTAGTCAAATTCCGGATAAGGGCACTTTTGATTATTCCGGATAAGGGAAAGGTAAAGTATTCCGGATAAGCTGCAAGTTTTAGATTCCGGATAGGTATCCGGAATATATTCCGGATAGTGACAGCTTGAGTGTATTCCGGATAAGGAATTCCTGGGTATTCAGGATAAGTCGCAAGGGAAATTATTCCGGATAACCACAAGTGGATATTCCGGATAAGCATCTCGACAAATATTCCGGATAAGGGCATTTCTGACTATTCCGGATAAGCTTCGAATTGGTATTCCGGATTACCTTCCTCTTCCATATTCCGGATAAGGGTTCGGTTGAATTATTCCGGATAAGAGGCAGAACAAGATTCCGGATAAGAAACTGTTGGTGATTCCAGATAAGAGTGACAGTTTTATTCCGGATAAGCAGCAGGTTTGTTATTCAGGATAAGAGCAAGATTGGATTTTGAATAGTGGCAGTATTTTGGATCCCGGCTCAGGTTCTGTTTACTTTCTTTTTATTTTTAAGCATTTATTTTTCCGCCATTTTTTTAAGTGTAATTTTAATTGCTTTGTCTTAGTTTAATTTTAAAGTTCACATTTTTATTACATTGTCAATTTAATTTTTCGTCACAGTTTAATTTTAAGTCATTTAATTTTAAAATTTTTAATATTGCACCATTTAAGTTTTAATTAGTTCTAGATTTTATTTACCCGTCATTTACTTTAACGTTTTGCACATTTATTTTACTACAACGACAACTCTATTATTTTCCCACCAAAAGACGACTGAGTCGCACTTAAACCAATAGTCAATTCGATTAGACATACGGCAAAGAACTTTTTAACTGAGTAAAATCGAGTTATTAGGTAACCCGAATGTTTTCTATGTCTAATTAATAAGTGTGTTCTCGTGTTTGTGTTTTACGTGTTTTAATTAGTTATCGATCGTGACTTAATATATTTATTCGTGTTCGTAATAAATATATATATATATATATATATATATATATATATATATATATATATATATATATATATATATATATATATATATATATATATATATATATATATATATATATATATATATATATATATATATATATATATATATATATATATATATATATATATACGTAATATTAGTTCGTGATTAAATTACGTTCATGATTTCATGTTCGTATGTTCGTGATTGTAATTATTATTGGAATAATTATCGTGTGTTCATACGTAATAAATACCTATCGTGTTATAACACGTACGTAATACTTGGAATTCTTGTTCGTGAAACGTAAACATGTTATAAAAGGAAAGTCCTAATCATGTACGTACTATCAAAAGGGTACTATTCATGGTAAAAGCATGCGGGTTTTACAATAGGTTTGGTGTTGGAGGATCCTTCAGCACCAAGCATTTTCTTCTTTTGAGCAGGTATTTGTTCACGTATGCATTGATTTACCCTATCAGAGTTTCTAAGCCAAGATGTAACAATGTCTTTTGCTTCTTTTAGTTCCACTCTAAGAGAATTCTTTTCTTCCAAAATTTCTTTGTTCAATTGTTGAAAAGTAAGAATATCAAGTTTAGCTTCTTTTAGCTCTATTTGCTTACTTTCAAAATCTTCAAGTTGTAAAACAAGTTTGTGAAATTTTTCAAGCAAATTGTTTCTTTGCTCTTCAACAAATTTTAGATCAATGCACAAGTAATCAAAGACGAATTTAATGTCATCTTTATCTTCTAATTCACGAAGAGTTTGTACCTTTTTTTTGTGACATTGACCCATTCTCCATTTCTGGCACTTTCTCTGGTGACAACATTTGAGCTTGCCCCTTTATCATCAGCAAGTGCCATTAGCACTTTTACATTTACCAACTCATCATCATCTAAAGAAACATCTTCTTCATCCCATTAATAATTCAGCAACAAGTCCCTTGTTCTTGTCTTGCTTGGGAGTCTTGGATGAGGAGCTTTCAGTACTCATTAAGGCCAATCTTGCCTTGATTTCTCTGTATTTGACTTCAAAGTCTTTTGTAGGCCTGAGTTCAAACCTGCTTTTCTGAAATGGAGTAGAAGCAATTTGTTTTGGTTGAATTGATGATTGACCAGTTGGTCTTGATTGAGCTGGTGAGGAATATGAAGGGAGAGATGTTTTTGAATAACAATCCCTAGCATAGTGACCAGTCTTCCTACATTTGTAGCATTCAGTGTCAACTGAAGCTTTTGTGGAGCTGGAGAACTTGCCTCCTTTCTTAAAGAACCTTCTAGACTTGGCCAGAAGTGCTCTTTCATGAAATTCCTCTTTGAGGTCATTCAGATTTTCCTCACTATATCTAGTATCTTCCTCATCATCAGGACTATCTTAGTAGTCTTGAATGACAGCTTCACTGAAGAAGGCTATGAACAAGGGTGTAGCAATGGTTAATGCTTTACTCTTGCTTGAGCCTTCATAAATTCTATCAACTAGGTTTTCTTCATATTTTAGTTTCCCAAAAAGAGAGGCTAGATCACAATCTTTAATGTGATTAGCATTTCTCAAGCTTTGGCAGAAACTGAGCCGCTTCTTTGGCAATACATTAACAAAAATTGTGTTGATTTTAAGTTTTGAAAGCTCAACACCATCATTCACAAGTTCATTCATCGGTGCTTTGTATCTGGTAAATGTCTGTGTGAGGGTTTCCCCTTCTTTGTGCTTGAAGGTGTTGTATTAAGCTTTAAATACATGATTTTGGTTTCTTTTACATCAGAGGGTCCCTCATGGTAAAGAATAAGGTCCTCCCATTTAGCTTTGGCTGTTTTGCAATTTACAACAGAATTCATTTGGTCATCTGGAAGCACAGACATGATGAGACTTTTGAGACGCTGATCTAGGTTAGCAGCTTTTCTCTCATCAGCAGTCCATTGTGCTTCAGGTTTTCTATTGTCTCCAACCATTGGAACAAAAGGACCATTTTCAATGATTCCAAAGAATTGAGGTTCAATTCCAACCATGTGGACAAGAAACCTCTTCTTCCAATTTGTAAAGTTGGCTACCTCTAGTACAGGAGTAGCATTGAGTTGGCCACCCCTATATTCTAGGGTTTGTGGTATAACTTGAGCCATTTTGGATCTTGATTTGAAAACTTTTAAATGAGCAGTTTAATAAAATAAGAGTTTAACTAATCAAACAGCTCTGATACCAGTTGTTGGTCCCTATTAATTCGATATTACTTATTATCTTAAGTAATAACTATTACTTTGACTCAAGTGTGTTGTTTTAACATAAGATAAGAACTATGAAAGATTAAAACAACAATACCAATATACTATTCAACGTATAGACTTTTATTAGAATCAAATAAAGAATCTATAACCCACTTTGTTTGCGGAATAACAAAGTGGTTGAATGACAATGGGTTTGATCTCCTCTACTTAAACGTTTAACCAAAGTTAAACTCTAAGCTCCAATCTAAACATTCATATGCATCTTTGGCTATATGGTTTAGTTTGTATCGAGAGAGAAAGGTTTTCCAGAGTTTAAGCTCTTCTATTGGTTGCCTTTCTCTCTTGATGAACACTCCTTTATATAGGCAGTGTAAATTAGGGTTTGTATTTTGCATGTACCAATGCATCAGTTTATCCAGTAGGTGGTTGATACCCATGCTGGATAAACAGTACAAAGTACTTAATAAACTATTCTAGGAAAGATAAAGGTTGTACTTATATCTAAGTATACAAGCAACCTACGTTGACTTAAAGTTATCTTTTCCCGCCTAATGCAAACCATCAGAATACTGAAGAGTCTTTAGTATCCTAGAGGAGATCGACATCATTCAGTTTGGTATTGTCAAGCCAAACTGAACTGAAAGCCCTTCTTCAGTCCTTGTTCTTCAGCAACTAGACCGCCTAGTATTTGAAGCGAAGACTCCTTTGTCTTCTAAGTTCACTAGAAGGGGAGTGCTGAACTTTCTTCAGCTTTAAAGTCTTCAATAGGAACTTTGTTCCTCTGGTCATCCATCAACGGACTGGCCTTACTACTGAGCATGAAACACTTAGGGGGATTTATATTCAAATCCTAGAGTTGCTTCGGGGTCAGTAAATACTGGCCCAACACTAATCATGCATAGAAAGGAAGTCCTTACTGAAAGGACAGAAAATCTGTACCTCGTGTCCAATAATGAAATATGAATGAAAGCTGAAAGATCGATTCCGACTTCAAGGTTACTACATAGATAAAGGACGCGGAGATGAGTTGTCTAATTACTGTTTAGTGTTACTGATTTTTATTTGTTCTTAATTTAATTGATTTTATTCTTGTGATACTGTTTGGGTATAATCTGATAATATCTGACAGTTCTGTAATATTACTGGTTATGATGTTCCTGTATTGCTGATTACAGTATAAAGTGTATTCCGATATTATAACATTGCTAAAACTAGCAACCTGCTATAATTAGTAAGTTTTCCTGAATTAGAAAGTTTCCTAAAAGGTTTCCAAATGTAATTTCCTTGAAAGTAAAATATTAAATAATTCACCCGTTTTAAAGTAATTTAAAAGAATCAAAATTTATATTACCAATTAATTTAATAATACAAAACAATATAAATTAACTTTATTTCTTTTAAACATGCTTAAAAACGATTTAAATAAATCTTAACATAATTTCTTGTACGTATATTACTCGTGATCCCGAAACGCCCGAGTCGAAACTCTCCCCGAGACACACATGTCTCGGGTTAAACCGAACTGAGCCCAACAGCAGTTCCCACTATTTGTTCAAAGTTTCCACTGTTTGTTTTTGGTGTTAAGGTTCCCACTGCTTTGTTATATATTCCCACTGTTAGTTCTATAGTTCCCACCGTTAGTTCTATAGTTCCCACCGTTTGTTACACGTTCCCACTGGTAGTATTACCTTTCCCCACCGTTGACAAACCCAAACACACCCCTTGTCAGTTAATCCCAAACACCCCCTGACTGAGTCGTTTTTCCCATTGTGCAATAAACCAAACACCCCTTGCTGATTGTTGCTGTTGTTCGAACAAAAAACACCCTTGCTGATTGTTTTTTTCTAACCGCTGTTATTAACTCCAAACACCCCCCCTAATGGTTTGTGTCTCGGATGACAGCAATGGCCACCACCGAGAGTCCTTGACTCTTGGTTTTCTGGAATCAAACCCAACCCATCACCCCTGTTTCTTGTTCATTATTTCATGTTTAAATCTTTATTATCATTAGGTGTTTTTAACATTCCAAATATTAAATCGTGATTAACAAGAATTTAAGGAAAGGGGTGATTACCTAGGTTCGTGATACAGGGTCATAGGAACCCCAAACGTGATCAAAACAAGAATCGAACCATCTTCTTCCTTGTGTTTGTTCGTCAGCAGTAAGAAGGCAAGACAGAAAACAACGACTCTTTTTTTTTGTCGGCAGAAACAAGGGACCACAACCCTAGTTTTTTTTGTTATGATGAAATAAGATGGAGTTACTACTTGTTTCCCTGTGATATTTTAATTTCGGGCTGAGCTTTAAAGCCCATGGTTTCTTTCTCTTTTCTTATTTAACCGCAGGCCACATATACTTACATTTAGTTTCGTTTAATCTTATTTAAATTTCGTGTTCGTTTTTAAAACCCGTCATATATATATTTATCTGAATGAGATAAATACGTACGTAATATGGAATAACTATTTTCTGAATAAATAATTACGTCACGATCTTAATTAAAACTGAGGCTGTACAATTACTGTTAACGTTTAATTATTTTATGTAAAATAAATAATACATACGTAATATTTTCGTGACTTGATGAGGACTGGTCATGTTCGTGTTTTGCATGTTCCTTCCCGTTATCAGTATGCTGACATTTTTACGAAGGGTTTACCGACTACATTGTTTGATGAATTCCGCACCAGTTTGATTGTGTGCTCCTCTCCCGCTCCAACTGAGGGGAGCTATTAGCATATATATTTATGGGCCTAGCCCCACTGTGGTTATAGTTTGTATAGGTTATTATTCGGCCCATGTTGTTTGACTATATATTGTATTATGTAACATTATGGAGACACGAAATACAAAAGTTTACAAAATCTTGAAACTATAATTGTTTACGTAAATTAGCTCTTATGACTATTTTGCTTACATCGTTAGTCTTTTTTTTGCAGCGTTAGTCTTGAATGAAAAAAAAATGTATATTTATTTATATAAAAAAATTGTATGCTTTTTATATAAATGAATAAAAATTATATTATGTATTTTTTTAGAAATACAAAAAAAAGAAAAAAACCATTGACACCATATTTTATGATGTCAACCATTACCCAAAAAATATGGTGTCAAAAAATTTATGCGGTCAAATCCACTTCGTCTTGCATGACAAACATTTTTTTTTTGGGACGAGCGGTTAGGCCTCAATTGCTCCTACCGCTCATAAATGAAAAAAAAAGAATATTTGGGAGAAAAATTGAGAGTGTTTATTTGGGAGAAAAAAATATTTGGGATCAAGTAAACTATGATAACGCATATTAAATTCATATCTCCAAATATGTTTTTTCACTATTTTAAATAAAGGTGGTAAATTATATCCACTTTTATTTTAGTTGGACTATTTGAACAACTTAAAAGTAATAAGTGATAGATATTTTTTGTCTATTAATTAATCTTAAGGGGTGTTTGTTTTAGCTTATATAGTGGGCTTATAAGCTTATTAGCTTATATAAGCTTATAAGCCGAAACCAAGTGTTTGGTTAAGCTTATATAAGTAGGCTTATAGGCTTATATAATGGGGTTTTGGTAAGTCAAACATTTGAGGCTTTTATAACAAAAGGTGGACTTATATAACTATTACATATAAAAAGACTTTCATATGTTTTTTTTCATTTTACCTTACTAATTTTAATAAGCCTAACCAAACACTTAACATAGGCTTATATGCTTATAATTTTTAAGCCATAAATGGCTTATATAATATAAAGGTGCGCTTGGTATGCTAAGAGGAATCACTATCGGTAACAGAATGTTATAAGGGTGGAATGGTAATGAATATATCACAATCGATATTTTTGTTTGGTTTGTATTAGTTGGGTATGTAATAATTTAATAAATTTTAAAATTTTCAAATATATGTGGTGGAGAAATTTGTATTTTAATAAATATGTGGTGGAGAAGTAAAATACACGGAACTCACGGGAATGAAATATGAAAGTCACCTTTATCCACTACTATGGATCTATGGGTATCCTTTCATAACCTCATTCCTAATGCATTAACCAAACATTTATATTAATTACGATAGTCATTCCACCATTCCCCAAATACATACCAAACGCACCCTAAGTCTAACCCCACTCATAAGCTAAACCAAACACCCCCTTAAGTCTATTTGTTTCTCCTTTAATATTGTCCATTTGACCTAAGTTCATTTGGTCTAATGTTCATTTGGCCCAAATCCGTTTGGTCTAAATATTAAAAATTGTCCATTTAATTTACGTCTATGAACCAACGTCCGTTTATCCCATTGCTCATACCCGCTCTACCCACCCATTTAGTCACCCTAATTTTAACGTTGAGTTCATTTTTTCACAAAACTAATGAAAAAAATGTTATTTTCTCAAATTTTATTTTCTCTCTTTATAGTATGACTAATCAAGGTTCGAAAACAGTACCGCACAAGCCATATTCGGTTGTTGGCCTGATCCGGTTAGTTCATTAGCCTTGCCCGGTCCAACACATTACAATTACTAATTTTCCTTAAAAGCGAACCAGATCAGACCAAAACGAAATCAAACCGAAATAGTTACGTCTGGTCTAATCGGTCCGGCTCGGGCCAATTTCTCGATCGGGTCGACCCCACTTTTCAGAATTCTGAATTTTGAAAAAGAAAATGGAATTGGTTCCATGAACTGACAGTCGAGTCAAACATTGACACGTGTAACAAAACAACTAGCTTATATTTATTCTTCTTCTTCATGTTATAAGTTCACTATCATAATTCAAAAGCAGAGGTGGCTCAAAAGGTGTGCAAGTGGTGCGGTTTCACCGGGCCTCCGATTATAAAAGGGCCTCATCTTTATTAGTCTTATACATAAATACGTTATATATAACATATTTGCGTCATATAATTCAAGTTTACATGCAATTTATCTTTAATTTAAAAGTAAAACGGGGCCTCCTTTTTGTTATTGCCTAGGGCCTACAAAATCAATGAGACGGCCTGTTCAAAAGCACATTTTTTTATAATCATGGTTTTCGACACATTGACCGACTAATTCACAGAGTTTTAAACCCAAGATTTCTCATTGCAGCTAAAAAATGGGGTCTGGTTTTGTATTGAGTACAGCTGAGATTCATCTCATGAATGCTGGTAAAAGCTTGTTGTTTTCTTTACCTGAATCGTCCCATGAACTTGTCCCTCTTCTTCAGGTTACTTTCTTTCGCTTTATATAGCCTGCTTACGCCTTTATTTGTTTTTCGCCTCGCCTTATGTTTCGTAAAAGCCACAAAAAATGAGTTTATATAAGACCAAAATTTCAAAATAAGCCACAAAAAATGAGGTTACAAAACATAATCTGAAAATCAAATAAGCCAAAAGGGGATATTTCGGGTTGCTTAATCTTTTGTGTTTGTGATTTTGGGTTTAGGAAATACTTTTGGGATTAGCTTATTTAAGTCTATAACCTCATAAGTCGAATGAAGTGGGCTTATGAACTTTTTCAAACACCCCCTTGGGGGCGGTGGCGGAACAAGGAAGTTGGTGTAGTGGGTGCAAAAAAAAAATTTTGGACACAAGTTGTTGTATACACCAAAATAAAGATATAAATATAAGGTTTTTACATTATTTTTTTCCTTTTGGGGGGAAATTTGAAGGTTTTTTACCTTGTTTTATTTCCGAGTGGGGGTAATTTGAGTCTACAATGGGGGCATTTTAATAAAATGGTCCTAAAAAAAATTTTTACACTAAAATTTGATTTTTTTGTCGAGCCATGGGGGGCGCCGCCCCCCCGGACATTCCAAATAGTTCTGCCCCTGCGTGGGGGTGTATGTATATGGTTAAGGTTTTTCTTTTTATGTTATTTCGGGAGATGTAACACATAAATTCCGTTGAGAGAGGTTAAATGTAAAGTTATTGATGGGGATCTTTGTTTGTCCTTATTTGGTTTGGGCTTATGTTGCATAAGCTTGCTTTTTGTGGCTTTTTTTTAAACTTTCAGGCTTATATAAGCTCTATCATGTCAAAATGAGGCCGAAAAGTTTCAAAATAAATCCACAAAAGTGAGCTAGTGAAACATAAGCTGAAAACCAAATAAGCTACAGATTGATAGCTCACTTTGTTTCGGCTTATATTGCGTGCTTGTGGCTTATTTGGTTTTCGGTCTTATTATGACATGATAAGCTTATATAAGCCGAAAAGTTTCAAAATAAGCCACACAAAGTGAGCTTATTATGAAACATAAGTTCAAAACCACGCAAGCCATAAGCCCCTTTTAAAACTTTTTGTTCCATATTTGGTTTTCGGCTTATGTTTCATAAGCTCACTTTTTGTGGCTTATTTTAAAACTTTTCGGCTTGTATAAGCTTATTATGACATGATAAGCTTAGATAAGCCGAAAAGTTTCAAAATAAGACACAAAAAGTGATCTTATGAAACATAACCCAAAACCACGTGAGCCTGTTATATAAGGCGAAACGAACACCCGTATTGGGGGTGTATATGGGTAAAAGGTTAAGGTTTTATCAGTGTTTAAGTTATTTTAGGAAATGTACGCTGCTTAAACGGGCTACGCGTGACCATTACAAAGGATAAAAGAAAAGGCTTTTTGTTGGGAATTATTTGTTAAGTTTCAAGTACCGTTAGTATATTCCAAGTACTGTTAGTGTTATGTAAGTACCGTTAGTGTTAACGCGGTACATAGTAAGTACTGCTACTTATAAAGTAAGTACTTCTATGATGATTAGGACGAATATATCTTTGTATAAGATATGTCATAGTTATAGTTAGAGTATATCTTATGTGATATACCTAAATAGTTAGAATATTGATAATATATCGTCTGTGATATAGTTATCCTTATAGAATATTCTAACGTTTCTAGGGTTCCTTACTCTATAAAAGGAACATAGGTACAATGTCTTTTATGTACCTCATTCAAGTCGATTAATAAGAGAATCGAATTGTTAAAAGTAATTATGTTCTTCTGTGCTTTATAAGTTAGATTCCGCATAACTTATTTAGTGTTAGTAAGAGTGCTCAAAGTGTTTTAGTTTGATTACAAACTATTATACTAATTCTTAACAGAATATAGATCCAACCAAAGGGATCAACAAGTGGTATCAGAGCTTGTTGAGAAACTCTGAAAAAGAAGAACACGGCCCTAAACACTCCACACATACCAAATCTCAATGTCTCAACCAGATGGTGATAATGCTCACTTGGATGATGTTCAGAACCCTGATCCTGTTCTGCCACAGGGGCAACCACAAGTTGTGCATCTTGCACCAGCACAAGGTGCTCAAGCCATGAATGATGTAGCTACCTCTACACCAACACCTTCTCATACTCTGTCTGATGTTAAACTCCTAGTTCTCAAAGGTGACAATTATGAGACATGGGCTATGCAGATGGAACATTACTTAAATCACACAGATCAAACTGTATGGCAAGTTATCAAGAATGGGAATACACCAAAGAAGCTACATTGGTTACCAGACAATACATGCTATGTTCTACCTGTTGTGACTGCTAAGGAGGTACCAGCAGAGATCAGAGAAAGAAAAGCCAGAACTGCTTTGGCTATGGCTCTTTCTGAAGACATTCTACCAAGCTTTCATCATTATAAAGATGCCAAAGCTATGTGGGATGCTATAAAACTTAGATTTGGAGGCAATGACAAATCTAAGAAAATTAAGAAGATTGTTCTTAATCAAGAATTTGATAACTTCTCAATTACCAGTATAGAGGGGATACATGGTGGATATGGAAGGTTGAGCAAGTTGCTTATTCAGTTAGCAGTTTATGGACAAGTAATTCCTAATGAAGAAGCCAATCTAAAATTCTTAAGAAGTGTTCCACCAGAGTGGAAAGCAATGGCTATGCACTTCATCACAAGAGATGATTTGGAAACAATTCCTTTTGATCATCTCTACAACAATCTTAGAGCATATGAGATGGATGTGAAAGGCACTGAAGTAAAGACAGCAACTACTTCAAAGTCTAACTTGGCTTTTGTGTCAGATGGGAACAGCGGTACTTACTTTCAAAATACCGCTAGTGGATCTAGTAGTGGTACATACTTCACAAATACCGCTGGAAGACTTACAAGCAGTACTTACCCACAAAGTATTGAAAGCAGTCCAATAGTCTCTCAAAATCCACATGGAAGGTATTCACCATTGTTTAGTGACAATGATGCCTTCTCATTCTTTGCTGGACAAGACAACAGGCCAAGATTAACTCTCAATGACTTGTTCCAAATGGATGATGCTGATGTTGAAGAGATGGATCTTAAATGGCAAGCTGCTATGGTGTCAGTAAGATCTAATAGGTTCTTCAAGAAGACTGGAAGAAAAATGACTGTTGATCCTAATGAGCCATTAGGATATGACAAATCCAAAGTTGAATGCTATAACTGTGGAAGGAATGGACACTTTGCTAGAGAATGCTCTAGAGATAAAACTGAGACTAGCAATCAGAAGTCCAAGAACAGATATAGAACCAGTCCAAGAATAACTGAAAGCTTTCTAAAAGGAAACAGCAGGAGTCCTAAAGGAACCAAATCATTGGTTAGTATATATGGAGTGGTGAATTGGGCAGAAGAAGAAGAAGAAGAAGAAGAGCTTGGATTAATGGCTCTCTCACATGAAGATAATGAGGTACATCCTTGTTCTAAAGATTGTATTCTTAAATTTAATAGCCTAAAAGTAGAACTAGAGGAACAGTATCAAAAGGTTAACACATGCACTGTCGAAGTAAAAGCTTTCAAACAGGGTGTTGTTAAATTAGAAGAAAATATAGTTTTGTACAAAAAGGCTCAACAAAACTGTGAAGAGAAAATAAGGATTTTGACTCTTTAAATGAGGGGAAAAGATGTGGAAATAAAAGCTTTTGAAAGACAACTTTTAAAAGTAAATTCAGAAAATGAAGCTTTAAAAACCAGTCTTTGTAATGAAAGGGAAGTGATTAGTCATTGGCAACAATCCTCTAAAGGATTGGGAAAATTGATTAATTCACAAATGGGGTATTATGATAAAACAGGCCTAGGATATATTGAGGATCAACCTGGGATAACCTTAACTAACAAGGACTTATCAAAAGGGATTTTTGATAGTTCTAGTAAGGTAGATGATACACCTGAAAATGATAGATATGCTGAAGGAATGAAGGCAGTTCCTCCACCATTATCAGGAATTTTCATGCCCCCTTGTAATGATACTAGTATAGAGTTAGAAGAACCTAAGATTAATAATGTCTTAAACTCTAGTACTCTGTCCCAAGAAAAGACTGCTGTGACCAAGAATATTGTTTTTCCACCCTTAATGAACAACTTTGTTTCTGAGGAATCTAAGACTAGTTCTGCTCCCAAGCAGGTAAAAACTCCTAGCAAGATATTGGAAAACAATATAAAACATAATAAAGTCAAAATGGGTGGGCTAGGTTTTGAAAAAGTAAAGTCAAAACAACCTTTTGGGTCTTCTTTAAGAAGAAAAGGATGTTATATTTGTGGTAGTCTAAATCATTTTATCAAAGACTGTACATTACATGAAGATAAAATTGTGAAACAAAAGGGTACACAAAGGGTCATGAAATACAGTAATGGGAAAAATGCACAGCTTTATAGGAAACAGAAACTTAAAGATGACAAACCTAAGTTTGATCACACAAGGGTAGTTAAACAGGTTAAAATAATCCTACCAAAAGTTTTGTTCCTAGGGCAGTACTTATGAAACAAGGACTAGCATCTTTAAAGTCTGGTAAACCAAGTACCGGCAAGTCTAGATCTGCAAGTACTGCTAGACCAAACTCAAGTACTGTTGGTTTAAAGTCTGTAAAACCAATGTTCTCCAAGACTTCTAAGAAAGTTTTTGAAAAAGTTAAAACACCTAGAAGTATGGAAAAGAACAAACCAGTGCAAATGTGGGTTCCTAAAAGAGATAAGCCATGTGTTAAAGTAAGTACCGCTAAAGCAGTACTTAAGTCAAAGAAGTCAGAGCACATAGAGTCACCCTATGACTTTGAATACATAAATGAAACCATGAAGTATAAGAGTAAAAAAGTAGCATTACTAGGAATGCTTCAGTACAAACTCTTAAATGTGTAGGTCCCACAAGATACGAGCCAAATGTGGCTTGGGTCCCTGCTAAAAACTAATGAGTTTTATTTGTGTGCAGGGGCATCTCATTGATGAATTAAAAGATAAAGGAATTGTAGATAGTGGATGCTCAAGACACATGACAGGAAATAAAGATCTTCTTGCTGAATTTGAAGAATTCAGAGGAGGTCCAGTAGCCTTTGGGGGTAGCAAAGGTAGAATCACTGGCAAAGGGAAAATCAACACAGGAAAGTTAGAATTTGAAGATGTTTTCTTTGTAAAAGAATTGAATGAGTTCAATCTCTTTTCTGTATCACAAATGTGTGATAAGAAGAACAAGGTGCTATTCACAGACAAAGACTGCTTGGTGTTGCCCAAAGACTTTGAGATGCCTAAGGAATCTCAAATACTGCTTAAAGTGCCCAGGCAAGAAAATATGTACACCTTTAATCTTTATACTATTACTCTAACAAGTGGTATTACATGTTTGCTAGCTAAGGCTTCTTTAGATGAGTCAAATTTATGGCATACAAGGTTAGGTCATGTAAATTTCAAGAATCTTTATAGATTGGTGAAAAGGAATTTGGTTAGAGGTCTACCTAACAAATCTTTTCAAAATGGTTTCACATGTGCTGTTTGTCAAAAAGGTTAACAACATAGAGCCTCTTGTAAGACCAAGAATGTAAACACTGTGACAAAACCTTTGCAACTTTTGCATATGGATTTATTTGGTCCAGTTTCTATCAGAAGCATTAGTCATAAGACCTTTTGTCTAGTCATAACTGATGATTATAGTAGATTCAGTTGGGTTTTCTTTTTAGCCCTTAAAAGTAAAACAAGTGAATTACTAAAGGACTTTATCACTTTAGTTGAAAAACAGTTCACTAAACAGGTATTAATCATTAGGACTGATAATGGAACAGAAATTAAGAATGCTGATTTTGATGAATTCTGTAGGTCTAAAGGAATTAAGAGACAATTTAGTAATCCTAGAACTCCTCAACAAAATGGAGTAGCTGAAAGGAAGAATAGGACATTAATTGAGGCTGCTAGAACTATGTTGGCTGATTCACTTTTGCCAAATACCTTTTGGGCAGAAGCAATCAATACTGCATGTTATGTGTTAAATAGAGTCCTAGTAACTAAGCCTCAAAACAAAACACCTTATGAACTCTTGACTAATGTAAAGCCTAACATAAGTCATTTAAAACCTTTTGGGTGTCATGTGTCTATACTAAATACTCTTGATTATTTGGGAAAGTTTGATGGAAAGTCTGATACAGGATATCTTGTAGGATATTCATTGCAAAGTAAAGCATATAGGGTTTACAATTTGGCAACTAAGAAAGTTGAAGAAAATGCTCATGTCAATTTCTTAGAAAATAAACCCAATGTTCCAAGAATAAGTTATGCTTGGATGTTTGATTTAGATTATCTAACTAACTCCATGGATTACTACTCTTTGCAAAAGGATCATCAAACTAACAATGCAGGTAGTGAGTCAAGTGCAACTAATTCAGGTGCTCAAGAAGATGTTTCTTCATCAGATGATGATGTTCATGTCTATGTGCCCAACATGCCTACTGTTACTCCTATGTCTGCAACTCCCAAGAAGCAAACCACGTCATCAAATGATGATCAAGCCTCCCATGAGCTTCAGAGGCTTCAAGATCAAGAAAAGAATGCTACATCTGCTAATAAGCATTTAGGAGAAGAGTCTTTTGAGTCACAACATTCAGCAGTACATACTATACCTAGCGGTACTTCATGTGCAAGTACTGCTAAGTTAAAATCTGCCAAATCTGTTGACTCACTAGAAGAGATTTTACAAGCATTGGACGATGAAGACTTATATGCCAGTCCAGCTGAAGGAATCTTCTCCAAAGCTTCCTATGATGAGCAGGGTGCAGTAACTAATTTCAACAATTTGGAAACAGAAATTCTAGTTATTTCTATTCCCACTCATAAAGTCAACAACAACCATCCTACTACACATATTATTGGTGATCCAAAATCTGTTGTACAAGTCAGAAGACAACTACAAACCAATATTAAAACTCATGCACTAGTGAGTTATGTCAAACAACAGCAGAGAACAAATCATAAAGATACTCAGCATTGTTTGTTTGCCTGTTTCTTATCTCAAGTAGAGCCCAAAAACATCTCTAAGGCTCTTGATGAAGAAAGTTGGGTAGATGCCATGCAAGAAGAATTAACACAATTTGAGCTACAAAAAGTTTGGATTCTTGTAGATCTTCCCTCGGGTAAAAGAATAATTGGTACTAGACAGGTCTTCAGGAACAAGAAGGATGAAAGAGGCGTTGTTGTGAGGAACAAGGCAAGACTTGTTGCTCAAGGCTATAGATAGGAAGAAGGGATAGACTATGATGAGGTTTTTGCACCAGTGGCAAGGATAGAATCCATTAGGTTATTTTTGGCCTTTGCATCATATATGGGATTTATAGTCTATCAAATGGATGTGAAAAGTGCATTTCTATATGGTACTATTTTAGAGGAAGTATATGTCTCACAACCTCCAGGTTTTGTAGATCCTAAATTCCCCAATAGAGTCTACAAGGTTGTCAAAGCACTTTATGGTCTGCATCAAGTTCCAAGAGCCTGGTATGCAACTTTATCCAACTTTCTGCTAGAACATGGATATAGGAGAGGAACCATTGACAAAACTCTGTTCATCAAGAAAAATTCCAAGGACATCATTCAAGTTCAAGCTTATGTTGATGACATCATTTTTGGTTCTACCAAGAAGACATGGTGTGAAGAGTTTGAAGCTTTGATGAAAGGAAGATTTCAAATGAGTTCTATGGGAGAACTAACTTTCTTTTTGGGACTGCAAGTCAAACAAAGGAAAGATGAAATATTTATCAGCCAAGATAAATATGTTGCTGAAATCTTAAAGAAATTTTCATGTATGGATACAAGGAGTACAAGCACACCTTTTGAAGCTAAGAAATCTTTATCAAAAGATGAACATGGGGAAGATGTTGACATTCATCTATATAGGTCAATGATTGGTTCATTGATGTATCTTACTGCTTCAAGCCCAAATATAATGTTTGATGTGTGTGCCTGTTCAATGTTCCAAGTTCATCCAAAGATGTCACATCTACATGCTGTGAAGAAGATTTTTAAATATCTTAAAAGTCAACCCAATTTAGGATTATGGTGTCCTAGAGATTCCACCTTTGAATTGGAAGCTTACTCAGATAGTGATTATGCTGGAGCAAATCATGATAGGAAATCCACAACAGGAGGTTGTCAATTCCTAGGCAGAAGACTCATATCATGACAGCGTAAGAAGCAAACCATTGTTGTTACTTCCACAACTGAAGCTGAATATGTAGCTGCTGCTCATTGCTGTGGACAAGTACTTTGGATTCAAAATCAATTGTTGGACTATGGGTTTAACTTCATGAACACCAAGATTTACATTGATAATGAAAGTACTATATGCATTGTCAAGAATCCAGTATTTCACTCCAAGACTAAGCATATTGAAATAAGACATCACTTTATAAGAGATGCTTATGACAAAAAGCTTATTCAAGTCTTGAAGATTCATACAGACAACAATGTAGCTGATTTGTTGACCAAGGCATTTGATGCAAAGAGATTCGAATTCTTGGTGACACACATTGGTATGCTCAACCAATAACATGTTGCATATGTTGAGGGGAGGTAATGGCTGTACAAATTTTTATAATTTTTATTGTATAGTCTATGTTTTGTGTTTTTGATGTTATTGCAGGTTTATAGAAACAGATAAAAGAGGATACATTTTTAGTGGAAAGCATGAACTGGTCAAAATTGTGAGGTACCGTTGTCACTCCAAGTACCGCTAGCACAAAACCAAGTACTGCTTATGTCCCATGTACCGCTACATATCTGTTGTACCGTTAAGGGTCTCTTTTGCAAATTTGGCGGTTTCTTCGCGCTTGGGTTTGTTATTTACTTAAATACTTACCCCAATTACACAATTGATTCACCTAATCATTTATTTTTATCTCTTGACTCTATAACCTCCTCTCTAATCTTTCGATCATCAAAAATACTAATGGTTGCTTTACAAGTAATCTTTAAGCATAATTTGGTTACGAATCTTGCTACGAATGATGACTCTCTTGGTTTCCATGAGATGTTTGGTTTCCTATCTCGAAGTCATGTTCGCGTTGCACTCACTGTAAGTCCAGTTGTCTCTATACCCATTGTTGAACAATTTTGGGATACTGTTATATTAGGTACTCAGTTTGGTCAACCTTGCATTAAGGCTAGGGTGAATCATAGAAATATATATGTCACTGAGATACTGCTACGAGCAAGTTTGTGATTAAATGACGAAAATGGACTTAGTATGCTTAATAATACAGAGATTCATGATGGCCTTGCAGCCATGGGCTATGGAGGTGGTAGGGAAAGTCTTAATTTCTTTAAAGCTTTATTTTCACCTCAATGGAAATTGCTTTTTCATGCTATTATTCACTGTTTAAGTTCAAAAAGTACATCTTTTGATCAAATACCTGCTGCATTGGCATTAGCTAGTATCTTTCTAGCAAATAACAGGGTTTTTAATTTTTCAAAATTAATTTTTGAAGGCATGACTAGGAATTTGGAAGGGACTAAGAAGTTTTTAATGTGTCCTAGATTCATTCAGACTTTAGTTAGTGACCAAATACCTAACCTACCAGAGTTAACTAATACATAGGATGTTCCTTCTTTCACAAAGAGAGCCTTCTCTTTCTTAACCAAACAAGGCAATGCCTTTACAGGAACAGTAACACCATTGTTTGCTCATATGTTAGCCCAACCTGCCAATCAAGAAGGTGAGGAACCTAGCAATGCTAGTGCTTCTCAGCAAACTCCTTCTCACCAGAGTTCCCATTCCCTAGAAGATTCACAATCTTCTTCTCACAATGTTGGTGTTCCACCAAACACTGATGAGATGATCCACACACGTGCTGCTTCTATTGCTGCTAGTGGTTCACCACAAGCACAAGCACCAGAGGTGGTGGATGTTGCAAATTTAACTGATTTGTGTACAAGTTTGTCCCAACACGTACAGGTATTGCAGAAAGAAAAGCTTGTTCAAGACAAGAGAATTGCTGAATTGGAAGCTAGCCTACTCAAGTTATGGAACAAAGTGTCCCCTTGGATGAGGCAATATAGATCTGTTTAGAAATCTGCAATCAAGAAGCAAAGATTCAGGAACCACAAGAAAAGGCAACTAAATGCAACCAAACAGGGAAGGAATAATGAAGAACAACCACTTTCTTCTGATAATCAGACAAGGATCTCTGGAAATGACATCAATTTTGAATTGGATGAAGATGTCATGGGGACTTATAAAGATGGAACTGGTTTAGAGACTGGTGTGGATGGACCTTCAGATATGGAGATTCAACAGCAAGAACCACAACCTACTCCAGAGGAACCACAAGTTCAAGAAATGTTGGTGACTCAGCCAGAGGAACCACAAGTTCAAGAAATGTTGGTAAATCAGCCAGAGGAGCCACAAGTTGAAGAAACATTGGCAACTCAGCCAGAAGTATCAACTCAATCACCACTTCAAGCTAATTAGAGTGCTTTCTATGAGAACTTGGAGGAAATTACTATTCAGTTTCCTGTATATTCAACTCCATCACCACAAAGACAAGTATGGTTTCAAAGGAAACAGACTTTGCAAGTACTGTCTAGATCAAGAATGAGCAATGAATTAGACAAGACTGAAGAGGTGCAAGTTGATATGATGGCTTCTATGGAAGAAAGAGTGTTGGGAATTAAGATTTGACGATAACAAAACCAAAAGTACTTCCAAGTACCGCTAGTGAAATCCAAGTACCGCTAGTGCAATCCATGTACCGCTAGGGTAAATCCAAGTACCCCTAGACTATGCAAGTACCTTTAGTGTTATTGAAGACGTAGAGATCTTCAGAAGATTCTAGAAGAATGAAGATAAGTATGAAGAATATTATGAAGATATTCTTTATACTTAGAAGATAGACTTGCTTTATTATGTTTTCTCCTTGTAAACCCTAGCACCTCTATTATATAAAGAGGGGCATGGCATTCATATTGTAACACCCCCAAATTTATACAATTTAATACAGCGGAAGACTCGTTGGTGTTACGGGATAGCACATTACTCACATCATAGACAACGCTTAAAAATCGCGTCGTTTAATAATAAAACATTTCCATTCATAAGTATCAAATTTACATAGGTCCCAAGTCATTATATTTTATACAGGTTTTACAAAGCATTTGAATGGAAAATATTATTTAAGTGCGGGCCATGAATTCTTGTTGTCTTCCCGAGAATTACCTTCAAGTACCTGAGACAAAACATGTAAAAAGAAAAGGGTCAGCGATAACGCCGAGTGAATTCATAGAGTTTAATAAAATCCATCAATATAACATCGGTATAAAATTATTACCGAAAATAATTTTGTACAAATCTTTGTAATAGGCCATAAAATAGCCAAAGTCATTTTATACAAATCATTATCAAAAATCATAATATAGGCTTTTGCCTTCAAAATCATTATACGAATCAATGTTGTAAAAACATCATACAATACGTTTTATAACGTTGTATAGAGTTAAATAAAAACCGTTATATGAATATGGTCATGTAAAACCAAAACACGAACATAATATCAATAATAAGACCCCGTATTGCTAGTCAGGCAATATATCGTAATTCAGTGCATATAGCAATATTCATTATTTGGATTATTATAAGCCGCATGACATTGTTACCTTACTACAACAAACAACGGGTAGCTAGCCCAAAACTCATTTGCCCATCTAAATTAGCGTGTCGTCACAATAATCACGCTGGTGTAAATCTTCTCATACATAAATTCGCTTACCAATCAATGTGGTACGACGGGGATCAACCGTCAAGGCGCGAACTGGGGTGATTGTCCCCAAATAGTACTATTATATGCATAAGCGTCTACCAAATCCCGGTAGTTCACAATTCATGCTAATGGGACTTTTAGTGACATAACCTAACTTTAATAATCCATTTCATTTCATCTATCGGGTCATTCAATCATTCATCGGGTCATACAATCATTCGGGTCCAAATCAATAAACAAACAATCGGGACAACCAGTGTCCTAATTCATAAAAACTAACATGTTATCTCCCTCGCGGGTTAATAAAACATTTCATAAAAACATTTAAAAGAGTGCGAGGCTATGAACTCACGTTGATGTGGGAAGGCGGGTTATCGGCAATTCGGACGTACGGTACGTGCTTCAATCACGAAAACCTAGACAAATAATACTCGTCTTAGACTTTTGTCCAATGACTGTATAAAAATAACAATTATGTATACATATGATGATTTTATAAATATGATGATGATCAAGTAGGTTTATACATCTTTACTCATTCATTATAGTGTTTATGTGTTGGTAATTTTCAAGACTAGTTACACTCGTTCAATCTTGTTTACATTTTGAAGCCCAATGGGCCTATTATAAGCCCAATACTATTCATTAGCCCAATTATAATTTTATTATCAGTATTATACTTTACATGTTGGGCCCAAATGGGTTAAGCCCAGTAAGTAATTTTTATAAGTGTTTAACTTATTTAGTTAAATTATTAGTCCAAATATGCTAACTTAGCTCGTTAATGTCCGTATGTCATATAGTTCGGGTTTTATCGGTTTTTACTTGTATTAGGTACTTATATATCAGTATATGTCTTTTAGAAACTTTACATTAGACGGGTTTGATCGTCTAAGTTTTAATTGGCGAAAAACGTTAATTTTACGGTAATAGCCGAAAAAGTCGTAAAAATCATGTTTATAGTTTTTATACTTATAAATCTTATTCAACTACCATTTTTATAAATTGTCCATTTATTTAACCTTATACATATTTATATAAATGAAATTTATAAGTTAGTGGGTTTTAATTCACATTTTATACTATATTAGTTTGAGTGCTTATATAATACTATTAAACATTAATTCTTCAAAATCTGATTTTTAGTTTCATGTTCACCAAAACAACCATATCTAGAGTGTTATATGGCGATAGAAGCCCAAATGTTTATGGCATAAACTACATGATATGTACTTCATTTAACTCTACTATGGCTACTGTTGAATCAGCCTCTAAGTATTTTATAAAATTCGTCCAAAACAGTGTACTCAGATTTGCACTCTAAACTTGTTTTGATCATATCTCACTCATTATAATGATTCCATTGTATGGCCAACTCTCACATGTGTAGAAGACTCGTAGCTTACTTTATATAAATTCATCTATAGCATTTTATCAGTTCATCATATGGTTATTTACTGTTTTTATACAGCCTACTAATTTAAGCAAGATTAACCACTTTTACATATAGTTTCTCATCTTTTTACCCATGTTTATCAACACTTGATCCCCACACAACATTTTTATCATCATATATTCATCATATACATATACAATAAGAAAGAAAATACATGATTACATAATCAAAATAACAAGAGGACAGGAAGAACAATCTCTATACCACCATTAGTGATGAAAAGATGAGTCTTTGATGAACAAGGCTTGGATATTGATGGCAAAACTTGTGATAAACCAATATCATCTTCAAGTCTACCAACCTTTACAAACTTCTCATGGAAAATCAGCCCTATGACACCAACAAATCTTCTCCTTGGATGTTAGAATCACCTCCAATCTTCAAAGCTTCAAAGTAGCATCATCATGTGTATGAGTAACACATGATTTTATGGCTAACATAGATCAAATGAGGGTTGTTTTTTATGATTGTTGGACGAATTTAAGAGAGAGATGAGAGGAAAAATGGTGGTTTGCATGTGAAAATGGAAGTAATGGTAAGTGTTAGTGGTTTTGTGGTTTTGGTGGGTGAATAATGCTTCCATGTTAAGCTAAGCTTACATGTGTAAGCTTGTAGAGTGTAAGGATGCCACATCAAATGATGTGGTGTCCTCTTGGCCTTCCCTTTTAGTTAGTGGGGTGGGATAAACTTGTTTTGTCCCATCCCGCTAATTTATAGGTATTCCTCGATTCTAGTTTCCTTGATTTGCGTGTCCTCGGGTCGTTTTACGAAAAATGTTTTTATAAATTATGAATCAACGGCACAAAACGAATCTAATAAAAATTGTCTCATCAAAAACGGAGTTCGAAAACGTAAATACGTAATCCTAAGGTTTCCGGTTTAGTCGTAAAGTACGTTAAATTATAATCGTAAGTCCTAATTTCTTCTCGTAAATTTGTGAGTTTATGAACCAACACAAATTTAAAATTCCAAAATAATATTAACGGATAAATTTATTTCCTAAAATGTCGGACTGTCACCAAAACGGTGTATGTAAACATAAGCACGTAACGTAGAATCCTCCGGTTTAGACGTAGTCGATGCTACTTCAAGACGTAAATCCAAATATCTTCCCAAAAATAAGTGAGTTCATAATGTAACATTAAAATAATATTTTTAAATAATATTTGAGAATAAAATATCAACCATAAATTGACGGATTGTCACAGCATTTACCCCTAAACAGGATCTTTGTCCTCAAAGATCATCTTATCTTATTACTCGCTTCTTATAGAGTTAAAGCCATGTGGGTATTTCCTCCACACTCGGTCTTTTCTCACAAGTGTAATTCATTACAATTACGCGAGTTCCATCAAACATAACTACGGGAAGAATTCAGATTTTCACTTGATAGGCATTTTATCAAGTTCGATATACGAAACATAATTCACGAAGCTCTTGAAGTCCTAGGGTAGATCCATCTTATATGCCTTTCAAACCAAGTTTTACATTATCTCAATGGTCCCATACAACGGGGACTTATTTCCCATGATCCTTCAGATCATCAATTCATCTTTCCATGGTTAAATTTTTTGGCATAACTTCGCTACCCATCTGGCACTTCAAGATCTACATTTCATAACCTTCTGCCCACTACTGACAGTCAATAATCAAATCCTAATCATTTCAAGTCTCGCGGGTCGGGTATTTCGTAAGGTTAGGTTCGCCATCACAGGAAACCTTAAACCTAAAAGACATGTCCAACTCACAATGGGTGTATGTCGGGTGTCTTTATCCCAACTCCTGCTTACAGATGCTCTAATATATATCCTCACAAGATTCGATCTCGATCCTAATACGATAGTTTTCAATGATAATCTCTCCAAATGAAAACGATTTTACAGTTTATTACCAAAGGTCAATCATTCAAACATAAAACAGCACTTATAGTATTTTGTATCATTACTTTACCTCGTCCCTTCGATTGGGGTGGTACACAGTACTCTCATCAAGATTCGTTCTCAATGACTTCTGAGCAAATCTCTAGAAATTCGATGCAAAGCGATGATCTTGATAGAGATGATCGATACAGGCACACAATGTTTACGCAACTCCTTTAAATACAAAGAGTCAAATTCTTCATCAAGAATCTATCATTAACAGGAATGTTATTAGCAGATTTGGTCAGTCTGTCGACGATGACCCATATCAAATCAAATTCAGATGATGACCTTTGCAATAGTTAGACGTTTACTAATGTATGAGGCGATGTCTGTCTTCATAATTTGTCATTAGTACAACTTCTTCAGATAAAGATACGCTTAATCAGAAATGGCATGAATAGAATACTTATACTTACGAGATTCCAACATGACTACATCTCTAAATCTCCATATTTAGGCAACCACAAGTGGCCTATAAAACATTTAACGCCATCGGCTTCTCAATTTTGATGGTTCACATTAGCCGCGAACCCCTTTTTATTATCTATATTATCCTTTTTACAATCATCAGTATTTACATTCACCTTTCCTGATGAAATAATTATCACGGTCAATATTACTCAAAAATTCTTTCCTCATATTTTCTAAGTTTTAATTTCGTCTCAACTATTATTTTTATCAGTTTTGCTCAATCCAACGTTTAAAGCGTCGATAAATATTACAAGTAATCAAATAATAAATATTTAATTTTCATGAAACGTCAACGTCAAAAATTTTAAATTTCTCAGTTCGTCCAGTTACAGAAAAATGTTTCAAAATGAGTTTGAATTTAGTTAACATGATCTTTATCGATTTATCGAAAATAATTAATAAGATTCGTAAATGTTCAAAAAATTCTTTGTTTATACTTTGGTCAAAATTTTCTTAGTTGAAAAGCAAAAATTGTCGTTTTAAATTCAACACATGGTCTAAATGTTTTCCTCAATCCCTTTTAGGTTGTTTTGAGGTATGCACAAACATTTACCCCTAAACAGGAGTTTAGTTAAATGTTTTGGGTTTAAGGGAATGATCCCTTAAAAAATCCTTTGTTAAAAATTTTGTCAAAACATATTTGCACCTCCTTTTTGGTATAACTCTAAGCCTTAATGGCTCTAATTTTTGATATGTCAATATAGATCCCATTATCTTATTAATCACACGGTCAAATCATGTAAAGGATTAAGCCGTTAATCACATGTTAATTATTCAAGGTACATGTTTTTATTGTTCGGCCAATTCAGGGCAATCTATAAATAATTATTAACTCATTCTTATTCTTATAAACAAACAGATGGTCCTTAATGATCAAAAGCATGAATTTATCAAATTACAGCCTACACACGTGATTCACCAAATTTTTGAATGCTACATGTGTATTAGTCAATCTAAACGACATCACGTGAAACTTATAATGTTCATTACAAGTTCTGGATGTAGAGATTGGAATAGATAATCTTCTTTGCGGACGCGAAGTTGATGATAACCATGCCGAGGATCAAATCTTTAGAACATACGCTAGAACCTTGTAAATGATCGAACAATCTATCATCTTGGGTAGTGGATATAGATTTTAATCGTCAATTTACTTAGTTCACGGTAATCAATAAACATAAGGAATGATAACACCATAGCTCTTCATGATGACGAGCTTGGTAGAATAAGAGCTTTCTCCGACAACTCTCTCAGTAGTACGGTAATTCTTTTAATTCAGATGGTGCTGACGTACAGTGTACATGTCACAGGTACAACACCGGGAATATAATTAATACCAATTTCAACTTTCCTTAATGGCAAAAGTCTAGGTAATTCACCAACAAATACCTCCTACAGTTTCAGATAACATAAACATCTTTTAATAAATTCATATTAGGTTCTTTCTAGATTATAATATCTATGACTAAGTCACAATCATTCATGGTATAATTCAAATCTAAATGCAGGATATGGTTACCTATCAAGAATTATTTAAATCACTTTTGATAATCAACATCTTATCTTTTAGGGGAATTCTACTCGAGTTCCCATCAATTAAGACAATGTCGTCATGTCATAATCAACCAATCCATTCTACTAGCACTATCAACCTTCCAGTTTCATTGCCGTTGATAAGATGTGAATTTCTCAAAAGACTAATAATAATTAATAATCCTTCACAAATTCAAGGATATCTGGAGACATAACTAACCTTAAAAGAGTAAGGTTAACGCATAATCTACGCGAGAGAATTTCAAATCAGATACAGACGAAAACATTTAATGAATATGAATATATCACATGTTTTCATAATTTGAGTACGCATTCGAAAGCTCCTCGGATCGTTACCCAGGTTATTCAAATGAAATCTAATCAAAAGAAATGATAAGAACGTC